>OX457027.1:13853835-14136215 GCA_949752745.1 Protula sp. h YS-2021 | reverse complement strand
CATTGAATTGACCAAGGTGTTAGGGTAATTAAGCCGCCACCAACAGACCACATAAAGGATAAAGAAAGAAAAATATTACAGAAAAAAGTTCGCACACAAGTTTCCCAGAAATCGCCAAAAACGCAAAAAAACCACACGAAAATTATTCGGCGTTTCTTTTGTTGTTGAGTATATATTCACGCAAACATATTTTTTAAAGCCATCATTTACAGAGGAATTTCTATTTTGAAATGATATGTAAAATGCTTGCACTTGAGTCCCTAAAAAGATATTATTACAGTAACTAGGTTTAGACCTGACATTTTTATCAATGCCACCCCTTGCGACAAGCACCTGCCCGTAAAATTGACTTTTAGTCTTGTGAAATAAATCTATTATTATGTACAGGGACTTGAATGTGACAAAATTCAACTCCAGTGGCTATAATAAGCTTTTATTGCACGCTAATTTTCATGTAGATCATTCTTTCGTTTTATGGCCTTTTTTTCTCGCATTTCTATTTTAGCCTTGACGTCTAAAGAAGCATTTTGGGATTCTCGTGTCCATTTCATACAATGCAATCATAAATTAACTCATTCAGATACGACTTTTGTATCAGTTAATTATATTGACCGGTTATTGTGTAATCTAACATTATATTTTTTTGAATATCATAAATAAATAAAAGGAAAAAAAAAGAAAAAAAAAACAAAACCAAAAAATAGAGTTGTAGCTCTTGATATGTCTAACTGTGTTAGAATAACAGTGCGTGAATGCCAGTCGCTTTGTTGTGGTTGGCTTCGCACGCCTTCACCCCTTGCATTGTTTGCGCCCGCCCCATTCTAATTTGTGTACTGGTGCAGTATATTCGCTTGTCTGCCTTTTATAGATAATGGTAGATATCTCGTTATCACAGATTTTATCCTCCCACCCCCCGCCCCCACCCCCTGTTTAAGTAGCGAAATTGCGGAAACCAAATAACATGCATTACATGCAGCGATGTATATTTCTCCAAAGAAATCATTTGCTTGCAACTTTTTAGGAGCAGGAAAATCACGGAAATACTGCTTTTTAAATTTTACGACAAATTCCCATAACTACGTCAGTTTTTATCCTTATAAGGAAAAAAACTGCTTTGTGTTTGTGAGTGCACATGGGCGGACATGCGAGAATTCAATTCAAAGGCCAAATTTGTATGCAAAAACCGTGTTCATATTTTCCAGATCGTCATACTGCATATCATCATCTTGCGCGGTCTGTATATAACATAATACTGGTACCTGCGCGAATGCAAATGGTAAACTTTCCCGTGAGTCGTTAAACATCACCACCAACGATATTTTAACTTGCCTATGCACCGACTACTCGAAATGTAAACACAAACAACTACAGGTGGACTTTCTCCAAAACCACTTTTTTAACATGTGCAGTACCCGTTGGAAAAAAATGCTTGTATAAATTCGAACAAGGCTGATAGATCTGTAGCTGAACCCAAAGCGGTGAGCTCGCAGCCCTGTCACGCATGCCCAAGCCCAGTAGAGAAAGCACCATAGTGGAAAAATAGCCATAAAAATGAAGATCCCACACACAACACTGCACTTCAAAATCTTAAATCATAAGTATTTTAAGGTATCCGGACAGAGGGCCTTAGACAAAAGACCATTAAAACTCAAAATCCTAGAAAAAGATTCTCAAGGCCCTTTTGTCCAACTTTTCATTTAGGGCCGTTTTGGGAAAGGCCCTTTTGGAAAAGGCCGTTTTTGGGAAAGGCCGTTATGTCCAAGGCCCTTTTGTTCAGGGCCCTTCTGTCCCGGATTCTTATTTTAGACACTGTCCATGGCATGTCACTTCTTATAACCCCACTGAGCTCAAAATCAATGGATAACCCAATGGTTTTTGGCCTTTCTCAGCTCCTCCTCAGCCAGCTTTTATTGTAGTTATAAAGTTGTAGTTGTATCTCAGAGTTTCAGATTAAAAAGTTAAAACTGACACAAAAGATCCGACACATACGAAAGGGACTTCTGTAT
This sequence comes from Protula sp. h YS-2021, assembly GCA_949752745.1. Classification (NCBI taxonomy): domain Eukaryota; kingdom Metazoa; phylum Annelida; class Polychaeta; order Sabellida; family Serpulidae; genus Protula; species Protula sp. h YS-2021. The sequence continues at coordinate 14,134,209 of OX457027.1, read as the reverse complement.
CTGCCAACCAAATGTGGTTTCTACGTTTGAATATTGCTGCAGCGTTCTGGCGAGAATCAGCACTGCATCAGTTGAACAAAAATCACATGGTTTTGTACACCAACATCAATATTCTATCAAATCAACAAATCACATGGTTTTGCACACCACCATCAGTAATGTGTCAGTGCAAAAAATAAGCGGCTTGTAACTGATAGAGAGCAGACAAAACAGGAATACATCTCTAGTCATACCCTGGTTATCGCCTTTCAGAATTGTGATCCGTAATCAGATCTCTGTCCACTACCGGACCACCTTCAGCTATAGAGTCTGGCGTTTATTGCTTAAAGGAGGTATTACCCTATCTTATTTCGCTGTTAATATCTGATTGCTGTGGCTGATTCGATTACAGCCCGTTTATCCTACGACCCAGTTCTCCTACGATTTTATATACATCCCAAAACACAAAAATATATTTTACAAGATAAAATCATAAGTACTCTATAGAAATAAAATTGCAAGCTCGCACAATTAATCATTACAAAGATATAATAATTAATCATAAACTTTTGCCGAAGTTCTGTGGAAGTGCTACTTGACTTGTGGAAGTTTTACATGACTAATTGCAATTACAAGTGGTGTCGCGTCGTTACAGAAACAACCTGTTTTAATTACAATTAATCCTTACAAATATATCAATCAATCATAATAACGCTTGCCAAGTTACAGTTTCTTCAAAAAATATATTTTACATGATTAATTGCAATTCGAGTCACATGTTTCAGTCAGTCATATTCGTGTCTTAGTCGAACTGTGCGACAACATGTGTTTAAAGATAAATTACTACTGCTTTGTTGAATTGAATATAGGTAAATTGCAACTGCTTTGAAGCATTGATCATAGGTGAATTGTATTTGCTTTGAAATACTGATTATAAGAAAGTTGGTATTGCTTTGATGAATTAATTATAGGTGAGTTGAAAAAGCTTTGAATTATTCGCCATAAGTGAATGGCATTTTGTTAGTAAAAAGCTTGAGTTCAATCTTCGAGTGGAAGAAATCGTATGAGAATTGGGCCGTAGGACATTTGGGTAAAACAAGTTATCGAAATTAAATCGTAGGAGAACTGGGCCGTAGGAGAAATGGGTAAAAGAATCGTAGGAGAATTGGGCCGTAGGACAACTGAGCGTGCAAAAAGCAAAATCGTAGGAGGACCGTAGGAGAACTGGGCCGTGGGACAAATGGGCAGTTACTGCTGATTGGACTCCCGCTATAAACTATGAAGGTGAACATAATATGTATCCTGTGTTTGAGATTTGCCAGCTATCGTCCAATCCGATCACTTCTGTAACTGGGATGTTGGCGCCTTACTTTGTTCTGACCCCGGGTGTAAGATTTTAATATATCGTTTATCTGAAAACGTTATACCACTACCAGCCACCAACAAACATGCCAGTCGATTGCCAATTGCCCTAGTCATTCAACCTTTGCCTTTTGAAAGATATACCTGTAGAGCCTGTAATCCCCTAGGACAATAAATGTCATATCTTTTGATATAATATTTGAGAGATAGACAGAAGAAAACAACGGGAAGTTGTATATATTTGTGCTATTTTAATCAGTTGACCAGCCGTATAAACACAGTAGTGTATGTGCATCATACACACTGTCCTACACAATATTAAATGTTGCCGCCAAAAAGGTCTTAAAATATAATTCATATATTATCTTTTCATATACTAAACACCTCAAAAAAAAGCCCTGTCCAAGCAATCCAGAGGGTCCGTTGTGGATCCGAAAAAATTTTGTTTTCGACATCCTTACACTGATAGAAAGCACAATGAATACCTTTTACGAAAATATCAAAATGGTTAGATTCTACTCACACACTATCTTGTACCAGGCCAGTGAGTACAACCACCCCCGATTTCGGAAGTATGCGTTTTTCTTAGAAGTTTGACAAGTCTATTGTATTCTATACAATAGGTTTGACCCACTATAGAATATATACAGTATGTTTACATGTTTGTGATATTATGTGTACAACACCTTGATTAATTTTATTATTATTCCTACCCTATATTGTTCGCTTTCAAATAAAACGAGATTTGTTATATTGGCATTAATAAATTAAATTAAAATTATCATGAGAATTACTAATGACCAAAAATTGTTAGTTGTGGGTCAAATCCAAGGAGGACAGAATAAGCGCGAAGTAGCACACGGTTTTGGAATAAGTGTTCGAACAGTTACAAGGATAATGAGTAAATTTAATGAAACTGGACAAGTGAAAGATATGCCAAGGTCTGGAAGGCCAAAATTAACATCCAATCGAGAGGATAACTTTATACGCACTTACGCATTACGCAACCGGTCACACAATGCAGGGATAATTAATCGTGAGTTACAACAACGACGTCGTCTTGGTCACCGACGTGTGTCGGATCAAACAATTCGAAATCGCTTACATTCGCACATCAAAGCTCGTCGTCCAGTAAAAAAACAGAGCTTAAATAATTGCCAGAAGAGAGCACGGCTTCAGTGGTACAAGATAGTGTGTGAGTAGTATCTAACCATTTTGATATTTTCGTAAAAGGTATTCATTGTGCTTTCTATCAGTGTAAAGATGTCGAAAACAAAATTTTTTCGGATCCATAACGGACCCTCTGGATTGCTTGGACAGGACTTTTTTTGAGGTGTTAATATGTTCTGAGTCTTTACACACTTTGAAGTAACATGGGTGTACGAATCCGATATTTTAATTTAAGACATAGACAAGTTTCTTACGGAGGCGTCGAATGCTCTTTATATAGATATTTAAGATAATTGTTGCATTTCAGTTTTTACGATATATTTCTCAGCAACACGAAAAATCAGTTTTTTTTGTCATACATTCGGCAAAACGCGGACTTGTGTTGACAAAAGTGGTTCGTGTAAGTTTTTCGCAATCACTGTTCTAGTTTAATACCACGCATCAACTGTGATTTAAGTGCAAAACGTAACAGAAAATAACTTTAGCTATCATCCACTGACCTGAATCCTGTCTTTAATCTTCAACGTAGTAGCAAGGTCAGGGTGTTGTAGAATTCAACACAATCAAAAGGCCAACTCGTCAACTTCTGCCTTAACTTGTTAATGCTTCATGAGTTATTGAGAAGGAAATAATAAATTCTTGACGCTTGAAGATCTTAACGTAAATATCAGGGTTCAAATAGTGCAAAAGGTCAAAATCAAAATTGTTAAATTAATTTTCTGCAACATGCTCATAAACTCTTAGTTACTATGCTGTGACATAACAGACAACGCTCATAGCTTTAACAGTTCATTGAATTGGCAGACCGTCATTTCATTTTCACAGGCCTAATAATATCTTTTATAGCTGTTTTAAAGCACTATATCTAGGGAACGGACAAAAGTATCTCCTCTGTCGAACCACAACAGCCCGAACTTAGCAAATTCAAATTTTACAGAGTGGGTATATACTCTGGTAGAAAATACCATCCGAACAAAAGCGCCACTTTCATTTCACTGGGTACTCTGGACTTATCTGAAATCGGGACAAAACGTTTACTACTCAGTAACAGAGAATACAAGCAAGTCATGGCTGTATAAACCTTTCCCATATAGTATGAAGCATAACGCCATCGGTATCAGAAACGTGGATGGCGGACAGCACAGCAACGACTGGAAAATGTGTAGCATGCTTGTGCACACCGGTAGCCGACTGCACTGACAGCTCTAGTTTACAAGTTTAAAAGGAGGAAACAAAAAAGAACTATTTATAACAATTACAGCCTAGAGAAATAGTTAAAAATCACGGTGTAAAGATAAGGATCAGTGCTGTGAGCCCAAATTATGTCTGTAAAAAACAATGTTTGGTTAAAGAATGTCAAGATTGTACACATAGGGCTATACCATGGCCGTACATACGTGGAAAAGCTGATTCTTCTCTATATCCAGGAAGGCCTTTAGCAATACCATATCTTTTAAGAAGCTGGTTACAAACAAAACATAACAGACGTACGCCACACATTTCAATTGTTTTCACAAGCTGTGTAGCCAAATAAATTGCCATTGGCGCATCCCTGGAAATTCCTGTCGACATTTATATCAAAGTGAAAAGCAACTCGTACAAGTTACCTCCAGGAAGGAAACTCTAAAAGGTGTTACATGATTGTAAAGACTGATTTTTGAAAGGTTGCACTATTTTTTAATCATGGTGCTCCAATATCAAGGCCTATTCTTGTCTTCAAAGCAAATTCGCCAAAGTGATCTCATAAACACTGGACTGCACGAGCTAGGTTATGCCCCATTGGAGTGAAAACTCCGTTTTTTACCTACTCACTGTCACTGGAAGCATAAAATGGTATTCGTGTTTTTAGAGGCTTTGGATCTATCAGCAATAGTAGATCACAGACGCAATGAGTCGACGCAGCTACATTTTATGTGATTCCTACCTACAGTAAGGGCCGTTCTCTGCGAGTAGCCTTAATTAGAGACTGTCTGGTCTCAGAGATAATAGGGATTTAAGCTTCAACTTAACAGACAGTGATGGTTTCGCGTCCCACCTTTGCAGCCGTTTATATGGCCATATTGTAGCTTGTCGGTTAAATTCAGGTTGCATTTCACATATTTCTACTTTGCTGGGATATTAGGCACCTATTTATTGCAACTGCAGGGTTCAAATTACGGGAGAATGCCGGTTTAGGACTACCCCACAAAATAGGACCACCTCACAAAATAGGACTACCTAACAAATAGGAATACCCCACAAAATAGGACCACCTCACAAAATAGGACTACCTAACAAATATGACTAGCCCACAAAATAGGACCACCTCACAAATAGGGCAACCTCACAAAATAGGACCACCTCACAAATAGGGCAACCTTACAAAATAGAACCACCTCACAGATAGGGCAACCTCACAAATAGGACTACCTCACAAATAGGATAACCTCACAAAATAGGGCTACCTCAAAAATAGGACTACCCCACAAAATAAAACTAACTCGCAAATAGGACCAACTCACAAATAGGAGCACTTTAATAGTCCCTTTTAGGTACTGTCCATCATGTAACGTGCTATAAAAAATAAAATGGGCTACACGGAAAGCGGACTGTTTTAAGTATATCTCACCAATGGTCCCATTTGGCAGGTATCGTTGTTGCTTCAGCCCCTTACCCCTCCTTGTTTCCAGAAAGTGGACTAATTTAAGTAAATATCACCGATGGTCCTATTTTCGAAGTTTCACTGTACATAACTTTTTTTATTTCCTCCTGTTGTGTTCAGACCCCCAATTCAATCTGATGTAAGGTCAAGGTTACTTAAAATTTAAACCAGCTGATCTTGAAAGATAAAAGTGGCAAAATTACACCAACTAATGGAGAGAGATACCCCCTGCATCGTACTGAAAATGTGCACAGCTGGTAGAATCAGTGAAACTAATCTAAGCATCTGATGTTGATTTTGTAATTTTGCCTCAATGTTAAAGCCTTAGGTTTTCTAGCAGATTCTTTAAACTTTCCCACTATCTTTATTTTCAATACTGACGTAATGTCTAGTTCTGAATGGATTGCACCCCGGAGTGTACCGAAAGAACTTGGTTCCCAACTACTGTTATGATACTGTCGTCTGTCTGTCTATGAACAAATAGTTTGTTTTGTATTTAAATCTATCTCCATCTTGCTTAGTGTCGCGTTTTCATTGTGGGTCTGAAGCAGGCGGAGAAAGCTCTGCTAGCGTTCACACGACACTGGGCTTGTTAGTGTAGATACGTCATGTGTCCGTTCGCCTGTCAGCTACCGATGGGTCTTTGTGATCTTGAGAAAGACTAATTTTTTTACTTAAGGATGAGTTGGTGGCAGATATATTGAGAAAGGGGGGGAGGCATTGAAGCTCGCGACTAACACTGTTTTCTGAAGCGATAACCTCGTCGCAGAAAGAGAGAGAGAGAGAGAGAAGAGGAGAGAGAGAGAGAGAGAGAGAGAGAGAGAGAGAGAGAGAGAGAGAGAGACGAGAGAGAGAGAGAGGCATTGCAGCTCGCGACTAAGACTGTTTTCTAAAGTTATAACCTCGTGGCCTCCTGCGAGATACTTCCGCAACTCACCCCACCATCCCATCTCCCTTGCAGCGTAAATACCCAAAATATCGCAGCAAATCACAGGGTCGTCCAGACACCTGCCACCCCCCACCACCCTATAGTTGCCAATCCCCGGTATTCCATTTCACCCCCCCCCCCCCACCCCGTCCCACTCAGCAGCTGAGTTGAAAGGGAGCATCCTGCAGTTACGTCACAGCAGTACCATGGCTTCACCAATTTTTGTGTAGGTTCTGTTCGTGTTCACGTATCATAGACAATATCAAGAAACCCTTAAAAATACAACTCTGTATGGTTGCTTGATGTGAATTCTCCTTGACAGAAGAACAAGTTACATTTTAAAACGGCTAAATGGTTGTGAAACGCCTGATAACGCCTGCTCCACACACGTGTGGTATATCACTCTTTGCACTGTGCGTATATATTTTTCTATTTATTTTTGTAGGAAAAACATTTGCAGAACAGCAAGAATTGTGAAACTCTTGGTGAGTGAATTTGACAATGTCATATTTCTAAATCATATTTTCCCACAACAAGAATCAATTCTTCTTATTTTTTTCCACTAGATAGTGATAACCCATAGCCACTCAGTTGCTAATTGCAGGCGCGAATTCGTTGCTTTAAAAAAAAAACCCTTATCATGTCGTCTTTTCAATAGAAATTCTTGTATCTGAGGCAAAAGCTGATATGTGTGTTTGCGAGTGGCGAAATGAAGTTTGCCCGACTAATATGGCTAAATGGTGTGCTTATTTGAGACACCCTGTATAGTCATTCATGAATTTAGCTTGTGTTTTTACCTATAGCGCCTGTTTGAGAACAAGTGCAAACATAACGTTCTCTTAAATTCTGATTAAAAATAAAAGAATAATACTTCTGAAACAAACTTGACTTTTCGAAGAAAAAAGATATATCTTTCTTTCTTTCTTTCTTGTTTTTTTTTTAGAACATGCAAATAACATGACTCCCCTGACAGGTTAACAAATAGCCCTATCCGCCTCACACAACTCGCTCCCCTGTACAGGATATTATATACATGATATTACATGATATTACATGATATTACATGATATTACATGATATTACATGATATTACATAGAACCGCAGGCGAGACCGATAATTGCATTTCATATGAAACAAGGCACAGATAATCACCTTGAATAATACAAATACTTTTTAACATTTTTTTTTTTGGAAACAAATGTAAATTATAGATAGAACCACACAACTATTAGAAATACCCGATACGAGAAAAACAACACATTAAACCTCTCATTTCACAACAACACCACAATGAATAAAACCGACCACAATAATTTGCTCAGTGGCGTATCAAATAGAGGTGTGATTGCGGGAGGCAACACCCCCTTTAGGAAAATGCTTGACATTTTGTTCAAACAACCCAAAAATATTCGCATCGACCCATCTTTGTGTTTCTGCATCATGTTATAAGGTTCTAACTGTTACAGCGTCCTTACTTCACCGTTATACCGTCCTAACTTTCAGTTTATAACTTTCCTGGTATTTCATCCTGAACGTCTTAACTTTTTAAACGTCCCAACTACCCTCTTGAGGCATTTTAACTACCTTGTTATAACGTCCTACTTCCCTCTTATGACGTCCTACTTCCCTCTTATAACGCCCTACTTCCCTCTCATAACGTCCTACTTCCCTCTTATAACGTCCTAGCTTCCCTGTTATAACTTCCAAACTACCTTGTTATAACGTTCGAACTCAAAATACTACTTCCCATTACCTTATACATTATACCGCTACCCCCCCCCCCCCCCCCCCACCATACCATACCAACGCCACCGTCCACCCCTTGCCCCCAAACCCCCCTCCCCTCCCCCCTCACACACACACACACACACCAGCCCGGGGAGAAGGCGATCCTACAACGTTTAATTCCTGTGGGGATTTAGTTGTTGATCTCGGAAGCAGCAAATATGACAAAGAACTCTAAGTGGAACAAGTGTTCCGCATGATCCCGGGGGTACTGCCAGCATGATGCCGGGGGTACTGCCATCTGCCAGCTGCCTGTCGTAACGTCTTCATTTGTGGAAATATTTACGCTCCTTAAAAACCCATGACAACAATCACGCCAAAAAAACGCGTATCGGAAATATATATGAAAGATATCATTTACCATGTAACATTTGACTTTTGATTGAACTTTAGTTTCCCTTCTTTTGAAGCTCATTCAGCTTTTACGCAGTGTATAAAAAATCAGAAAATCTTGAAACTATTTTTTTATTGGTTTGACTTAGTCTAGTTTCATTGCATTGTAATCCGGAGCATTTGAACAATTTCATTGAATGGTAATTATGGTGAACAAGTTAAATAAGTGTAGAAGATAAGTGTAGAAAATAAGTGTAGAAGATAACTGTAGAAAATAAGTGTAGAAAAAAAGTGTAGAAGATAACTGTAGAAAATAAGTGTAGAAAAAAAGTGCAGAAAATAAGTGTAGAAAATAAGTGTAGAAGATAAGTGCAGAAAATAAGTGTAGGAGATAAGTGTAGAAAATAAGTGCAGGAAATAAGTAGAAAATAAGTGCAGAAAATAAGCAGAGAATAAGTGTAGAAGATAATTGTAGAAAATAAGTGCAGAAATCAAGTAGAAAATGAGTGCAGAAAATGAGTAGAAAATAAGTGCAGAAAATAAGTAGAAAATAAGTGCAGAAATCTCCGTATGATGCCCGTTGTTTCTGTGCTTAGGACTGGCGGAATTGGGCACTATTTGCGATCCGTACAGAAGCTGCTCCATCGCTGAAGATAACGGACTGAGCACGGCCTTCACGATCGCCCACGAGCTCGGCCATGTGTGAGTTGTGCTGTGTTGTGTTGTGTTGTGCTGTGTTGTGTTGTGTTGTGCTGTGTTGTGTTGTGCTGTGTTGTGTTGTGTTGTGCTGTGTTGTGTTGTGTTGTGCTGTGTTGTGTTGTGTTGTACTGTGTTGTGTTGTGTTGTGCCAATGTTGTGCTGTGTTGTGTTGTGCTGTGTTGTGTTGTGTTGTGCCACTGTGATGCGGCAAATATCTCCAAAGGTTTGGCCGCTGGGGTGGATGAAGAAAGGTGGGGGGGGGGCTGGGGGAGGGAAGGCAAGGGACATGATCTTCAGAGTCATCATTATCTTTATACCCAATCGTTCGGATGATTTTCGGACTCGTCAGCATTTGATTCACCTAGAAAAACACACTGTGACTAACCCCTCCCACCCCCTCCCCACCCCCACCCCACCACCCCTCCCAGCTGTACCCCCTAAATTATCTCCTCCAAACACAAGAAAAAACAGATTCCAAAGCCCCTTTTGGTAGATTCTGGTTACACCTTTCTTAATGTGAAGTTAACGACACTAAATTAATTCAAGAGAATTTTGTTTTACTATGTTTTCCCTGATAAAGACAACCCAAGTTCCTGATGTACACAAAAGAAGATGGGGAGTGAGCGATAATAAGCACCCTTTGATTAAACAGGTTCAGTTTACCACACGATGACGACAAGAGTTGTCGGAAGTATCCAGGCACGGGAAGGGGTCAATACCACTTGATGGCGCCCACACTGGACTACACGACCAACCCTTGGTCATGGTCTGACTGCAGTGCCGCCAGGATGACTGAATTCATACTGTACGTCACCCGTTACAGCTCTTCTTATAGCTGTATAACACATGTTAATACGTCAAGCTTGCGTAGTTAAACGATCGATCGGGGAATTGCAACGACTGTACTGGGATGACGTAATGTCGTATGTTATTGCCCTTAAAACCTACTCGTGGCGCCAATGTTCCTATTTCTGATGACACAGAGGACCTCTATTCTTTCGGGTTCAATCACTGGGGCATCGATAACAGATCGAAACCAGACAGCAGTTTGATTTTTTTTAACACAGAAGCAATGTACTTGAAATAATAATGAAAGAGAAGTTTCTTCAAACTCTCTCTCGCTCTCTTCTCTCTTCTTCTTCTTCTTCTTCTTCTTCTTCTTCTTCTTCTTCTTCTTCTTCTCTCTTCTCTCCTCTCTCCCCCTCTCACTCTATTGTCTCTCTCTCCCTCTTCTCTCTCTCTCTCTCTCTCTCTCTCTCCTCTGTCTCTCTCTCCCTATCTATCACCCTCTTTCTCTCTCTTTCTCTCTCTCTCCCTCTCTCCCTCTTCTCTCCCTCTCTCTCCTCTGTCTCTCTCTCCCTATCTATTACCCCCTTTCTCTCTCTTTCTCTCTCTCCCTCTCTCCCTCTCTCTCTCTCTCTCTCTCCTCTGTCTCTCTCTCCCTATCTATCACCCCCTTTCTCTCTCTTTCTCTCTCTCTCCCTCTCTCCCTCTTCTCTCTCTCTCTCTCTCTCTCTCTCTCTCCTCTGTCTCTCTCTCCCTATCTATCATCCCCTTTCTCTCTCTTTCTCTCTCTCTCCCTCTCTCCCTCTCTTCCCTCTCCCCCCCTCTCTCTCTCTCTCTCTCTCTCTCTCTCCTCTGTCTCTCTCTCCCTATCTATCATCCCCTTTCTCTCTCTTTCTCTCTCTCTCCCTCTCTCCCTCTCTTCCCTCTCCCCCCCACCTCTGTCTCTCTCTCTCTCTCTCTCTCTCTCTCTCTCTCTCTCTCCTCTCCCCCTCTGTATGTATCCCTCCCTATCTCTACCCTATCTTTCTCTGTCTCCGTTCTCTATCTACACACAATGCATTCACAGAAGCCCATCAGCGAAGTGTCTACACAACCAACCACGAATACCCAACCTGCAGTACTTCGCGGAGAAGAAATCGGGGCGTTCGGACGAACGACAGCCAGGGGAGTTATACAATGTCAACAAGCAGTGCGAGAAAGCCTACGGTGTCGGCTCCAGACTGTGCCCCTATACGCACGAAATGCACAATGAGATCAATGAAGGAGTGAGACGATTTATCTTATTGTCATAGTTTTTCAGTTTTTTTTATAGAGAAACCCAAGGAAAAAAAGCACCCCGCAAATGGGACCACGTAACAAAAGGGTTCACTTTTCAATTGTCCCGTTCTAGGTGACTTCCGTTATGGAGAACCCCACAACTAAGACGAAACCGGAAATAGGATCATATCAGTTCAGCCCCACCGAAGCTCCTGTTTCCGGGGTTCCTCTGTATTTGTGACGTCAACAATGCCTCGAATATTGCTTAGGTTTTGAACCTCCAAGCTCAAAATGGTGTACTTGAGTCCTTGGATAAAATTTATTACTAGCTACTTTATAACTAGGACGTTTTTGGAATGACCTAGCCATTTCTTTTCGTGATGCAATTCAGTTTTTAAAGCTTAATATCTCGAAAATTGTGACACCTAGGGGTTTGATACAAAATAAGTAATGAAACTCTTTTTTTCAAAAGGCTTTTTGATTAAAACTTTTATCTCAGTAATTGACCTCGTAATTTCGTGATACCAAGTGTATACTTTTGTATATACTAGTGAAATTGGTCTAGTTCTGTTTATACTCGTTATAAATGATATAATTTCAGTGTTAAAATTCTAATGCAAGATGCCACATTTCAGGGAGATTTAATGTGATTAGGTGGCTTTAATATCAGTTTCAGTTCTTACATAGAATGATCTACAAATTAAAGTATACCAATCCTTAAGGGAAAAATAAATAAGAACAAGCTGGTGTAGAGAATGTTGTAGAGTATGAAATGGTATGGCTTGTGCAGGACTTGAGATGCACGAGACTGTGGTGTACGAATGTCTCCCCGAGTGGCGGCTACGCGGGCTGTCGAACGCAGCACATGCCGTGGGCGGACGGCACTAAGTGTGGGCACCACATGGTAGGCTCTCTCAATGCATGGCGCTGCAGACTATGATCCCTAATTATCTTCTTTCTGTCTTTATACTTTCGTTAAGGGTCATAGCGAAAATGTTATTTGTGATTCCTTGCTTTCTTGTTTTTGTGTGAGGGATTTTTGGACGCTTCAAACTATAAAAATTCACCTTTTGTTAATTGTTTGTAAAGAAATGGCAAGGAAATGAAGAGTGTGTAAAACTTTAAAATCTGTTTTCAAAATAATTTCTTCTGATCCAAACACGTACGGGAACAGGTCCCTCCACACCGCTGCCCCCCTCCCCCCTCCAGAAAGAAGATTGGTCCAGCGAACATTGTTGCCCTGACCGACAGGGCTGCAAACTCCAGCATTTGCATGCCCGAAAAGGCCGGTGTTGTTTACATTTGTACATTTCTCTTTTTTTCAGTGGTGCATTATGGGTAAATGCATACGGAGGCGCCGCCTAGTGGCCGTTGATGGCGGCTGGGGGGAGTGGATAGATTTTGGCGAATGTTCCAGAACATGCGGTGGCGGTGTGAAAAAGTCCATGAGGTACTCGCTCAGATAAACAACTCAACAAAATACGTCTACAATGAACGTTATATGTTGCCCTTAGTCTTCACAATCAGCTGAGGTCATTCCTAAAGGTTCAGACGCAGGGTGTGGCTGAAAATAATGTTATAGATCTTTGTAAACAGTATAAACAGACAAGTAAACAAGTCAGCTAATTAAATCAAATATTTTGTTCACAAATCCATGTGTTTTCTTGTTTATTCTGCAGGAAATGTAACAGACCTCCGCCTAAGTTCGGCGGCAAGTTCTGCACAGGTGACAGCGTTCGCTATGCGTCGTGTAACACACAGAATTGCTTCTCCAGCGGCGTGGATACATTCCGTGAGGAGCAGTGTGCCAAGCATAACGGAAACAACTACAACATTGAGCGACTCAGCCCCACGGTCAAATGGTCGCCTATATATAATGGTAAGGAAAAGTACTTCTAAAAAAATGTCACTCCCTGGAGAAGCAAACATCAAACCAACACAAACCATTATCACACAAAAAAAAGCTTTACAGTATGTTGTATTGTTTTAAATACCATTCCATCAAAACAACAAAAAATGCTATACATGTTATCCATGTCAAAAGTTCTTAGCTCAGGCTATTTTTAAAATCCACAAAAAGATAAAATAATAGTTTGGTGCTGCTCCGTTATTCTGCTTCTTGCAAGTCCACCATCGCAACCATTACCCTACACCGCAGCAGCTCCCCTTCCCGCCCCCCGTTATCCTGCTCCTTTCAGGCCCCCCTCGCAACCATTACCCTACACCGCGACAGTCCCCCCCCCACCCCAACCCCGCTTCGTTATCCTGTTTCTTGTAAGTCCACTCTGCCCCATGGTTCTTAGTCCTCTATTCCTATTGCACTCCGTACCATTGCCATGCGCGTGTTGCAGGGCACGGCGATGACCGGTGTAAGTTGTTCTGCCAGGCAGACACGGACAGCGCATTCTACTTCCCCTTAGAAGACAAAGTCGTGGATGGAACGAAGTGTCATCCGGATTCTTCCGATATTTGTGTCAACGGCAGATGCGTGGTCAGTTTGGGCACTTTTTTTCTCTAATATGGTGCCGAGGGGAACAGTTTGTAGTACACGCATGAAAAAGTACAGTTATAAAACAATAATAGTATCTTAAAGAAGGCCAATCATAATCGAGAAATTTTCACCACAAAGGCATTTTTTTCATTTTGTTATTTTCTTATGACTTATTTAGTCGAATAATCTTTCTAATTACATGTCAAGAAATTTCATCTTATTTTATTAATGTATCCTGAAAGACAAATGGCTAACAAAGTGATTGACCTAAAGTGGCGTGTACAGGGGGGATATATACTGAGAAGTACCCTGACCGTTCTAGATTTAATGTTGCTTTGTTCATGCAGCCTGCTGGTTGTGATAACATCCTGAGCTAGAACATGAAGTACAACGAGTGTGACTAAGGGTGGCGTGTACGGGGGGATGTATATTGAGAGGTACCCTGGTCGTTCTAGTTTTAAAGTTGCTTTGTATATTCAGCCTGCTGGTTGTGACAACACCCTGGGCTCGACCTTGAAGCGCGATCAGTGTGACTAAGGGTGGTGTGTACGGGGGATGTATATTGAGAGGAGCCCTGACCGTTCTAGTTTTAATGTTGTTTTGTTCATATAGCCTGCTGGTTGTGACAACACCCTGGGCTCGACCTTGAAGCGCGATCAGTGTGACTAAAGGTGGTGTGTACGGGGGGATGTATATTGAGAGGTACCCTGGTTGTTCTAGTTTTAAAGTTGCTTTGTATATTCAGCCTGCTGGTTGTGACAACACCCTGGGCTCGACCTTGAAGCGCGATCAGTGTGACTAAAGGTGGTGTGTACGGGGGGGATGTATATTGAGAGGAGCCCTGACCGTTCTAGTTTTAATGTTGTTTTGTTCATATAGCCTGCTGGTTGTGACAACATCCTGGGCTCGACCAAGAAGCGCGATCAGTGCGGCGTGTGTGACGGTGACGGAACCATGTGCCAAACGATTAAACACCATTTCAATCCAACCATGCAGGACTTCGGTCTGTGAGCTTTGGGGCTTAATTAAACGCAGAAATCATTAATTGCAAAAAAAAAAAAAAAAAAAAAAAAACTGATGACGTAAATTGTTTACATTAATATCAATTCTTAAATCATTACTATACTTCAGTAAAAAACTATAAAAATGAGATTTGTGAAATAAAATTATATTTCTTTGTTTTAATTGAATTATTTAGCCCATTTAAAGTTTTACGATCAAATAAACACACGCACACAAAACATAACAGATAAAAAGTTAAAAGATATAGTGAGACACACATCAAGTGAAACCGAATTTACATTGCAAAGGTTGACGGTTGAAGTTATTAATGCCTACAAAATATAAACTATAAAATCTATGAAGAAATATATGATTTTTGTTGAGAAATTTTACATTTTTTCATCATTTTTTTTTAGCCACTTAGCTCGGGAACTGCAATGACGTAGAGCACTACATTGATATCCATTAACCAAATGTTTATCATAAATTTTAATTAGTTTAAACCATTTGGTAGCAATTAGTGCTTTTGAACTATTAAGTTTGCTTTTCATTACAGGTTATAACCAAGTGGCAGTTATACGAAAGGGGGCGTCAAACATTCGTATTGAACAGCATGGTTACCGCAACCAAAAGGAAGACAACATCTACCTAGGTAATATACACTCCTCCCCTCCTCCCCCCTCCCCCTACCCCCCGCCCGACTGTCCTGCTGCCTCTTATAATAATATATAAAAGGGGGGCGAGAAATAGTCGTATGGAACCGCACACTTTACCCTCTCTCTAGCCTCTTCTCCAGGGCTCTGCAACCCGCCAACCAAAATCCCAGACCCGTCAATGGATTGCCTTCTTCATTTTGAATTACTAAAATCTATAACATTCTGCTTAAATGGATCTTCGCAACCTTTTTTTTCTCGTACATTCATTCCAGGTCAAAATATCGAACTCTTTTGGAAAGTACTA
The DNA here is from genome assembly GCA_949752745.1 of Protula sp. h YS-2021. Classification (NCBI taxonomy): domain Eukaryota; kingdom Metazoa; phylum Annelida; class Polychaeta; order Sabellida; family Serpulidae; genus Protula; species Protula sp. h YS-2021. Next base: position 14,118,815 of record OX457027.1, on the reverse strand, counting down.
CTATGTTCGTACATACGAATTTCAGTGCCCCCGCCCCGTGCCCTAAAGCAAGAAAAAGAAAACTGCAGACTACAGCAGGGCAAGGAACACCACTACGGATGTTAAATGTGGACGAGAATATTTTTTTTTTTATCAAGAGAGAGAGACTTACATAATTGTTATTGTCTTGATGACAATTTCATAAATAAGAATTCACCCGAGCCCATTTGGTACAAAAACGCGAACAATTTCCTGGTCTCCAATTGCCCCGCTTTCTTTTCATTTTGCCAGTGTCAGTGCCCTCTGTTACTACACAGATATACCACAGACAAGTTAGTCCTCCTGGGTTATTCCCATCAGATGGCTTGTAAAGGTCTAACGGGATCACACTGTACTTTGTGGGGGAAAAAAAACAAAGCTGTGCGTGCGACGAAATAATGATATCATTTTAAATATCAAAGTAATCACGCCAGTTCGTATTGTAATATGAATTAAAACAATGGTGCAAGGGAGTTTTAGGAAAAGCATTTTTTAATTTTAGATTTATTTGATAATAGAAGCTCTCGAGTGTGTAGGAAAAAGATCTCACACTCTTGAATTAATGAATTTGCATGTAGATCACGCGAAAAGTGTTTTTTTATTTAAATAAGTCAGCATCGTAACTTTCTAAATATACTGGCTAGACAGGCATGTTTTGTCCCTAATGCGTCTTTACTAATTTATGTCATTGTTATTTTGACAAAAAATAACGTATTGTGAAGTCTGATTGTGATGTAAATGAAGCCTTTGAGACTAATGGACATGTTGATTTTTATGGACATTAAGATATATTGTAAAAGGAAGGAAGTCGGGGGCCCCCCTTAGAAGCGAAGTCAACCACGTATCACATCAATAAAATCACATCAATAAAATCACATATTCTCATCACATAATAATCAATTTTAAACACAACAAAGCTCAACGGTTTTTCCCTAACAACGTAAAAAGTGCACGATTGGCAGTAAACAGCAGATGTTAGTCTTGTGACCAAAAAAAAAAAAAAGGATAATTGTGCATGATTACGAAAGTATTATAATTCTAAATGAATATCAAGATTTTTAACGAGTTCGCCGTTGTTTTGCGGTGATTACAAGACTGATTTTATTATTCTAACCATTAACTGTTTACGTAATTCTGTCAAAATTATAAATGTACAGAAAACTTTGCTCTCACAGAAAAACACTAAGAACATCATGAAAATCAACCGAATTGCGAAATCACTTGTTGGGAAAATATAAAGACATAAACATTCTGATTGTTCTCACGTTTTGTTTAATCACAAGAACAGGCTTTCTCGTGATTTTCTTTTTAGACACTGTCTCAAATTTGTCCCAAAACTATGTTCATCTGAATTATTTTGTTTAGCAAATAAAGAAATGCTTAAATCAAAACAAGCTGCGTTGTCTTAATAATTTCTGAGCGCAAATTTCACATTAATTGCGATTGAAAGACGCTGATATGGTCAGAAATTTAATGGGCGATTTGGGTGAATTTTTAGACTGGGGGGGGGGGGGGGGAGGGTGGGGAGAGGGGGATAAGTCAATAATCTCGTCGGTGTCAACCAATCAAAGAAGGAATTAAAGTCGGCCAGGTCATGAACTCACCACGTGAACTAGGTCAACTGGTTTTGTACAGGAAAAATACCGACATTCAACAACTGCGAAGTTCACAGGCACGTGGCAGCTAAATGGACGTCAGAAATAAAATAGAGATAATAATAGCTTGCGGACAGTATGTTTTGCAAAGTTGTGGCAACTGTACACATGGGTGTACCCACACAAGATACGTCACTGATTACCTAGCCGACCTCACCGCTTTCTCACGATGTGGTTTCGCTTATACTGACTTTTTATACATTTTACGTTTGATTTTTAGCTCTGCGAGACTCCCATGGTGATTATATCTTGAATGGCAATTGGGTAGTGAGCGTACACAGGAAGAAGATCCATGTGAAGGGAAGTGTTCTGGAGTATAGCGGATCCGACCACATCGTAGAGGTCATTAACGGTACCCGGATGATCGACGAGAACCTGATCTTAATGGTAAGGCCATATCACGTAGGTGCACGTATTGTGGTGGTCACCGGCCAAGTGTAATATTTAAAAAGAAAGTGATTTCAGATAAGGGTCACGTGATGGACAGAGAGTACCTTGTACACTTTCAGTATCTCTTGTCAATGAGCTAACAGTGATCGTACTGCAGTTTTGTGACATTGCATTTTTTTATTTTAGGTATTAGCAGTGGGAAAACTGAACCCTCCGAATATTACCTACACGTACACTGTACCACAAGTGGAAAACATCAAGTTCCGGTGGGGGAAACGTACCGAATATTGTAGATCAACGTGTGGAAGTAAGTACAGCTATTACCGGCACCCAGCCTCCATCCCACCCCACCTCACCTCTCCCCCACCCCCATCCCTCCTCCATCCAACCGCTCCACCACCCCACCCCCCTCCCCACTTCCATCTCTGCTCTACCCTACCTCACCTTCACCCCTTCCTCACCCCCTCCCCCACCCACCCAACCTCATCTCTCCCCCACCCCACCCCTCCTCCACCCGCTGTCCCACCCCACCCCACAAGTGGAAAACATCAAGTTCCGGTGGGGGGGCAAACGCACCGAATCCTGTAGATCAACGTGTGGAAGTAAATACAGCTATCGTCCCATCCCACCTCACCCCGCCCCTCCCTCACCCCAACCCCACCTAACCTCTCCCCAAGCCCCACCCCAGCCTCCCCCCCCCCCCACAAGTGGGAAAACATCAAGTTCCGGTGGGGAAAAAGCACCGAATCTTGTATGTCAACGTGTGGAAGTAAATACAGCTATCGTCCCACCCCCTCACCCCCCCCCCCCCCCACCAAACAGTTGTGTGTTTAAAACTGAAACAAACACCTTGAGACAACAACAACTGAAATTAACATAAATTAACATAATAAACCTTATTTGGAATTGCTTGGTCACACTGACAGCAAAAATGTTACAGATGGGCGTCGCAAAATAGCAGTGTGTCTTCGGCTGCCGGACAGACAGAAGGTCTTGGATGCATATTGTGAAAAATATCTCGGTAATAAACCGAGATACGGTGGCGGAAACTGCAGCGATGAGTGTACCTTACAGTAAGTGTGCAGTTTGTTGATTCTCATCTCCTTCTGCAAAAGGTAATGGTAAGTTATTGGCAGACAAAACGGATTATACCAAATATCAATATTTTCTCATATTTTAATAACATCAGTCGTGATTTTTCTCAGCTGTAACCTCGAAAAGGAGTTCCTACTGATGTCTCTAATTTATGTATAAGTCACAGAAAAACAGTTGGCAAAATATACAAAATATACAAAAAAAAAAAACAAAAAAATAACAAAAAAAAAAAACAAACAATGAAAACAATAAAAAAACAATACATTAGACAATAGTCAGCTTGAGTAAAATGTTTACTTCTGGATGTCAGAGGCAATGCCGGTATAGAACCGAGAAAAGTTCACATCTCGTGGACCAATAAGGTCTGTGTAAGCGACAAGCAAAATGGGAAGTGAACTTTATACGCAAGGTATCTAATGACACAGTACACAAACACCTGTGTATTCAATACAGTGGAACTGCTCAGTTAAGATCAGTATCAGGACCAATCAAAAGTGATCTTAATTTAAATGTGGCCTTGTTTCACAGGGACTTTCAAAATGACACAGAGTGAGAGCGGGACCGCGCTTAAGCGATCGTGCTTCCGAATTTAAAGGTGCTGTTATAGAGGGGTTTGACTGTACTTGCAGGTGGCGCATGGTGTTTCAAAGTAAATGCAGCGCCAAATGTGGCGCCGGATTCTTAAAACAACATCATAAATGTTACCGATCGAGCCACCGACATCACACAGCTGAAGTGGTGAGCCACAACGAATGCGAGTATCATGTCGGTCCCATGCCTGCGGAAAAATGGCCCTGTCATAGCCTGTGTCTCACACCGGAATGGAACTTCGGCGAGTGGTCCAAGGTAAGTGTCGCACCCTCTACATGTACGACAACACACCAGACAGCAGACATTTTGTTTGGATGAGTGGGTGGGGGTGGGGTGGCGGGGGGGGGGGTGGGTGGCGGAGACAGCCACAAATCAGTTTATTGCCATTTAAAAAAGGGAAATAAGGGGTTAACCATAAGAGCTTGCTGTAATTGACTCCTGTAACATTGTACCTTTTTGGTTGCTGATTGTGCAATGATGGATTGACGGGACTTAGTGACTATATAAGTGCATGGAGGCTGAGTGGACTTATATTTGGCTTATTGTGTCATGATTGATACGGAATGAGGCACTGCGGCCGATATGGAATGAGGCACTACGGCCGATACGGAATGAATCGGTACGGCTGAAACAGAATAATTCGGTACGATCGATAAGGAATAAATGGGTACGGCCATACGGAATAAATCTGTACGACAGATACGGAATAAACCGGTGCGGCCGATGGAAAAAAAAACATATAAATGACTATTTTTCAGTGCACGAAAAGCTGCGGAGGAGGTTATCAGTACAGGAGAGCTATTTGCAAGGATGGATCAGGCAAGCCCGTGCAGCCCACAGAATGCGAGATCCAGGACAGGATAATCAGTCAGCGCTGTAACACAGAGGAATGCCCAGCCTGGGTGGCCGGAGACTGGCTCCAGGTAGCTCCCTACCATTTTTCTGTCTTCTTAAATTAAATTTTAGTGTTTTTAAAATATTTTAAATATATTATTATTAAACTTTTTATAATACCTATTACAGCACTAAATCCAAACTTAAGATTTTCATAATGTGTAATATGAATATCTATGAAATGTGACAACTGCATGGGGATAGATCATAGGACTGGGTGCTTTGTGTTGGATTCGAACACGTGTGGGAGGTCTGCACACGAACCGGTAAATCGATCGAAATTCCGCAAGTGCCCGAATCCAATATAAAGTACACCAGTTCCATGGTCTATCGCTATTATAACACAAACACACGTAATCCTGCCTTTGATTGCGAAGCAGAGCAGAATATACTTGTTTACCTCTCAGATACTCTCTTGTACTGTAACGTCGCCTGTGCGTTGCATGGTAACTTTTAACGCAAAGCGAAAAAGGTGTCGTCACAAAGCCTTTGTCTGCGTAACATTGGCTTATACCTATGACGTTCGGGTGAATGCGACTAGCGGTGTTTTGTACACGGTTAGGGAACACAAAATCATTTACTTATCATTTGTTTATATGGCAGGGCATTAATCGTCACTAGAATGCGTGTTATATTTCAAAATTTAGCATAACATCTATTTGAGCATAGAACTTGTTGATGTGCACAGTGCTCAAGTAGATGTGGAGAAGGTGTACAGCAGCGCCATCTGTGGTGTAAGCAAGGCGGCACGACAGTCAGTAAGACGCTGTGCGATCCCTCCGCAGAACCGTATCGCACACAAGCGTGTAACCAGGGACCTTGCGCCACGTGGCGTGTCGGTGAGCATTGACAGATATATAGTTCCATGCTCACATATTGATCTATATTTTGTTATGAGATTAAAAAGAATGAAAATTAGGCTCTGGAGCAGCCCGTCTACAGGTAAAATAGACTGCAAACAAAGGAGATGTAAAACGAAACTGAAAGTTAGAAGGTTATGGTTTCGTTTTCATTTCCTTTCTGTGGCAAACAATCTGCAGTATGAATTGCAATTATCTTCCTTTGCAGCTTTTAATTCAAATCAGGTTGCTTTATGTTTTAAAATAGTCAACCCCAGTTTAAGTCAAAGTTGGGTTTAATATGTATGCCTTAACTTTTCAAGGTCACTGGGGAGAGTGTTCTACAACATGCGGAAATACATTACGAAGTCGCGAAGTGCGATGCATCGACGAAACGGGCGGTGTCATCGACGAATCGCACTGCGACAGCAGAAAGAAACCGACGAAAATCGAAATCTGTCGTCAGCCACCGTGCACAACCCCCACTACAACCACCACCAGCACTACAACCACAACTACAAGCACCACTACCACTACCCAGACCACTACAACGCATCGCAAGCCAACCACCGCCATCGCATCCCCACTATCCTCTCAAGTGCCAATCACGCAACATAGCAATCCTATGACGAGTGCCTACTCCCGCACACCACCCCGCAAACCTACCTCAGATGTAACTGTGATAACCGCCGCCCGTACCAACACGCGCCCACAGACCTACGCCACGTGGCGAACAGGCAGCTGGACTGAAGTAAGTGCCCACTGTAATTTGCTGACATTTTCAACTGTGTTTGTGTCTCCCGGAAGGCCACTTGCTATAATGTGTGTCCAAAAGAAAAAAAAAACGCGGGAAAAATGTGAGGTAATTTTCAGATCGGATGCGGTCCGCATGGAGTGCCAGTTTCATTAAAATGAAGGAGATTTGGGGATTATTTTCTGTAATCATAATAAGGCGATTCTTTCGGAATTGCACGTTTGGTTAAAAAGGGGGTATTTTTTTTAATCGTAGCACTCCGCGTTTAGGAGCCGTTTTAAAATGTGATATGCACTCATGGTAGCCAGTTCTTCTTCTTCTTCTTCTTTTTCATCTTCTTTTTTCTTCTTCTTCTTCTTCTTCTTCTTCTTCTTCTTCTTCTTCTTCGTCTTCTTCTTTTTCTTCTCCTTTTCTTCTTTTTCTTCTCCTCATCCTCATTCTTCTTCTTCTTCTTCTCCTCGATCTCCTTTTTCTTCTTCTTCTGCTTCTCCTTTTTCTTCTTCCCTTTTCCCTTCTTCGTCTTCTTCTACTTCCTGTAATCGTTGCACTCCGCATTTAGGAGGCGTTTTAAAATGTGATATACACTCATGGTAGCCAGTTCTTCTTCTTCTTTTTTTTCATCTTCTTTTTTCTTCTTCTTGTTGTTCTTCTTCTTTTTTCTTCTTTTTCTTCTTCGTCTTCTTTTTTCCTTTTCTTCTCCTTCTTTCTTCTTCTTCTCCTCGGTCTCATTCTTCTTTTTCCTCTTCTTCTGCTTCTCCTTTTTCTTCTTCTTCTTCTTCTTCTTCTTCTTCTTCTTCTTCTTCCTCTTCTTCTACTTCCTGTAATCGTTACACTCCGCATTTAGGAGGCGTTTTAAAATGTGATTCACACTCATAGTAGCCAGTTCTTCTTCTTCTTCTTCTTTTTCATCTTCTTTTTTCTTCTTCTTGTTCTTCTTCTTCTTTTTTCTTCTTTTTCTTCTTCTTTGTCTTCATCTTTCCTTTTTTTCTCCTTCTTTCTTCTTCTTCTTCTTCTTCTTCTTCTTCTTCTTCTTTTTCTCCTCGATCCCCTTCTTTTTCCTCTTCTTCTGCTTCTCCTTTTTCTTCTTCTTCCCTTTTCCCTTCTTCTTCTTCTTCTTCTTCTTCTTCTTCTTTTTCCTCTTCTTCTGCTTCTCCTTTTTCTTCTTCTTCCCTTTTCCCTTCTTCTTCTTCTTCTTCTTCTTCTACTTCCTGTATAACGCTGCTGTAACAGCCTTTATTTACATCTTTGTTTCCAGTGTTCTGCCACGTGCGGGACCGGTATTCATGAGCGCTATGTCAGTTGCCGAGACCGACAGGGCAAGAGAGCAGACGAGAGCTCATGTTCTTACATTCCAAAGCCCCCCTCTCGGGAGTATTGCACTATGCCACCTTGTGGCCAGTGGCGGACTGGTGACTGGGCACCGGTATAACTTTTCATTTTTCTAAAAAAAGTACATTAACTCGGATTTTCTCGTTTTCTGTTTCTTTTTTCTTTTTCTTTTTCTTTGTTTAAACGTTTTTCATTACATTTCCTGATTTTGTGTGTTAGGGACTGAGTGCTTAGTCTGCTTCGATTCTCCCTATAAACATTCTAAGGTCACTGCGACGTCGATTTTGAGGTTGCGACGTCAATCCGACTAAATCACAACATTAACTCTGTTGTACTTTCGTTGTGATTGGCCCTGAACGAAGATAAAGTTCTAACCAGCGTCTTCGAATCGATGTTGAACAGAAGTTGGGTAAGCAATGTTGTTTTGGCATTGCTTTTTGTCGCAACCAAAACCCAACTTTCTCCAACGTCTAATTCTCCACCCAGTTTTGAAAAGTATTCATTGAAATCGACTTGACATACATCCTGCTTGACCGAATGACCGAAGTAGGTGGAGGGAGGGCGGGGGGGCTCTGACATAGGGTGATCATACCATGATTCTGGCTGTCCTGATGGCGATTCTAGATTAATATTTTCCCGACGTCTTTACAACATCGCTTTTTTTCTGACGTCTTTACAACATTGCTTTTATCCGACGTCTTTAAAACATCGTCTGTACAACGTATAACAAAACAGCAAGATACTATATACCCTTCAGCTGCATGCCCTAGTGTAGGACGGTATTCAGCTGCATGAATCAGTGTCGGCCAATATTCAACATGTCCTTGTGTATGACACTATTCAGCTACATGTCCCAGTGTAGGACACTATTCACCTACATTTCCTCGAGCAGGACACTATTCAGCTACATTTCCTGGAGTGGGACACTTTTCAGCTACATTTCCTAGAGTAGGACACTATTCAGCTACATTTCCTAGAGTAGGACACTTTTCAGCTACATTTCCTCGAGCGGGACACTATTCAGCTACATTTCCTGGAGTGGGACACTATTCAGCTACATGTCCTAGAGTAGGACACTATTCAGCTACATTTCCTAGAGCAGGACACTATTCAGCTACATTTCCTGGAGTGGGACACTATTCAGTTACATTTCCTAGCGTAGGACACTGTTCAGCTACATATCATAGTGCAGGACACTGTTCAACTTTACATTCTAGTGCAGGACACTGCTCAGCTATATGTCTCAGTGCAGGACATTATTCAGCCACATATCCTAGTGCAGGACACTAATTCAGCTATGTATCCTAGTGCAGAAAAATGTTCAGTTACACTTATTAGCATTGGATACGATTTACAAGTGAAGGGCACGATTCAGCAACATGCACTGGCACTGTGCACGATTCAGTCACATGTACTAGTATTTTTTGTTATATTCTACAGTGTCCTGTGACATGTACTAGTGTTTTGGCTATGTCCTACAGTGTCTTATCACATGTACTAGTGTTGTGGTTATGTCCTACAGTGTCTTGTCACATGTACTAGTGTTTTGGTTATGACCTTCAATGTCCTGTTACATGTACTAGTGTTTTGGTTATGTCCTACACTGCCCTCTCTAATGTACTAGTGTTTTGGTTATGTCCTACAATGTTCTGTCGCATGTGCCAGTGTTTTGATTATGTCATACAATGTCTTGTCACATCTATTAGTGTTTTGGCTATGTCCTATTATGTCCTGTCACATGTACTAGTGTTTTTGGCTATGTCCTACAATGTCCTGTCACATGTACTAGCGTTTTGGTAGTCTCTCACAGTGTCCTGTCACATGTACTAGTGTTTTGGCTATATCCTACAATGTCTTGTCACATGTACTAGTGTTTTGGTTATGCCCTACAATGTCCTGTCACATGTACTATTGTTTTGGCTATATCCTAAAATGTCCTGTCACATGTACTAGGGTTTTGGTTATGCCCTACAATGTCCTGTCACATGTACTAGTGTTTTGGCTATATCCTGCAGTGTCCTGTCACATGTACTAGCGTTTTGCTTATGTCCTGCAGTGTCCTGTCACATGTACTAGCGTTTTTGTTATGTCCTACAGTGTCCCGTCACATGTACTAGTGTTTTGGCTATGTCCTACAATGTCCTGTCACATGTACTAGTGATTTGGTTATGTCCTACAGTGTCCTGTCACATGTGGAGGTGCCAAAACAACTCGCCTAGTAGCATGTGTCATTCAAGACGATCTCCAGGAGCAGCGGACATCGCACACGCAGTGTGATAAGGCTATCATGCCCGAGTTTGAGCAGCTGTGTAATACACACGAGTGCGTCTCACCTGAGCAGTATGACATCCACAGTATTTCTACAAACCGTGCGGAGAACACTGCACACTGGAGAGTCGGCCCCTGGAGCGGGGTAAGTCATTCCTTCAACGTGAATACTTGCTATAATGATCCCCAAATAACACCAAAAATTAAAACAAACACAAATAATAGAAAATTGTTGCACTTGACAGAGCCCGGGTGTTCTCCTCGGTTGTACCCAATAAATCAATAAAATGAAAGCAAAGTTTTAAGTCCTTGCAGAATTTCTCGTCTCTGGTTATAATGTAGCGATCAAAAAGCCAAGTAATTAAAATGATTTAATAGAATGGGGCTCAATTTTTGACATATCCCTTAAGAGTAAAGAAGAAGTAACGTAAGATGGTGCTTGCTCTCGGTGTATAGTGCTCCGTGACGTGCGGGGGAGGCTCGCAAAGGCGCGCCGTGGTGTGCATGGACGAGCAGGGCACCAGCGCCATCTGTGAGGCCAGTCAGCAGCCTCCACATATGCTGCGCTGCAATGACAAACCGTGTCCCATCTGGAGATCCGGCAGCTGGGGTAAAGTAAGTGGAATCAATCGGTCAACTTATTTATTAATGAATTAACTTGCTATAAATATTAGTAATATTGATATTATCATCAATATTTATTATTATTATTATTATTATTAGTTGTTGTTGTAGTACTAATAGTAATAATAATAGTAGAAGTAGTATTAGAAGTAGAAGTAGTAGTATACTAGTAGTAGTAGTAACAGTAGTAGTAGTATCATCCAGCATGGTTGTTTTTGTGTACTAAAAGACTTTCTCAACACAGAAAGCTGAGGTATTGCTTCTGATTACTGTGTCATTGCAGTGTTCACAGTCCTGTGATGGAGGGCTACAGTACAGAATTGTCGTGTGCCAACTGCCCAGTGGCGGCGATCGTTTAGATCCCCATGACTGTGACTTCGTTACACGCCCTAGTGGCTCGCAAAACTGTAACACTCATAGCTGTGAACCTAGCGACCAAAGTCAGGAAAAGAACGAGTCGAGAAATGAGAGGGTCTCGACGCGTTGGTACAAAGGGCCGTGGTCACAGGTGGGTACTCACAGTACTGTCAATTAATTAGGTATCATTTGAAATACTGGTATTGTCACAACTGGACTACGCTTAACGGTTAAGAGGAGGATGTGTATGTAACTCCACATATCGCCAGAATATAGCGCAGTCATAGATAATCCAGTATCCAGTATGGAATCGCAGACTGCTTGTCTCCGTCCATAATGGCAGCACCTACGAATGTACGACCGCTTTTCAAATGTTTACTATTGATCCTGCTGTTTCGAATTTTCTTGTGAATTGTTGAAATAATAAAATTACGCGACTACAGATGATCAAAAATAGACGCCAGAACATTGGTTGCTAGTTTTAAATCTTATGTTTTTTTGCAATTTACTTTCCTTTTAAATCTTCTTTATGTTATTGCAATTTTTTATTATATTACGTGTTAGCAGTTTTTAAGACTATAACAAAAGAGTCTAGGAACCCTAGAAGTACAAATTAAGTACAAATTAAGTACAAATCTTAAGTACATTTCAAATTCAGCAAATATTCTAAAGTAGACGCCTGGTCTTTCTGAAAGAAACATACAGCGCATGTAATTCAAGACATATTTAAATTATGTCTACTGAATTAAACAGATACTTATGTAAAATGTTTAGCCCTCTGTCTTCAGCCGGTTATAAGAAAAGTGCGACATACTAGTTTGTGGTAATGCTGTTGTGATAATTGCCCCTCAGTTACACCAGTTTTTATGAGCTGGAATGCAATTCATTATTCAAGTTTGAAATTTTTTTCTATTCTTTTTACGTGCATTTTCAACTTCAATTATGTAAATGCCTTTTCAGTTTACTACCCAAAGAAGTCGATATTATGCCCAAACTGGCAGAACAGAAGAAATTACTTCTGTAGATCAAATGCTCTACGATGATCAAAGAGCAAAAGAAACTACCTATCCTAAGTACTAGCGCTTGCCTCTTGCGTTATTTGCACTTGTTTTCTTTTGAAAGACTGGCTTGTTCGTTTCATTTGACTCAAAGCTGACGATGCTCTGCTTTGCAGATAGTGCTGCGGTGTGTTTCTAAGTTGCATGGATCTTAAAAGGGGGAGTTTGCAAAAGTGACTGCACAAAGTAACAGCATAAGTCGCACTAAAATATTCTATATCATCTGTACAAAACCTGTATCATCATGTTTCCGCCTTAAAGGAGCTAAGATATGCATCCAGGGGTTTCTGTAAATGATAAGTAGTTACCACCAACTTCGGGCCGTTTTACCGCTTGCTGTGGTAGAAATAGTGCATAGAACTCATTGTTGATATACCCTTTTTGCATTTGATCTTTGAAGTTTCAATCGGAACGACAGTTCTTGCATGTAGTCTCCGAGTTGAAAACTCATTAAATACATGTTGAGCTTGTTTGTTCTCGAGCACAACAAAAATAATGCCACAAAAGCGCCTCTTTTTGTAAAAGAATTTTCGTGACTCACGTACGCTTTGAGTACTTGAAATTTTGCATAAGTTTTGTTGCGTTAGGACTTGTACTGGTTTCACTTTTCAGATGATTTTTCGATGATACACACAATTAATATATTGCCACGAAGCCTCGGGTTAGTGCATCTGTTCAGCTGAGCTGTAACTACCCCTCTCCTAATACCCGTATCACAACGAAAAGCTTCTTTTTAATGCAAAGGAATACATGTGTTCAATTATAGCAGTTCTAACTACTGGAGCTTAGTGTACAGAATAATATAAGCTGCAGCTGTTTAACAAATAAGAGCTAGTGCTAGCGTACAGAACGAGTAGATATTACATCAGACTTCTAGATATTTTGTTCGACGACTTTTTTCAGGCCTTGCAAAGATTTTTTATAACATCGTGGAGTGGGTTTTGGCGTAGAGTAGATTAATAGCGTCAATCTAACATTTTATTTTTTTTATTTTCGTGGGATATAACAAGACTTAAATTATGAGGGTAATGATTGCTCATATGAATGTTGATATATGAAGTAAAGAATCTATATTATTCAGTTTTATGACTGACTTAATACGTTTCAAAAGCGATATTTTAAGAGACAATTAACCACAAACAGTTTATGCATGTGTAGGCTTTAGGAATAGACAAAGATATTAAATAATACTTGTATTATGTGCAGTGGTAAGTTCGTCAGCAAATTATGTAACATAAACTATGCTTTTGATCTTATGTATACACGTAGAATTATTGCGTAAATTTTCCTTAGTATAAAAATTGCATAGCTGCAAACTGAATGCTGTATTCTTTGGGCTGAGGATTAAACATTACACAATTGTGGCTTTGGCATCATCCTTAACGGACAGTAATGCTATATATTATTGTAAGTCTGAACGTTCGATATGCGGATTTTAGAGTACGATCTAATCACTTCAAACATCATCCTTTCACAGTGACCGGAGTCTCTTGATTTCATTTTGCAGCTGCTGTTTCAATACTAAGGGTAAATTATAGTTCGATGTGTTATTACAACTGTTGGTGATAAATGAATGTTATAGTGTTCAGTAACTTGTGGACGTGGCGGGGTGAGGAGACGCCAGGTGGCGTGTGTAAACACACAGGGACTCTTTGTAGACGACAATAAGTGTAATACAAATCATAGGCCAAAAACAAATCGTAGGTGTCGCCAGCAAGTTTGTCCAAAGTGGAGATCTTCGAAATGGGGCCAGGTATGTTCTCACAGGCAAATATTTTCAACCTTCACTAACTCGTGATACCGCGGTGTATCTAATACTGCACAAGTTTTTTTCTGCGCACGCTCATAAAAAATGCAACATCGCGTACTTTTGCTATAAATCTGCTGGGTTGCGTTTATTATGGTGAATTGTAAATTTTTCCTCACAAAGACTTGGATGTTAAAGATTTTGATTTGCATGTGTTATTTTATCTATGAAAATCAAAAGCGTTTTCCGAATATAGTGATTTCGAAGACTAAAAGTATAAATTTTTAGAAAAATCTAGATTTGTACAAAAATTTCTATAATTCTTGATGTCTGCAACTGAATTTCAAAATCACTATATTCAAGATTATCTGTAGTGTAGATTCATGTTGCGTATATTTTCTGTGTAATACTTATGCACGTTGAAATGTATTTTATGAATAAAATGCACTCAACGGTTGTGGCGTAAAACCAGTAGTCTGAGAATATTGTGTCATTTTTTTTGTTTGCTCTGCTTATGGTTTAAGTGTTCTGTGGAGTGCGGCCAAGGCATTATGACACGCAGTGTAGAATGCGTTGGAGCAAAACGCAGAACTTTGGCCCAGAACAAGTGCTCTCACATTCCACAACCTAATAATTCCATGCCCTGTGAAGCGAATAACTGTGGAGTGTATTTATGGCGTACAGAAGAGTGGTCAAAGGTAAAATATCAAATGCTTATAAATAAATTCAGAAGTATGAGGGTGAAGTATAGAAATTTATGAACAAAAAAACCTGAAAAATAGAAAGAACTATAACAAAAGTTATTCGAAAGAAAGAAAGAAAGAATAAAAAGGAAAGGTAACGAAATTAATGGTAATCGCGTCAAATATAGAAAAGATTTCCATCACATTATAGAAAACGCCAGGCTGTATAAATATTTGCTAAGGAACTTTTAATATTAGTTTTAATATTAAAAGCATATGTAATATTTTTCAAGAACTCGGCCTGCTTTACCTGCGATTAAGGGGACACTGCGATACTTACGTATTTTTAATGAGTAACCTAAGCGTGATGTGACTATCAAACATATATCTCCAACATATTCATAAACTCTCTGAGAATATCCGAATCTATGAGTCTGAGCACGAAGTTGACTTAAATAAACTAATGTACGCTTAAACCCGTATTTAGTTAAACAGTACAGTCATTTATTGAACAGTGTTCTTCCACGTGCGGGCCAGGACAGAAGATCCGCGCGGTCTTCTGCCTACGTGCAGATACAACAACTAAAGTAAATGACAGTTACTGCCATAACAAAAGGAAGCCGGGTGAAAAGCAACAGTGCAGTATGCAACCTTGCCCTTACATGTGGCTCACGTCTGACTGGTCACAGGTAAAACTTGTTCTGCAATATCCTAAAGTAAAATAAGTATATTCAACTTCATTGTCCTTGTTTCTTTGCAATATGGGGTGTGTTTAATTTAAATGTTCCATGCGAAACACAACTGACGATATGCGGTGTGATATAAATTATTTTATTAGTTAAATTTTGAAATAAATATTATCACTTTATTGATGCTTCATTTCTGCCGCTTTTATATGTTTTAAGTGCTCTCGTACTTGTGGAAAAGGAATTCAAACTCGCACAGTAACTTGCCACGCCTTGAGTAAAGAGGGCTGGATAATCCAGGATAATGCTAGGATTTGCAATACCTCTGATGAGCCGCTTTCCTCGCGCATGTGTATTGTATCGCGCTGCGGTTCCAGGTATCACTGGACACTAGAGCCGTGGCAGAGTGTGAGTAACAACTTTATGGCTGCTAGTTGGGTGGGAGCAAACATTTTTTGCGGGTGAGCGGTGTCGTTTCAAAAGGGAGTGGGGTTATTTGGTAGAAATTTGTAATATTTCTTAATTACTTGCTTAAATCCAGAAAGTAATATAAAGAAGCGATATAAAACTCAATATAGCGAATTAGTGGGTATGAACTGTGCTAATTAGTGCATATGTACTGTGCTAGTGAAATATGTACTATTATAAGACAAGCTGTTGAAGCTACATATGACACACTAAGTGTTGTTGTATCATTACTATCGATCGGGTCAAACGACATAACATTCACATCTTTACTTCCATAAATATATTTATCTATTTAAGGATGTTGACCCTTATTTCCATTTAGTCCGGATGGGATTTTCCCTTAGTAGAGCAATGACCCTCCACCTATTTATTCCCAATAATGTAACTTGACCTCGGAATGATAACATGACGTTTTCGGATATAAGTAATAGTGCTGCTACCTAAGGTATTCCTATTTAAATGTTTAAATTAAATATACATAGTCTGCTTCTTATAGTTGGCACTCTCCGGGTGACTTTGTCAACACTCACAACTCTTTTTGTTATAGTGCCAGTCGCAATGTGGTTTTGGAATCCAGCAGCGTAAGATGTACTGTGTGGATGAGAACAACCAGCGTGTTAGAAGCCGCAAATGTCCTCGCAGATTCAAGCCAATCAAAACCAAGCTGTGCTACTCTCAACCCTGTAATGTTACATTACTAAATAATAATTATTTTTTGTACATTTTTATACATTGTGATGTTTACTATAGGTTTAATACGATTTGTATTTAAAATTTTAGAAGTATTTGAAATTTACACGAAAAGCAATTTATTCAGATGCAGGTATAGAAAGAGATAGAATTTGAAACTTAAATTTATGTTAAAAGTTGTCTTCGTGTAGAGTAAAAAAATGCACTGTTCTAGTATGCTTTAGATGTTAGTTACTCTGTAATCTGTCTTAAAAGTGCCCAACAAAGATTTGTATCGTCAGATGAAATGAAACTCCCTGGATTAGAAACTACAGCTATTTGAAACCATGTCTTTATGCTAAGTCAGTATTCAGTTCTAAATAAATACAGCAGCAGCCATTAAGTTCTTGTATTTATATATTTGTGAAGGTTATGCCTCAAGTTGTAAGGAATTGCAAATGTTATCTTCCATCAGACAAGACGGCGAATATAGATTGCTCAAGACAAATCAGCTTATTTCAGTAAGTGTCTGTTAGAAATGTTATATTCTATTTTCTTCATGGACTTTCTTACATATTTCATATGGTTACATCATGAGAGCGAGAGGAACTAGGTAAGTTTCCAGCTCGATAGTGACCTGTATAGTTTTGGCCGGATTGTCATGGAACTAAATACCCTGATACCATAAGAAACAAAGAACATCAATACATGATCAGAATACCTTTATATTTAATAAAGTTACAACTGCATGTAAAATATCTTCCTATAAAAGTTTAAATTGCAATAGTTGCAATAGTTGTAATCTTGTTTTGTTTCATAAATTTTTCTTCAGAGGATCTTTTGTTTTGATTTTTATTGAACAATATTAATTTTAGATTACGAGTTATTTGACTCATGAACTCTATTTTGATCAGGTATTTTGTTATAACATGGATAGATCTCAACCAAGGGAATATATCTCTCTAAACACCAACAATGAGGATAACTTTGCCACCGTCTTCCATAAAAGGTATTTCGATAATTCGACTTGTACTGTACGTTATTACAGTATTTATTGATTTAGTTGCTTTGTAATGTTGTTCAGTGCTGTAATTATGCCTTTCATGAAGTAATATTTTTCTTGAACGAATGTGCCAAGGCATTTATGATATTGACTTGATGTTACACAGGTTGAAAAATCCAGACAGATGTCTTGCGAGTAATGATGATTGTGCAGACTGCTTCAGCAGCAGGGGGTATTCTAAGGCTGGTCAGACTCATTTCACCAAAGTCAGATTAAACGTCACAAATCTTCAGATAATAAGTAAGTTTGCTGATATATTGTTATGTACATATATATTTAGTTTTATTATCAAGCGTCTATGCGTACTTTTTAGAAATTGTGTGTGTTTTACATAGCTATAATTATTAATGTAACCCAGTTAAACATGAGCATACTTTACAATATCTACAAAAAAAATAACTAGCAAAACAAGATGGCACAATGACGTTTTTAAGTTTCCTTCAATGAGAAATAAAAGATAATATTTAATTTTATGCACATTATTGTTTTTCTCTTTTTTCTTTCTTTCTTTCTTCTTTCTTTCTTTCTTTCTTTCTTTCTTTCTTTCTTTTTTTCTTCTTCTTCTTCTTCTTCTTCTCGTATTTTCGGTAATTTACACATATTGTAATATGGATGCTCGTAATTAAAAAAATTGAGTTCGATGTGTGGTCGAATTGGAAAGAATACGCGTTATCTGTTTTATCGTTACATAATTATTTCCATTGACTTCAAGAATAAATTATATCAGGTATATCACGGCTGCACTGTCTTAATTAGTTATTTTTTCATTGGCATGTCCCCCCTCTCTAGTGACATTACCAGTATCGTGTGAACAAAATTTGGCTGGTAATTTGTACAAGGTGACCTCGCACAATTGTTGAATTATATTTCCAATTCTACATAATTATAATCCTACTAATTAACTGAATAATTATGAACTAAGGAAATGCTACTTTTTGCAGCAAACGATTATTTATTCTCAACGTCGACCAATGGATATCGCAAAATATCTTACGGAGAAGCTGGGGACTGTTACAGCACAGACATCTGTCCAAAAGTAAAGCTTTATACTAAATTAGATGGTTGTCCAATAATTAAAGTTTTATGTCAGATTATGTTAAATTTACTTATTTAAAATCCGAAACACAAAAAATTTTATATTATCCCTGGATAACTGGAAGGAATCTATGTTCCACAGGTGTCGATGTATCATAAATTACTTCCTGAATTTAATGAGCATTTCGCACTTGTAATGAAATATTTTGGTTGTGGGTTGTCAGAGGACATGATACCTAAAGGATAAGCTGCTCAGTATTTATTCACAGAAGAAGGGAAGCCACTGTGCTATCCACGCCATTGTGGTTTGGGTTAAAAGTGGATGAAAAGTAGCAATTCGGCATCTCTCATCGGGATACTATTGAGCATGCGCAGAAAACTGTAACTGAGTTTCATTAACCTGAGGCCTCTGCTTGTGGCTGCCGTACTTAATATCACGTGAAACTTTTAGATGAAATTTTATACCCTTCAATTAGAATCATGTGTCTGAACATTTCATTATTTAATTGTATGTGTCTATACTATTTAGGGTATTATTTTTCGTTGATGTGAATGGGCCACGTTTGAGTTATTCTACAAATACTGTTTTCATCGACACCTCCACACCCAAATTTCAGATGCATTAACTTGCTTTACGCCTTTTATATTTGCAGTTCGTTCTTTAAGTTAAATTTACTTTTACCGTAAGTTCAATGTACTATTAAAGCCGTATATTCTTTTAAATATCGATTATTTTGACTGATGTTAAATCAGGTCAATTGTGCCTATATAAAATAAATTTACGTTGAAGATGCGTTTCTTTATTACATCTTTTAACAAATGTTCTATCATTTTCTTTGGATTTAGGGGTTATTTATGATAAACCTTGAGGGGACAAATTTTCGAGTCTCAGCTACAGCGAAGTGGATTAGCACTGGATCTGACGTTTCAATGAAAATCGTGATGTCTGAGGTATTATACATTTTACATACCTTATGAATTATGTATTAAATGCGATAAAGTTTTGTCTTCTAGACAATGGGATTTTACTGACTATCTATAATTCGTAAGTAAGTAAGTAAGTAAAGTTAATAAACAAAAAAAATAAAAAAAACTCTTCCTGTTTTTCTCCGTCATTTTTCACTGCTGATTAATATGCTGTTTGGTTGAATGTAAATATGAATACATAACTGGTTGAATAAGCACTGCAATAAGATTTTCTTTGCCTGTGTGAAAATATAATGGTAATACACAT
This sequence comes from Protula sp. h YS-2021, assembly GCA_949752745.1. Lineage (NCBI taxonomy): Eukaryota > Metazoa > Annelida > Polychaeta > Sabellida > Serpulidae > Protula > Protula sp. h YS-2021. Next base: position 14,099,358 of record OX457027.1, on the reverse strand, counting down.
TGAAAATAGCCCGTGTCTTTCTCTATTAAATACCCAAAGTGTTGCGTTTTCAGTCATAAACTAAACAATGTATTATTTTATATATGTAGGACAGACAGAGGGTGAAGGGCACATGTGGAGGATACTGCGGACACTGTGAACCAGAACACATGAAAACCATTCAGCTTGACCTAATGCCGACATGATATGATCTGGAATAAAAAGAAAACATATATTCCCATCAAAAGGTTGCCGTAAAGGGAACATTTCAAGCGTTGGTCAAAGCGTTCTTAACAGTTCTGCTCTAGCAGTGTGCCTGCGACTGACTGGATTGTGAGCACTGAAAGACTGCTTATTTGCGCTCACATGTGGACAAGAAATAATCGGCGTAAAATGCCACTTCATGAGGCTTGGAGGCAATATCATGTCAACTACACCATGGTTGTTTTGTTAGTGTCTGAACACACCTAAGGGCCACATATTCTCTGACATATTTTACTTCAGAAGTCTAAGACTCCATTGCTATTTTAAAATACGGCTGATAAGTATGAGACATGATGCGTCAATACATGGAGGAACTTGCTTCGGATTGTACCAGCAATATTTAGATTTGAAGTAAATTTCATTTACATTTAAAAATACACAATTGTTTGGTGCAGCGACAATGCATAAAGGTTTAAACTAAAAGAGCCACACAAGATAAACTTAGGAAGCACCATCGTTACCAAAGCTCAAGGAGTTTTTATGGCGAACCTACAACAGTATAAAACTGGTCGTATTACTGTCTTCTCAGTTTTGCTCTTTTTTTCTGGCAAATGCAAGAGTTCCTGTGACAAAGGTTACATAGTATTATTCATATACCTGCTTCCGAATCATAAAGAAAGATCGGCTGTATTGATTATTTATGATTTGTAATCAGTTCTTAAGTTGTTAGTGTTATTTGTTGTTGCGACTATGTGTTATAACTTACGCATATGGTTCTGTAATTGATACCATCACTTTATATCTGCTATATGGGCTGGTCCCAAATATTTCACCTACACTAATATCTAATTGCGTTAAACATGTTGTTATCAGTCAGATGAAAGTATATGTATATATGTAAATTTGTTCTATAATATGGCAGGACTTGTTTTGGGACTGTGAAAATAGGCCAAATGAACATAAAATGTTGAGTAAAAGAGGATTAATGTCCATTAAGATGTAAACAATAATTTGTTTGATTAAAATAGTGAGATATTACTCAGTAAAGTTGTTTTATACTGTATATGTTAAAGTGTATGCGACGTGAGTTTGATGGGTGCATATGAGCAACTGGGTATTTGTTTATATGTATGTGGCATGTATGTTGTGGGTATATGTGTGCAACTGGGTATCTGTTTGCATGTATGCGATATGTGTCTTATGGGTGTATGTGTGCAACTGGGTATCTGTTTATATATATGCGACATGTGTCTTATGGGTATATGTGTGCAATCAGGTATCTGTTTACATGCATGCAATATGTGTCTTTTGTTTATGTGCGTGCAATTGGGCATGAATTTACATTTATGTGACATATGTCTTACATATGGGTACATATATGAAACTGGAAACTGGATATCTGTTTACATTTATGCGACTTGTGTCTTCTGTGTATGTGTATGCAACTTGGCATCTGGTTTGAGTATAATTTCTGAAAAAAGTGTAACATTTTAATTATATTTTACTGAATGATGTACTCTGGTGGAAAATGCTGTTGCATAATGATTGATAACAGTTGTAATAACAGGAGCAATGCACTTGAAATCGTTGTAAAATGGAACGTCACTGCAGTAAATATGTACTTATTTTATAAAAATTACATGATAACTGTAATTTGTTAATGAGTGTTATAAACGGTGCAATTATCTTTGGGACATTCTGAGTTTTTGTTTAGAATCAGAATTTATAAGTGAATGATATTATCACACGATTTTACAACTGTGTTTTTAATAACTGTGAGAAATAATCATAATTAAAACACTTAAATATAACTTATATTCGGTTTTTTAGATAATTGTATAATATGTGTATATCTGTAGTGTGTGCTTAATGCTTTTATTTATTGAACGCAGTTTTTAATTCCTGTGAATATAACAGCAAATAATAAATAGACGGTTCTAGCAGTTATGTCAAAATATCTTGATGATAGCATAAGAAAGTAACATGCCGTGGCTACCAACCTGTATCAGTTCTAAACATCCATATCTCACGACTACAATCATGTGGTAAATATTTACACACTTTGCACCTTTCTCAAGAAACTACAATAAACGTAATTGCTTGGTAAATATTTATGAATTTGGGATAGATAACTCCATAGATAACAAGACAACTCCATGCACGTGCGCTGCTTTATGTTGTATAACGTACGCTTTGCACATTCACGAGTTAAAAATTGCCTATACAGCTATTTCTTCGATAGCTTTCGTTTTTAACTTTTTAATTTCCAATATTGAACAAATGCCAATATTGAATTCGATGCTTCTTTACCTGTCAATAATATTTACAAGGAAGATTGAGCTTGGTGTCTAGTATTTTATCTAAAATATTCGGGCTTAGTTGTCGCAAAACATATTCCCTTTGCCACTGGCATAAACAGAAATATTTTGTATTTACCATTATGTTACGTTACTATTGCCTTTGTCTGTATTTAAAGTTGATGTCATTCCTAATTTATATACCTGACATCGTGTGGCTGGAGTATTTTTGCATAAGCTTTGGGCAGACGTTGTAAGCTTATAAAAACTGTAAGTAATGCGTTCATCAGCTTTCCACGGGTCGCTAATATCAAACATTGACGTCCAATGATGTACCACTCTGAAAACTTCAACATTAAAGGTATGTGGCAGTAGCCAAATAAAGTAAAAACTACATTTTTGTTTTGCAGTAAATGGGCTATCTACTTCCATGACATGTGAGTGCAGGGTTCATGTGAACTTTATAAATGCAGTTACAAGCTCATTTAATATGCTGGATCAATAAACTACTATTTACATTGTAATGTATTGATACTCGAGCGTGTGTTAGAATATACACTTTTATTGGGCTCAATACGAAGATCGAAAATGCTCTATTGCACCTTAGTTCTGTTGCATGGGTAATAATTTTGCTCATATTTATATGGGACTTACTTAGGTTACAGTACATGAAATACTGCTGAAATAAAACATGCTCAACACTCTTCTGTTTTTGCTGCTTTTTAAGAGCTATTTACTCATTTTGTGGCACAGTCACTGAGGTCTTCGCTGTTGCAAATTAGTTGCTCTCTTCGCTATTTGGAGTTGCAAACTTGTTGAGCTCTTTATTGTTTTGAATTATGCGCTTGCTGACTCTTCACTTTTGGAAGTTAGATGCTTGTTGAGCTTTTTCCTGTTTGAAGCTATATTTTGTTGACCTCTTTACTGACTAGAATTACACAATGGTTAACTCTTCGTTATTTGGAGTGAGATATGTTCATCTTTGGTGATCCACATTTCTCCAGTCCTTTACTCATGTGTTGCACACATGCAGAGTCCCTTCTATTTCGAATTAACAACCGATAGATTTTAAACTTAACGGCTTTTTATTCAGCATGTTTTCACCAAATTGACACTAGCTTATATAAAAAGTGAAAAGCAAACTTTTAAAGCCTGATATTTTCAGCATTAAACCGCCACAATACTTAAATCTGAGGTGATTTCCCTTGTAATTACATGTACTTTGTGTATTTAAATATAGGAAAATTTATCACAGCATTAGCGTTAACACGGACCAATATGAATAGGTAACAAATCCCAAGATGTCTTTCATGGTTTATATTATGCAGACCAGTTATATCCATGCATAGTAATTACAAAGAGAATATATATTGACTGAATAATTGGTGTTAGTAGAACATCTAGACATGCATATGTTATATGTTATAGGATGAAGCCCAGGGGTTTAATGTGTTTAACGACCTCAGCTTGCAGCATTAATATAGCAAACATCCCATGGTCTGTACTGTATAAATATATTGTTTCAGCAATAACATCTTTGTGATCGCGCTTTATTAGTCAGCAAAGAAACAAACTTGAGCAGTATAATATGTTGCAGCGCATTGTAGCAAAAATTTACATAGACTAATAAATAATCTCAGAGATAGTGTGTAGAAATGTTATCAACCAGAATCAATGTTACCAAAAAGTTTTGAACACACTGATTAAAAATCAGTATGTATAATACAAAAGTTAATTTATCAACATCAATATGTTACATTTATATAAATAATATAAGTTTGAATTTGCTTAAATATGAGATGTTGTTTGGTTTTCTGTTCACGTTACTACAAGAGATACGAGTTTGATTAATGTTTATGTGACAACTCTAAATATTAAATAGTTTCTCGTATAAAACGCATACAAAACTGACGTTAAGATCAGGTTAGCTTTTCGTTCGATTTGTGTAGATATGAAGATATAAAACAGCTTCTTATTGTTGCTATTGGGCATAGATTATCTTAACTGAAGTATGAAACTTTCCGTTATATGTTCGCTGCTTTTTCCTGAGTATACACTTATATCATTGGATAGTCGCATTTTGTCCCCCAAAATAAGTGTTTTGTTATTTGCATTTCAACTGTTTAAAGTTTTCGGACAGAAAATGTTTGAATGTTTAGTTTCTATCTTGAACAAGGATGCATTTACATACTCGCATGTATTGATTGGAAAATTATCGATCTATGCATTCAATGTCTAAAATATGTAAACAGTTAGAGTTGTATGTATAAAACAAGAACATAGTAATGCTACACGTGAAATACATTTAGTTTTAAAGCTACTTTTGTCTTTTACTTATATGAAAGACGAATTAAACAGAAAAATCTGAATGAGCCTGACTTAAGTAATTAAAGTATGATCAATTAGATCCAAATTCTTTATATATGTATATATATATATATTTGCTATTGTACTTGTACAACATCCAAGGGAGAGCAGCTCCCGTTCTCGCCGACAGTGCAGGCGGATGTAGAGAGTAGCGTTTTAATTTCATTAATCTCTCAGCACCGCACTCTTCGTGTAACAATGGGGTTGCCATTCCGAGGTTGATGTACAAGTGGTCAGTTGTTTAAAGGCCCTGTACAGCTGTCACCCCCCCCCCCTGGATGTAGAAAGACTCCAATGTCGCTCTCCTACTTGAGGTATCAACATTCAGGTGTGTGCCAGAGTTAGACACACAAAATACTGAGGTTTTTGGAGATGTTGGTGGCACTTCAACTTATAAAGAATTTCTGCAATACTTTCCTGTAGTCGCTTCATTGACAGCTGTCAAGAGCCACTGTTGCTAAAACAAAACAATTCAGCAATCTTATCATTTTGCGAGATTTGTTTCTGACTCCTTCATGTTTGGAAAGGTGACTCAGGTGTGTTTCACCGTGGAATTCATTACTTATGGTCTCAAACTGTAGCTGAAAAAAAGTCGACGTATATGACGGATAACATTATCGAATGCCCCCACTCTCCCAGACAAGTTCAGATTCATCCCAGCAAACATTAAGACGTCAAAATGACGTCGGGTCCACGTCGCGACCCGGCGTTTCCGACGTCGGACTGACGTGCTGGTTTTGGTTGTATATGAAATGGAACCGACGTCGGGTTTTCAATTTCAGAATGACGTCGGGTTCCGACCCAAATCCGACGTCGGAATTAAGTCGGTTTTAGGTTGTATATGAGATTGGAACCGACGTCGGATTCTGACCTGAAACTGACTAGAGTTATATAATTAATAGATAATTAATCATTCAACTGCTGTTGTGAAATACATACGAAAGCATTTTCCATGTAAATTTTTACAAACTAGGAAGAAAAATATCGACGCGCCATCAAAATTCCAAAATTTTCATATAAAAATTATGTTTTTTCTTCCTTTGTTTTAAAATGGCTTCTATTTCCGGTGAGCGATAATAAATGTTCATCGCGTTTTGGTCGTTTTTACAACGTCGGAATGACGTCAGAAAACCGACCTCGCCTCGACATCGGAATATAGTTGGGTTTGGGGGAATAGGTCAGAATATGGTTGTGAAAACGTTGCGACCAAAATCCAACCTTTTTTCAACCAAAAAAGACGTCGGTTGTTTGCTGGGATAAAACGCGCTATACATTTCGATTGAAACTGATATCATGCTGGAGAACATAATTGGGGGAGGGCAGCTAGCCTGGGTGGTTGAAGATAGACCAGCTGTACAGGGGCAAAATAAATGGGGGAGGGGGTTAGTTTATGGTATTAATTCAACAGTGTTTTGTCACGGAAACCTGAATTGTTCTCTGATTCTTCTGATTGTAATATTAGCTCATAAACAGGGGCAAATTCGTATTATTTCCAGCAAGAAAAGGCTGTTCCGCAAGTTTTTTCTTCTAACAGAACTGGCCTTCCTTTCTATGGTTTTTTACTTGTTTGATGTTGAACTTGTTTTCTTTGACCGACCCCTTTGCCTGCTCCTCTTTTCAAGCTACACTTCTCATACAAGACCCACACAGTTTTGTCGTTGTATATATAGTGCTCGATCTGCGCTCTTAACACAAAAACTAGCAGGGATATTTTCAAGAATACCACAGCTTTTGTTGCAAGTCTTTCTTGGCACATTCCGGGGAGTCGCTATGAATTCTGTGGATCTCAACGCTAAGAAATATACTTGTTTCTTTTTAGTGCAGACTGGGGACAATTTCGTGACCCGTGAGAAGACATTGAATTCCCATGGAATAAACTTGTTTCTTGTTCAATCTTATCAACTACAATGAAAGAATGAAATGTGTGGTAGGAAAGACACACAACATGTGGGCACAGTGTTGCTGTTTTCCCCGCAATCAGGTATTTAAGGTTAGATCGACTAGTTAGCAGCAATATTTGAACACACATGACAACACCTCAACGGCATCGATATTGGAACGCATACAACACCCTATCAGTGGTGTGTCATGCTGTGTTTAACTTAATTAACACTTGGTGAAATCAAGATTTGCAAAGAGTATATTGAAGTTGTATAGAGGCAGAGTTTCGGATTTTTTTCTTTACTAGTCCTGCATTTTGTCTTTGCTAATACTGTTAGCATAATGACCCTAGGACCATGAAATTTCACTCATATGTGGTACTTGATCTGAAGTTGTGCATCTCGCTGTTTGTTTTCGCCTTTGTTTTAAGTTTCATCATCAAAATTCGAAGCCAAAAAAGGTGACTTTTCGCTGAATAAATACAACGCGTAAAGGCTGCGTAAATTTGGGCAAGCATCTCAAGAAATAGCTAGGTTATTGCCATTATCGTTCCAGTGCAGAGGGAAAGCGTCAGTAAATATAATACGTGAACCATTTAAAACTGTGTCTTCAAGAAGTTGAGTGAGCTACTCAGTAAACGTGGATATTGATGAAGTGCGACAGATGCAACCACTATCCTTCCTTCCTTCCATACTTCAATTGATAATTGAAGGGTTCCGTGCACAAACCTGTTATGTTGAGATAACATGTTTGTGCACTGAGGTATATTTCCTGGAGTCCAGACCTATCATCTGTAAAGTTTCCATCGATGAAATATGCTAATGGTCATCAAAACATGTTAAGTCCACTTTGAAATGAGAAATCGGGTGCACAATAGTGACATGCCGAGATAACAGGTCTTTTCTATTAAAATTTCGAAATTTTCCCGGTTGCACAATACTGTTAAGTTGTGTTAACATGTGAATAAAATGTAAACAATGCAGAATTCCCGGGAGCACAAAAATGTTATCCCTTGTTGAAATGTAAATATTTACATATAATACTTCAGCTGCTGATATTTTTCTGTTAAAAATTATCGCGCGTTACACGTGTAACCACGATCTCCTCCATCATGGTCAAGCTCAAAAACCGGACGTTGACCATTATCTCGTAAACGGTTAGAGATAGGACGATTTTGAGCTTATTTTCGACCCTTTGGGCCTAACAGACGTTATGTAAGATGTACCTCGATGACGTTGGCCTCCTCCGTCATGGTCAAGGTCAACCAGCATGTCCGAGAACATGACCCAGCCGAGTTATCAAGCAAAGAAAGAGAGAAAAACTCTGAAACGAATAGTGTTAGGCCAAAAAATGAACTTTGTTTCTGAGCGTAACTTTTTCATAATTTTAATACACAGAAACGAGTTTTTCCGGGTGGAAGCCACCCGAAAAGGGATTTTGGACAGGTTGGATTTTGACGATATACCTATTTACCGACATTTACACAATTTCAAAAAAAATTTCAAATTTCCACAATTTCGGCAATTTTTGTCATTTGCGAAAAAAGTAAAGTCCAGATGGACAAGCACCTAAGAAACTTTCAATTAAAATTTTATAACTTTTTGAAAAAGACAGAGAGAAATGAATGGTTTGACAATTGAAGAGGTCCATGCATAAACTTGATAACTCCACTTATCAGGAAAATGCACTATTACTACCACGGTATTTCTTGGCCTCTGCTTTATCACATATGTAAGTCTTACACCTCAAAACCGATTAGACGTGGGAATTTTTAGGTAAATGCGGTGGGAAAAACCTGTGTTTCAAAATTTAAAAGCGTTTTTTCTCCAGTGCTGATAAGTGCAGTTATCAGGTTTATGCATGGACCCCTTCAATTCAGTTATTTACTACCATTTATTCCAGTTTTTGCCAAACTTCAAAGTTCCGCCACTTCGGCAGCTTTTGGCGAACCGCGAAAAAAATAATAGCCTGGTAGGCGAAACCCTGGGGAACATCCCTGCGTAACATCTAAACGATTGTAGTAAAACCGCAGGATTAGCATTTTAAAAATGGCTCAAAACGGGCACAAAAGTGCCGCCATTTTGTCACTCTTTCGTCAATCGTCAAAAAAGTAATAGACAAGTGGGTGACCAGTCAGGAAATACCCCTGCGTAATATCAAAACGATTTGAGCAAAACTGTAGGAGGAGTGGCATTTTAAAGAAAAAGTTAAACATACGCACATACATTCAAGCCCCCGCTGGGTTAAAAACCGGAAGTTGACCATTATCTCGAAAACGGTTAGAAAATTGAATTTGATTATTTGTACCCAAAACAGATTATATTATATTTACTTCGATGTACTCGTTCAAGATAATAATTCGGGAGCTGATAATTATGTCGAAAAACTGAAAAAATGTGTCTTTAATCAGATATATTGTACCATTGTAAGTGGGTGCCATTTCGCTACGTGTAGCGAAATTCTGTCTAGTTTTTTGTTTGTGGTGCACCTCATACAAATTTTTGACCACCAGCTCACTTTCGAGCCCGAAACCGGAAGTTGGCCTTTGGCGGTAAGAGATACAGCAATCGGTTTCAAGACGTCTCCTCCAAGACCGCTGAAGCTAGACCAATCAAACTTGGCACATGTGTGGAGGGTCATCTGAGATGGTGCATCTGATAACGTTTTTTTACCTTAACCTTACAGGTATAGTTGGTAGTATTTAGGAGGATGTTCTACATTCAGACATGTGAAAATTGTTAACAAATAGCAATATCATCTAACTTCCGTTTTAAGTTATCATTCCAAGTCGGGTCTAATTCGCTGTGCGAATTTCGGTCTAGTTTTGCATTAAAATTATGTTGGATAAACCGACGTAAATTGATTCTTCCCTACGATGTCGGTTAAAGGGTTCCACTGTATTAGAATTAACTATAAGAATTAACTGTTTGTCGGTCCTTGATTCTGGTCAGTGATTGGGGGGGGGGCGGCTGTACACATTAAAACTCCAGGAAACAGATATAACAAGCCATCGTCGAAGGCGCAGACCCCAACCGGACACAACAAGTCGCCATTTTGTCAAATTTTTACCGATTTGAAAAATAAAATGGCGTTGCACAACTTCGATATATATTTTTTTACTGTGCAAGGTAGAATATGCCTAGGATTAATATTTTCAGAGATCTCTCGTGGAAAGTACCCAAGTCTTATATTGCAGTTATCTCAAGAAATCACAATTTATGACAAGTCGCCATTTTAGCAATTTTTTTGGCCGATTTGAAAAATAGCACGACATTGCACAACTTCAATATATATATTTTCACAGTGCAAGGTAGAATATGCCTAGGATTACTAGTTTTGGAGATTTCGCGTGGGAAGCACCCAAGTCTTACACTGCAGTTATCTCAAAATATCACAATTTTTGACAAGTCGCCATTTTGGCAATTTTTGGCCAATTTGAAAAATAACACGACGTTGCACAACTTCAGTGCAAGGTTGCATATGCCTAAGGTAAATAGTTTTGGAGAACTTGCGTGGAAACAAAACAGCATCCAAAGTCTGACACACGGACAGACGGACAGACAGACAGACGGATAGACGAACGGACGGACAGAGGGCAATCCTATAGACCCCCCGGGCTCGTCCGGCTGGGGTCTAAAAATTTACTTAAACTTGTTTGGTTAGGTTGGGGATTAGGGGGTGGTAGTGAAATAACGTTACTATAGAGTAAATGTGATTTTTTTTTTCAAAATATGCATTTTAAATGTCTAAAACCAACGAATACGTGTCTAACGTGTTTTCGAGTAACTGGTAATCATTATTTTTATCATTTGTGGGGCGACTCATGTAAAACAGCGTTATTTTCGGTAATGCATACAAATATGCATGCTTTTGCACCCTAACTAAAACAGACGTTTTACATGTTATCTGGACATTTGTTTACATGTTAAGTCGGAATAACAGGATTGTGCACCCTGAAAGACATTTTCATTGTGAATGCTAAGCCGTAATACCATGTTGATTTTTTAAGTTTTTCTTTGTTTTCTGGCACATTTACACATAAAAATTGCAGTTTTATAGCTTATCGTGTTTCTCAAGCAGTGACAAATCTGGAGATACCTCATTTATTAAAATCGGTCAGACAATAACAATCACAGACTTAAAATTCAGATTTTGCAGTTTTCCGAACTTTAAGTGCACGGAACCCTTCAATTTAATTTTCAAAAGACTCGTATATGGCAATAACGCACTTCATTCCTAAAACTGATGCTACCGCTCGATCATGATGCGCTTTTACAAAACATTAGTTTCCTCTCTCTCTCTCTCTCTCTCTCTCTCTCTCTCTCTCTCTCTCTCTCTCTCTCTCTCTCTCTCTCTCTCTCTCTCTCTTTCTCTCTGCCCTCTCTTTCTCTCTCTCTCTCTCTCTCTCTCTCTCTCCTCTGTCTCTCTCTCCCTATCTATCATCCCATTTCTCTCTCTTTGTCTCTCTCCCTCTCTTCCTCTCTTCCCTCTCTCTCTCTCTCTCTCTCTCTCTCTCTCTCTCTCTCTCTCTCTCTCTCTCTCTCTCTCCCCATCTCTTTTTTCTCTCTCTCACCGTAATAACTTCTTATCGATTATTTCACTACTGTGATAAGTGAAATGTGCAAGAACAGAAAATAGTTTCACACACACACACACACACACACACACATATATATATATATATATATATATATATATATATATATATATATATATATATATATATATATATATATATATATATATATATATATTTTCTGGACCCAACGGAGTCACACTTTCCTTTTTTGACTCACTTTCCTGAGAAACCAGTTCGAACTCTGATATATATATATATATAAAATGTAATCAGCGCTTATCTTCTTTTCTTCACCCTTCCGATGTTGCACCCAGATGTAACTGATGTAATGTTTTCTACGTAGATCACAATCCAGTTACAACTACTTCTTATACAGATTTATTGCGAACTTAGAAAATAAAATAATCATTATGTTTCTACTACATCTTTTAATTTATTGCAATGTTTAGAATTAACAAAAACGTTGTAACGTCACAATAGGAGCCGGGTTGCAGTGCTTGCACGGCTTCAAGCATAATTACTTTTTCTGCAGTTTTTTTTAAAATACTTACAACAGAAATATTGAAGCAGGCAAATTAATCATTCTGGTAGTTAACTAATACCATTTTAACATTTAATGCTGAATTTTTGGCAATAAATATAACTAAAGATATAAATAAATCAATGCAAATATCATTAACTTATATTTTGCTCTCAATAGTTGAATTTTAGATGAAAAAACTATTTTTGAGATCAAAATTTCAATTTCACAAATTTAAAAAATCTCGAGGGAGGTACGCATTTAATGAATTATTGAAATAAATAGTAACAACGCAACTTTTGAGCTCAACAATTTCTTCTTTTTGTGCAGTAAAAATTAAAAGAACACTTTATCCAAGGAACAGTCATTATTTTATTCACAGATGTTTGTTTTTGAATTTAGACACACAAATAGAATGATAGTCTGATCTCAGAAATTAATTTTTCAGATAAAAATCACTTGCAGCTTTCGAAATTTAAATTAAAAATGTCTCATTTTGAAATAATGTTGTCTAAAATACATTTCTTAACATCAACAAAAAGAAAATGAACTAATGAGCTCAAAATTGAGATTTTGCTGTCACCTATTCCATTTTTGCTATAAGAATTGACCCTTTGATCTTTAAAAACCGATTCTATGGATCATAAAATCAATTTGATATAAATAAATATTCTTTGATATCTCTCAATATTTATTGATGTCAAGAATTATTTTTTGAGATCAAGAATATATTTGGAGATATCAAAAATGTGCTTGCAGATAGCAAAATGAAATTCTTGGTATAAAGAAAGAATTTTTTTAGATCAAAAATTAATTCTTGATACAAAAAATAATTTTGAGATCAAAAATTTTTCTTGATATCAATCACGGCTTGATAAATGTGAAAGTGGCATTTCATGGATAGTGACTATTGTTTCAACACAACGATATACCCTGACATGTCTTTTAGGAAAACTGAATTGCCTACCAGAAGTGTCTGCATTTTGCATCTAAATGTGTTGAGTTTAACCCTGCAGTAAAGCAGAGGCTAGGACTTCACGGAAGGAACTGATTGTGTAATATTTTCTTTGTCAACAACTTTATACAAGTAATTTAATTAACTAAATAAACTTTTAAAGCAAATATCATTTAAAATATATTTGATGATGACTCCGTCATTGACTCTACAACACCCAAGGGTACACACACATAATGTTAACTATAGTAACACCTGAACAATTGTAAACCGGAAGACTCTTCCCAAGTTTCCCATAACAACCAATTAATTCTCAGAGCTTTCCACCACTATTATGTCAACCATCTGAACTAACTCCCGCGTTTTGTACCGTTATTAAAAAATTGCAAACCTTTGCTTACTGAAAAGCCCAATCTGTAAAAGACATTAAAATTTCAAGTGGAGGCGGGGCGGGGGGGGGGGGGGGAGGAGGTTGGTGTGATTAGCCTATTTTGTATTTTTAACTATTATATAATTATACTGAAATATAAAGGATCTCTCCAGGTATACCTTAAGTAAATCATTTAAATGAATACTCATTACCTGCTCTAATAATCTAACCAACAACAAACTACGATCACAAAGTTTATTACAGAAAAAATCCCAACCCTTCTTATATTACATAGTGGATCCAGATGAGGTTCTGAGAATTCCCCCTACCAAGATGGATTACCGAGAAGCCCCCCCCCCTCCCCCTCCCCCTTCCCCTCCACCCAGTTGTTTTATTAGTGACTAGAATAATTATTTCAAATAGAAACTGCTGGAATGTATATTTAGAGTCGACAGTGCACCAGAACGTCACATACCCCATCTACAGCAGGCAGTGCACCAGAGCCTCACATACCTCTGTCTAGAGGCAGCAGTGCACCAGAGCCTCACATACCTCTATCTAGAGCGGGCAGTGCAGCAGAGCCTCACATGGCTCTATCTAGAGCGGGCAGTGCACCAGAGTCTCACATACCTCTATCTAGAGCGGGCAGTGCACCAGAGCCTCACATGGCTCTATCTAGAGCGGGCAGTGCACTTGAGCCTCACATACGTCTATCTAGAGCGGGCAGTGCAGCAGAGCCTCACATGGCTCTATCTAGAGCCGGCAGTGCACCAGAGTCTCACATACCTCTATCTAGAGCGGGCAGTGCACTTGAGCCTCACATACCTCTATCTAGAGCGGGCAGTGCACTTGAGCCTCACATACGTCTATCTAGAGCGGGCAGTGCAGCAGAGCCTCACATGGCTCTATCTAGAGCCGGCAGTGCACCAGAGTCTCACATACCTCTATCTAGAGCGGGCAGTGCACTTGAGCCTCACATACCTCTATCTAGAGCGGGCTGTGCACCAGAGCTTCACATACCTCTATCTAGAGCGGGCAGTGCACCAGAGCTTCACATACCTCTATCTAGAGCGGGCAGTGCATCAGAGCCTCACATACTTCTACCTAGAACGGGCAGTGCACCAGAGCTCTCCTAGTAGATTTTAAAAGTGAGAGATTTTGCAACCCGCCCTGGTCGGAATTTATTAAAGGGTATGCATAGCACATTGGTTATAATTACTTTAGTGTTTGTGTTAAAAAAATCAAGCGATATTTTATTAACACGCAGCAACAAGTAAATTTGTTTTACATCTCAAGTAAAATTCTTTACTTTTGCTCTAGTGTGTGGAGAAGTAGTAAGTATTTTAAGTAGATAGTATTTTAAAATCTTTTATGTACTGAAAATTGTGCTTGCTATACAACGTGAAGAAGTATTAAGGTTTATCAAAATATAGCCAACGCTATAAATTTAGTCATTTCATATGAATTCTTTTATTTTTTAATCGAAATTTGTAGGCAGTTTGACTTCGTATTTTAGATGTTGGGGGAAAACCTGTCACAGAGCTGTCAATTGTTACTGTTTATCACAACAAATTTCTCGCCAGGTTTCATGGGAGAAATACTACAAGATAACACTACGGCAATTTTGTAGTTATTGGTCGCTCTGCGAAACTACAGAATCCCCCCGCCCCATCTTCTTCTTTTTTTTTTTTTTTTTTTTTTACTGTGGTTTCAATGGTATTATCGTGTAGACATTATCGTACTTTCTCTCACGTGTACGTTGCCATGGTTACCATTACATGTGCGTCACAACCGTTTCATCGCTTTCACCTATATGCACTACCATACTCTCATCAATTTTATATTCGTCCGGTATTTCTATTTCGGCGCAAGCGCCATCGTCATCATACTCAAAGCTGTTGGTGCTATTATTTACGCGCAGTTTTCCCATATCATACGGTAACTGCTCCTGGCTTGGAGACGCCTCTTTGTACTCCTTGACGTCACCCTGGAGTCTGTCTACTATATTAGGATGCGGCTTGTGAACACCCACTGTGTCCCGCGCGGGCGCACGACATATAGCTATGTAAGGCTCGATGTAATTCATGACGTACGTCAAGCAGCCGCGCGGGTCGTGAGAGCGGGCATCTGCAGGACATTCCCAGAATTGCTTTTGTGATGTTTGCATAGTTTTCTGTTTATTTAATTCGATTTCTTCCTTAATCCACTTACACAATTCTGGCGGGAAGGTATCCGTAAATAAATCATTGATCTTTTCTTTCGATCGGGACAGTTGCACTTTAGCAGCAGTTTTGGGATCCAGAAACACCTTAATAGCCTTCCAGACACCCTGGAAAACGGGACTGTGATTTATGCAGATGACAAGCCCAAGTCTCTCCGGATAGCAGTTGGCGAATACCTGCCCACATCCGTATCCAAGCTTCGGATTACAGCACGCCATTGTCATTCCTGACGTATGAAACAAATAAAACAGAGCCAAATATAGAACATGAAAAATTAGGCCGTATTTGCTTTCAAAAAATAATGCTAGCCAGTATTATAACTATTTCGCAAATAAACAGATAATTGAGCCATTCGTAAATATTACGCATCGATAGACTGTTTTACACAGTAGTCATTTAATCAAAATATGAAAAAGAAGCATCTCTCACGTTTACAGATCAAAGAAATATGATGCACGTGAACTGAATCCCGAAGAAATATACGTTTATATCCTGCATATACAGCAAAAGTACCTCCACGTATTCACATCCGTCAAAGAACTCGTGCAGACGGCGGTAACCCCTGCCCCGACCCTCAAGCACTCATACTGACGCGGTTATGCCCTGCGTGGCATATCAAGCACTCACGCTGACGCGGTGATGCCATGCCTTGCATATCAAGCACCCATGTTGACGCGGTATTGGCCTGCCTGGCATATCAAGCACTCATACTGACGAGGTAATGCCCCGCCTGGCATATCATG
The DNA here is from genome assembly GCA_949752745.1 of Protula sp. h YS-2021. NCBI lineage: Eukaryota > Metazoa > Annelida > Polychaeta > Sabellida > Serpulidae > Protula > Protula sp. h YS-2021. The sequence continues at coordinate 14,083,241 of OX457027.1, read as the reverse complement.
CACTCATACTGACGCGGTTATGCCCTGCGTGGCATATCAGGCACCCATGTTGACGCGGTAATGGCCTGCCTGCCATATCAAGCACCCATACTGACGCGGTAATGCCCTGTCTGGCATATCAAGCACTCATACTGACGCGGTGATGCTCTGCCTGGCATATCAAGCACTCATACTGACGCGGTTATGCCCTGCCTGGCATATCAAGCACTCATACTGACGCGGTAATGCCCTGCCTCGACCCTCAAGCAGCTGTACATACACGATAACACCTTACCTGTACAGTCACGCACCTCACACATGCGTTAGCGCCATACATGGCGTGTATGTGTGAGGTGCGAGCGCCATACAGTCAACCATCCGTACACATACCTTAGAGCCTACCTGTACAGTCAAGCACACATCCGCGCACGCTGACGCCCTGCCTGTACAGTCAAGCACCCACACATACACGTTAAGGCCCTACCTGTACAGTCAAGCACTCACACATACACGTTAACGCCCTAACTGTACAGTCGAGCACCCACACATACACGTTAACGCCCTACCTGTACAGTCATGCACCCACACATACACGTTAACGCCCTACCTGTACAGTCAAGCACCCACACATACACGTTAACGCCCTACCTGTACAGTCAAGCACCCACACATACACGTTAACGCCCTACCTGTACAGTCAAGCACCCACACATACACGTTAACGCCCTACCTGTACAGTCAAGCACCCAAACGATTTTGGAAACGCCCGGCTTCATGGTTTTGATCGTATTCTCCATCAGGTAGGTACAGTGAGCCACCGTGTCCTCCACTAGGTTCTTACGCGTCACTTGCTGGGCGAAGCACGAGTAGATGACAGGCCGATCCTGTTTGTCGAATCCCACCTGACGCTGAAATTTTTAAAATCGGCAAAGAATGAAAAACCACATTTATCGTGAAAACGTAAAGGGTAAAAAAGTACAATTTTAGTTATTTATTTATTTACTTTTTACTTTATTTATTTACTTTTTTTTTTCCTTTTTTGGTAAATATTTCGCTCGTGCTTTCGTATTCTTAAAGGTCAGAACGCTTTTCGGCATTCTCAATCAAAAAAAAAAAAAAAAAAAAAAAAAAAACATTTTTATGGAGCAAGCTGTTAGGAAAAGAAAGAAAAAAGAATGGTTATCATATGTGTCTGGGCATGCGCAAAGAGAAGCAGGAGACTGTGTGAAGGCTTACCATGCAGTGAAAGCCGGGCCGGTCATGGCACCAGGTGCAGTCCACCGACAGCGGCTTGTACGACCGGCGCCATTCCGTGGTCGCTTTGAGGAGCTTCTCCGCGTCGTCAATCCGCCAGTCCCGCGCCGTCAGGTAGCGCACCAACCTGTGGGGAGGCCACACGCCCGGCGGCAGTTAGTATCATATGTGTTACCATGCGTATCCGAAAAAACGCGGAAAGGGGGGTAGAAGGTAGATCTGAGGCCGGGCGCGGTCCGCGCGGAGTGCCAATTTCCTTTAAAAGGGGGAGTCGTTTTCATTAAGTACTCCTCGCCTCCCATAAAAAGAGGGATGATTCTTTCGGAAATTTACTCCGCGTGTTCTTAAAAAAAATAGGGGAGGGGGTACTTTTTCAAACTTCGCACTCCGTGTTTAGATATCGTTTTAAAGTAACCAGTTGGTACATGAATGCTACCCCCCCCCCCCCGACCATCCGTCAAGTGTGTACGAACAGAAGAGGGACCGGAGAGGGGGTAGGTTTAGTGTCACATTCAATAGGTGACGTCACAAATCTTGCGTACAGGTGGGGTCGTATGTTGAAAGTCCGAATATTTTTGCTCATGTGCTTTAAGGATGGACCTTAACACAGGACCTGTTACAGCCAGCTGTAAGTTTTTGTATGCGTGGAGAGGGGGGTGTCTGGGGCTACTAGAGACGAGAGATAAAATTGAATCCAAATAAGTTTAAAATTTATTTCACCAATTGACCCTAAAACAGAAATTCTACTCTGAAGGATATTTTAAACAAGCAATCGTAGAGAGCACAGTACACAGCTGGAATTGACTATCCAAGATGGTGGCCACTGTAACCTGAAAATTAGGTCATGGTTAAATAAAAAGAACGGGCACCTATCAACTATGACAGATCGCTAAACGGGCAAACGATAGGACAAACAACACCCAAACCTATAGCCCCCCCTCCTCCTCCTCCCTTTGGGCGCCTACCAACTATGACAGGTCATGTATGCACCAAATAACATAGAAAACAGATCATCACGGTGGGAGTAACAGCCGGCGATGGACGGAAAGACGGACGGCTCGAGGGATAGACAGATCGCTGAACGGGTAGACTACAGAAAAAACAACACCCAAACCTATACCCCCCCCTTCTTCGGGGGCTAAAGCCCCACTTCGAGGCTAATAAATGAGACATCTTTTAATCATCAGCCAAACAAGAAAAAGAAGATAAAAACTGAATATCTTATTGTTGCTTGGCGAAGGTTGTCGCGATGTGTCACAGAGATTGTCATGAATAAAAAAAATCGAAACAAAAAATCTACTTCCGGCAATGTGGACATTTTAGAGGCTGTCCAAGTTAATCGACAAACAGCTGCTCCAACAAACCTCTCTCGCTACAACGAAGGGCGAGAAACATAAGAACACTAAATAAATGAACAAAACCTGCGCCAATGGCATCTAATATCAACGTACAAAGTGTGCATTGTGAGGACCTTTTATTTTCCAATATATTCTAAGACAGACCATCTCCCTCCGGGATAGCTTGGCCCCTTTTTTATATCCGGTTGCTCAGGTACAACAAAAATGTAATTTAACAACAAAATATCCTGGAAATGGAATAAGAGACAAAAAATGGCCATAAACTCTGTAAACGTGAGAACTAGCAAAGGATTCTTAACTAACAGTTCCGCAGCAAACAGCCATCTCAAAGTTCTGTCAAACTGGAACTTCCATGCTTATGAATGGGAATCAGCTGACCAATGCGGAGAAGCCAATCAAAAGGTTCCGTTATGTCACGTGTTTTCACTGTGTAAAAAAAAATAATAAAATAACCGCCCAGGGCCCATCTATAGGATAATTATTCACTTCAATTGTATCCCTCATCCCTCCTCAATACCATTGGCCCATGAATATGCAGTCCCAACGCCACTTGGTTCGGAATTTATTTTTCAAAGCATCGAGTCATCCAACATCAATTGCAAGGCATTCGTATGAGCAAAAACGATATCGTAGCGACCTAAAAGAGACGCCTTCCGGACGTCACTGAAACGGCCAAAAAGCGACTTCAGAAAAAAAAAACAATGCCACGTTCTGCACAATGTGTAGTGTACGAGGCGATTCTGCTAAAAGTTTCCCGCTTCTCAGGATAGATGTCAAATAGTCACGTCCATTCATCATTGTGCATGAGGGACATGTGTGGTATATTGAAGCTCCCCCACCTAATTCAGTAGTTTACAATAAATGCTTCGTAATCTGTGCAAAATGTGGTGTGTAAAACGTCAATGTCCTTGGCATTTAATTCTGATATGTTCAGCGGCTGAGAAATTTCCCACATAAAATTTTTACGTAATGACTTCATACGCGTTCATGCGTAACACGCATCAAAATTTGAAAGAATAAGAAAGTCCGTTCCAAAAAAAAAAGTAATAATAATAATAATAATAATAATAATAATAATAATAATAATAATAATAATAATAATAATAATAATAATAATAATAATAATAAAACAAACAGAAAAGTTTCAAATCGATCAGATTTATATTTTTCGAGATGTACAATGTACAACGACGTCGTTCTTTATTAGTTAAAGCAAGCAATTATTGTTTTCTATCGATATTTCTCAGGTGACAAACAACGCTGAGATTTCGCTTAGTTCACCAAGAGCAATGCCGGGTCGGGAAATGAAACTTGCAAATGGGACTTTGAAACTGCAACGAAAAGTCAATGAAAGAATGATTTGACGGCAGCGTTGATTCAGGCCGCCATTTGACTTTGCAACCACGTATGACGTCATTTTAATGCCAAAGAAGCCATGTCCTTTTTTATCGCTCACCGGAAATGGAAGCCATTTTGAAAAAAAAGAGGCTATGTGTAACATGGACAGTTCTCTCGTTTATATTTTGCAACAGTTAAAAGAATTTTACTAATTAATTAAAAAATTAATTGTCATCAAACGAAACTTAATGCTGTGCCACGTTTTAGATGTCGACGTCACGACTATATATATATGTTGTTTCTACGGAATGCCATTTTCACATTTATTAGTGAATTATTGATATCAAGAATTAATTTTTGATTTCAAAAAATGATTTTTTGATATCAAGAATTAATTTTTGATCTCAAAAATCCATATTTTGATATCAAGAATTAATTTTTGCTATCTGTAATTGTATTTTTGATATCTCTAAATGTATTCTTGATCTCAAAAAATAAGTTTTGATATCAATAAATATTTAGAGATATCAAGCAATATTTATTGATATTAAAAATGATTTAATGATATCTAAAATTGATTTTTTGAGATCAAAAATTCAATTCTTGATAGTAAAAATGAAATATTTGAGAGCAAAATATCAATTTTGAGCTCAATAATTCATTTTCCTTTTATTGATATCAAGAATTTATTTCAGATATCATTATTTCAGAAGGAAACTTTTTTAATTTGTATTTTGAAATCTGCAAATGATTTTTTGATCTCAAAAATTGATTTTTGATATCAAAATATCAGTCTTTTTTAAATAAAAAATTCAGAAGTACACATCTGTAAATTAAAACTGACTGGTCCTTGTATACAGAATCTTTCTTTAAATTTTTTGGTGGTGGTGGGGTGGGATGTTAGTCTCATAACTGATTTGTTTGTGTGTGTGGCGGAAAAAAAACAGCTCACACCGAGATCAGCACTCTTTTTGAATTGAACAAAAAGTGTTGTGCCATATCTATGCAATATGTTACAAATGAAGCACTCCAAGCGCCACATCCACCTTAGCTCCCCCCCCCCCCCCAGATAGCAGACAGACGTTGGCCCTATGTAGGGCCAACGTCGTTTTTGCCTACGGTCTACGTAGGCCCAATGTAAGTTGCCTACGGAGGCCCGACGTAGTTTTGCTCATCGGCCCTACGTAGGCCCGATAAATAGGCCCTACGTTGGCCCAGTGTAGTTTGTGCCTACGTTGCCCATGCTTGACCTACGTAGGTCGGATGTAACGTTCCTACATAGGCCCGATGTAGTTCTTGTTATTAATTAGTCAAATGATTATCATTTATTAACAAGTCATCTTGACATTGAAACTGGAACAAAGATCAGTTCCATGTCTACTTCTCTATTATGATAAGAAAAACACATCGCGCCTCTTCAAAAAGTAATTTGAAGCTACTCAGTCTGGTATTTTCACTCAGCATCATTAAAATGGCGGCGTTTCCGGTGAGCGATATTGTGCTCAATATCTATGATAGGCTTACAATGTAGTCCCTCCGTTGGATCGCCCGAGGCCAGCCTACGTAGGGTAAGAATCGTAAGACCTACATAGGGCCGACGTACGAAAACCTATGCCTACGGTTCCTACATTGAGCCTACGGAGCCCTACGTAGGCCTTACGTATGTCTGCTATCTCCCCCCCACCACCCTCCCCCCCTCAACACAAAGAACCATTCTGGCACAGCATAGAAGCATTCATATATATAATGGAGTCTGTTCCGCCCCGCCAACCCGATGAACAATGATCGAGAGTACCCGTCCTTAGTTTACGACAATATATGCCCAAAACTCACGTGTCATTTTCCGTAGCAAAGTTGGGTTCGTCTTCAAGCGGCGGGACTTGCTCCATGCGTTTACGTAGTTCCTCCACACAACGATTCTCATCTTCCGGTTTCATCTTTGCAACCTTGGGTCTTTCTGTGTCACAGTAAAACATTTGCATGCTGCGTTAGGAAGAAACCATTTTTTAAAATCAATAACATGATATTGAATACTCACTTTCAAACCTGAGTATTCACTGTGGTATACTGGCGATATACAGGGCAACGCTGATGCGACGATCAACTTGATACAAACATGTCTTCTTTCTTAATACCCTTCTTAAAGCAACTGAGAAATTAATAGTCTACCAAGTCCTGTCAGCTAGTTGGAATCAACTTTGCGCTTGTATTTTATGTTCTTCGCAAACCCTCCTCATGTTTTTGACTACGACCCCCCCCCCCCCCCTTCCGGGGAGGGGATAGAGATTCGTACTTATGCTCTATAGATACCCACCATATCGCTTACAAATTGCCCAATAAACGACAAACGTTTTACGCTTTTCCTTTTGTAATTACGTAAAATCAAGTAATATCGTCACGTCATGACGTATGCGGCCCATGATGAGCGAAACGAGCACATTTCTCGCATGTACAATTTCCCCCAGGAGTAGGGGGGACACTTGGTATCATATGTGTTGCGAGTACTGAATAAAAATTACCCCCCCCCTCGTTCTTTTATTTTTTAAACGAAATTGGCACTTCGCCCGGAGCGCGTCTGACCTCAAAATCATCCCTCCCCTCTCTCCGCGTGGTTTTGGACACACACGGTAACACATAAGATAAGTGCCCCCCCCCCCCTCACCCATTCCTCCCGGGGAGCGGAGGGTGTGCTCAGAGTGAACAGTTCAGAGAGAATGTCCGGAATTTAGAATAAACGTTTATTGAGGCTATCTTTCATAACACTTATAAGGCAAGCAATACATCCTCAATCCTCCCCACCTCATCCCCACCCTACTCCAGGTACAACATCCAAATGCCTGCGAAGATTTCTTACGCACAGCTATAAACCGCTGAATGGGAATAGCCGTGTGGAATGAAGTTTTTGTTTGTTTGCTTGTTTGTTTTTGTTTGTTTGTTTGTTTGGTTTTTTTTTTGTTTTGTTTTTTTTTGTTTTGTTTTTTTGTTTGTTTGTTTGTTTTTTGTTGTTGTTGTTGTTTTTTTTTTTCGACGATGCATATGGTTACCAGAAAGGATATGTAAATCCACAGTGTAAATGAGTGGGTACTTCGTTTCTTTTGTGTCCGTTGTACAGTCATAACAAAACTGCAGTATATCACAGAAAATTGAACGAACAAGTGGAGTTACCCATTATTGAGATGGGCATAAAACTCGAAATGCCTTATAACAGCTCGCAAAAACATCCATTCATTTTATTGTATCCTTTTTATGAATAACATTTCACATTTATAAGGGTTTGCAATAACAATCATATTTATTCTTTATCTATATCGTGGAGTGTCCTTAACTGAGAAATCTGATAACAAGTGAACTGTCGATAGTATATTGATGTACCAGTACAAGGTATTTCAGCCAAGCACAAGTCTGACCCGGTGTGCTTTCGTTGATATCAGATACAATGAATATGCGCGAATCCAAGACAATATCGAAGTTATTTTGGTACGGGGTGCTTCTTATACAAAAATACCCCATTTTCGAGTTCTTTTTGTCATTTATGTTATGGAGACACAAAACTTTCAGCCCGATGAGGAAGGGCGTGGGACTGCGATTTACACCCCCAACCCACCCCCCCCCCCCCCCCACCCCGCTGTATCAACCAATGTTGGTGCTGAATTGGCTTCATGTCGAACTTAGGGCAGCCGAGTCGTATTACTGCATAATAGTGAACTTTATACTTTTATTGATTTTAAGGTTACAAAACATTGCTTGTATATATTGTATATATATATATATATTTATTTATTTATATATATATATATATATATATATATATATATATATATATATATATATATATATATATATATATATATATATATATAATGGATTTGTTTTATAATGGCGGTGCTCCAGATTTCTGCAAATTTCACAAATGTGTTCACGGAGTGCACCCCGATTCTTTCATTGCCTGGATGTGGAAATCAACGATTTAATTCATGGTGGTTGCGAACCTGTGAATCTAGCCTTTTCTATTGCCACATAATGTTGCCACTGATATGATGTAAAAAGATTACTTCAAAACGCCCTTCCATTAAACAAGAGCATCAGTGAGGCAGGAACCCCCCTCCCCCCTCCGCCGTGTAGCATATAATGTCATTGGACGTTAGCAAATTCATTGAAATTGAAAACCCTACATTGCCTAACAATTTTTGGTCGATTTAAAAAATAAAACAACGTTGCACATCTTCAGTGTACGTATTAACTGCATTAGCATGAACAGTTCTAGAGTTTCGGCCTGGACAAAATGTCATATCTTTGTACATTCGAACTACATTTTCAATTATTTTCAAAATACTGTCATTTTGACAATTTTTCACTAAATCGAACGAAAATACGACGTTGCACACCTCCAATATACGTATTAACCGCAGGCAAAACGAAAAAGCATTAGCATGAATAGTTATGGAGTAACGGCCTGGACAAAATGTCACATCTTTGTATATTCGAACTAAATTTTTACCTGTTTTCAAAATACTGTCATTTTGACAATTGACAATTGACGAACGAACGAAACCACGACGTTGCACTCCTTCAATATACGTATTAACCGCATGTAAAACACGAATAGTTTTCGAGTAACAGCCTGGACAAAAGACAGTATACTAGAGCGAACAGAAGGACGGACAGACAAACTGAAAACTATATCCCTCCGTTACACGGGGGATAATGAAAGGCTTTAAATTTCGTTGTGGCATAGCACAGATTTCTTTTCTTCATGGTATATTTAGCCAGTAGTTGGGGGATGGGGGTAAGAACATGTTTAATAGGTCTGCTGAAAGGAAACATCTTAGTTTCTCGTATTTAGAGAACAATGAAATTTTGTCATTTTCCAAGAGATTTAAATGGCAAAAAAATGAAAATTTCCCTCTGATTTTTTTATTTATTTTTATTTTAAGTTGGAAGTTCACGATATTTTGTCGAAAAATGACCTCATCACACAAAACTGAAAAGATTCTGTGGGGGAAATGCCAACAAATCAGTTGAAAAGGGGTGCCAGTTTAAAAATAACAGACTTTATAAGAGCAGTCATGCCATATTATCTACATGATATAAATGTTTATATGTGTATGATCAAGTTTCAATCCAGCTGTTGGTTCCTATTTATACAATTCCGCCATCTCAAATATTATGAAATACATGAATATCAAATATAACTAGCGTGTTTTCTAAGCAAAGAATCCACGCTAAATATTTTACACTTCGCAACCCGGGATTTTCTCACAACAGAATGCACTTTTGTTGTTGTTCTCTTTTTTTTCATGTTTTATCCTTGACTTAGGATCTGTTCGCCCCGATAAGCTGATTCCTATGCAATTAGGATTTTTCTGAAAACAGAATACACTGTTTCTCATGTTATACAGAGGATCTGCTTGGCCCGATAAGTTGATCAAAAGGGGAAAAAACTGCCATTCAATTTTAAAAGCTGAATTGAAAAGTCTGAATATTGTGGCACTGGGCTCTTAAGGCAAGCCACGTGATCTATAAGAAGTAGTAACATGACTGTTCTTAACTTCGTTCAGTTCGAGGTATTGTGAAACGTGTATGCCCCGAGTGGTAGAGTTTTATTTAGGAAAAAAAATGGTAGAGCGTTTGTGTAATGGATAAAAACGCCACACTCCAGTTTAAATTCAGTTTGAATTCTGCTACACAATTTAAGTGCAAGATATTTAATTTACTTACAGAAAGAAATGGCTCATCGACAGACATAATAGTAATACTTCATTCCGAGTGTGTACGATATTGTTTTTTGCCTGAAGCCGTAGGGCCGTACGGACCGACCCCGAAGGGGGGGGGGGGGGGGGGGGTCCGTACACGCCCGTAGGCTGAAGGCAATCGTGCAGGGCACAGCCCCCAACCGGACATGGACAAACAGCTGTCATGCTCAAATTCACGTGGATATACAAGCACTCAGTGAAATATCAAATCACTCTGCCTGATAGTTGAAGAGATATGGCGTCGACAAAATACCGCGTTTTCGCTAAGTTCCATCCAGGAATGTCACATTTTGACAATTTCCCATTTCGTCAATTTTTCGTCGATTTCTAAATTAATACGCCCTTACACATCTACATGATATATATGTTCTCTCAGTGAAATATCAAATAAGTCCGCCTAATAGTTGAAGAGACATGGCGTCGACAAAACAATGCATCAAAGTGAAAGACAGATGGACAGACGGGCAACACCCAAACCAATAGCTCCCCTCCGGGGGCCAAAGCCTCCCGTTGGGGGCTAAAAAGAGACACTCAAACAGAGAATCAAGCAAGAAGCTCTTGTTGCACCAAAGCACGAGACATTTACAGTCAATTCATAAACAAACCTGCTCGAATTTATTCGCTGTTGGGCATTTTAAGAATTAAACCAACAAAAAAAGGTTGTTCAGGAACCGTCGTAAATGCTATTGAAATCAGAAAGAACACTGTGGTTTCATTCTGCTGAACTGCGGGCAACGCTTGAGCCTCAATAAAAAAAAATAAAAAAAATAAAAAAAAACGAAAAAAAAAAAAACGAAAAAAAAAAAGCGAAAAAAAAAAAAATAAAGAGAAAAATGAGCGACTTACTGAGAACTGTCGACATTTTCATTTAGTTGTTAAATCTATTTTATACAAAAAAGCGTCAGCTTGTGTTTAATTTCCTGTTTCACCTAATTTCCTGTTTCATTAAATCAATTTTGAACTGCAAAAAGCCGCTTTAAGTAATATTTTTTCATTATATGACTTGTGTGATGTCGAAACCAAAAAAGACTTTCTGTTTAGTAAGAAAATCTCTGCTCCCTAGTGCGTTTTATTTTGCCATGCCAACACCAGTATTGTGTTCCTTCGTCTAAGCAAAAAGCCTAGAAATTCAAAGCTGTTTGGTCTAAACCAGAAGAGATTTATTATTCCATTAATTTTGGGCCATAAGTTAATAACTTTCACGCTTATTGATTTCCTATGTGCGATCTTGATCCTAGTTTTTTCCCCTTCTCCAGAATACATTCTGATTGATTGGCACAACGTGTCAAGTGCAGATTAAGAGGGGGAAGGGGTGGGTTGAGGGGGGATCGGAGAGGGTTGATTCCTGCTTGTATTCTGAAATCTCAGTCGAAACAAAGCAACGCCAATACCACATTTCTTTGGAGCCGGGGCAACATTTTGCAACGTTTACACAAAAAATAATCCATCGCGACGGCTAAAACTTACCCGCTATTTCAATTAAAGCTGTGTTAATTTCAAGTACCGTGTATATCGTGAGGTTAATTTTAGCCCTTACGCATTCTCATCACCCCGTCAGAATACAACCGAAATAGCCAATCCAATCTTTACACCTCAGCATGCGCACTGCCTTGGAACGAAACGACCTTTCTTTATCCGTAATAGTTTCCTTTTTGTAAAATATATACTCGTGGCATGTTTTGAGTTGGAATAAATATTTTTAATAATATCAATTTTTAAATTCCTTATTTTTGTTTGTTTTTTTTTTTTGTTTTTTTTGTTTTTGTTTTGTTTTGTTTTGTTTTTTTGTTTTTCTTGTTTTTTTTTTTTGTTTTTTTTTTTTTTTTTTTTTTTGTTTTTTTTTTGCAATTGTCACTGTTTTCGTTTCACAGTGTTATTTTTCTTTACAGATCGAACTCTGTCATCTTGTTACTTACGTTGTGTATTGCATAAGGCCTCCACAGACCTCTAAAAATAACGTGTAACCTATCCGCCACAACAGCAGGGTGGGCTACTAGTAGTATAAATTGTTAACCATGGTTTTACTTCACCAAGAATACTGAATATGCATGAATCACAAGTCACACGGACAAGTATACCGTTGCCGAGATTAATATTAAACATATGTCCCTGAAATCACACTGTAACTTTTTAAATACTAACTAGTTTTTCTGCACAATGTCCTTAAATGTAGCGATAACGTATAAATTATTATTTTAAGGGGGAGGGGGGGAGGGGTGAGGGGGTTAAGACAAGTACTTTGCTTTACTTAGAGTGTAAGCAATATACGTTAAACTAGACCGAAATTCGCACAGCGAATTAGACCCCACTAAGAATGATAGCTTAAATTTTCACATGTCTGAATGCAGAACGTCCTCCTAAATACTACAAACTATACTGCTAAGGTCAAGGTCAAAAATTTTTATCAGGTGCTCCACTTCAGATGACCCCCCATCCATGTGCCTAGTTTGATTGGTCTAGTTTCAGCAGTCTTGGAGGAGATTGCTCTATCTCTTACCGTTTTCGAGATAAAGGCCAACTTCCGGTTTGGGGCTCGAAAGTGACCTGGAGGTCAAGGACACCGGAAGTTATACCTTACGTATCGTCGTATAGGGGGTGGAGGTCGAAAATGAGGTCAAATTGCTCTATCTCTTACCGTTTTCGAGATAATTCTTTGTTTTTCTTAAATAACGTTTTTGCGATTTGACCTTGACCAAAGGTCAAAAATTTTTAATTGGTGCCTCAGATCACATCGTCCGTCATATATGTGCCAAGTTTGGCTTTTCTAGCTTCAATGGCTTTGCTGTAGATGTCTGGAAACCGATTGATCTTTTTCGCGATTTGACCTTGACCAGTAAGGTCAAGGTCAAAAATTTTTATCAGGTGCACCACTTCAGATGGCCCTCCATACATGTGCAAAGTTTGGTTGGTCTAGCTTCGGCGGTCTCGGAGGAGATGTTTGGAAACCGATTCGGCGGAAGAAGAAAAAAAAATAAAAAAGGGAGGAAAAAAAATAGGTGAAGAATTCGAGGCAATCCATCCCCATTTGGCATTTTCAATGCCAAATGGGAATAACATGTGACTTTCCGCTGACTGAATGTGCACTACATTACACATGTGACTTCACTTGTCCTTCGTATTCTATTATCAATATCACGAAAAAGTACACGCCAATAATATACTTTCCACACGACACGACTAGGTTTGTTTGCACTGTTTACATATATAGAACGATTATTTGACCTTACAGATAACCAGGTTTCAACTTAAAACATGTAACAATCGCATGCCAGCTAACACTGAAACAGTGAACGCGTTAACGTGGGAGATGGCTCGTGTGGTCCCCACTTGTTTTAAATAGAGAGTTCAATGAGATGTTTTTCAGAAACGAAATACAACAGAAGGTAAATGAAAATGGGACATATTAATTATCCGTTTTCTTGTCTGATAAAGCAGCCAAGGGGTTCCCACAAGCTGCAGGAAGTGAGGCAAATAAGGGGGTGGGGGTGGGGTGGGGGTGGGTGAGATAGCGAACCGAACAGTCACACAGACATAACGTATCCTCTTTCCAAAATGTGGATTTGCTTGGGATTTGCTCAACAAATCCTGAGCTAATCCGCACTATGAAAAGCACACACTCGGGATTAACTAGTCCCCCCTGTGTTAGTTTATCCTTAGCAAGGCCACAGTATGAACGCTCAACGGAATAACGTAGTGACGTAACGCTGAAGTATAACATCATGTTCTGGTGCTCAGTACCTAGGCTTATCCTAAGTCACAGGATGAGACGAAAATAGCAAGATGAGCTTCGTATATTTAAGCGCAATCAACTTAAAAAAGCCAAGCAAATACCAAGTTAAACCTCAACATGAGCAGGGCATTTCAGTGAGACAGACAGACAGATAGGCAGTCACACAGGCAGACAGTCACACAGACAGACAGAGAGATAGAGTCTCACAGACAGACACAGACAGACATACTGACAGATAGACAGTCAAACAGATAGACAGATAGACAGTCACACAGACAGGCAGAGAGATAAACAGTCACACAGATAGACAACCACACATGCAGACAGACAGTAACATGGACAGAAAGACAGATAGACAGTCACACAGGCAGACAGTCACACAGACAGACAGAGAGATAGAGTCACACAGACATACAGCCACAGAGGCTGACAGACAGTAACATAGACAGATAGATAGATAGGCAGTCACACAGACAGATAGACAGTCACACAGATAGATAGACAGTCACACAGGCAGATAGACAGATAGATAGTCACACCCACAGACAGTCACACAGGCAGACATGACAGATAGACAGTCACAAAGACAGATACACATTCTGAACAGCCACATTCCACGCCAAATTCCATCGCTTCACCCACTAACATGGGCTTAGTTAACACCGTCAAAGAAAATACATTGAGCTGATAAAGTTATCTCGAAAACGGTTAGAGATAGAGCGATTTTGAGCTCATTTTCGACCCTTTGGGCCTAAACAACGTTACATAAGAGGTACCTGGGTGACCTTGACCTTCTGGGTCACGGTCAAGGTCAAAAACCGGAAGTTGACTATTATCTCGAAAACGGTTAGAGATAGAGCGATTTTGAGCTCATTTTCGACCCTTTGGGCCTAAACATCGTTACATTAGAGGTACCTCGGTGACCTTGACCTTCTGGGTCACGGTCAAGGTCAAAAACCGAAAGTTGACTATTATCTCAAAAACGGTTAGAGATAGAGCGATTTTGAGCTCATTTTCGACCCTTTAAGCCTAAACAACGTTACATAAGGGGTACCTCGGTGACCTTGACCTTCTGGGTCACGGTCAAGGTCAAAAACCGGAAGTTGACTCTTATCTCAAAAACGGTTAGAGATAGAGCGATTTTGAGCTCATTTTCGACCCTTCGGGCCTAAACAACGTTAGATAAGAGGTACCTCGGTGACCTTGACCTTCTGGGTCACGGTCAAGGTCGAAAACCGGAAGTTGACTATTATCTCGAAAACGGTTAGAGATAGAGCGATTTTGAGCTCATTTTCGACCCTTTGGGCCTAAACAACGTTACATAAGAGGTACCTCGGTGATCTTGACCTCCTCCATCATGGTCAAGGTCAAAAACTGCAAGTTGACCAGTATCTCAAAAACGGTTAGAAAACTGAATTTGATTTTTTGTGCCCAAATGGGGTTACATTATATTCACTTCGATGGCTTCGTTCAAGATAATAATCCGGAAGCTGACAATTATGTTGAAACACTGAAAAATGTGTCTTTGACCAAATATGTTGTGTCTCTGCCCTTGCAAGTGGGTACTTTTCGCTACGTGTAGTGAAATTCGGTCTAGTTTTAACTGCGTCTTTATATTGCAACCCCGATCTTTTTAAGATGCCATTTTATTTCAACGACTTACAAAATTTTCTTTTTATTTTTAGGGTATTATACTTAAAGAACGCGCAATAACTGTTATTTATTTTAGACACTTCGCTCACAAAAACAATTTATTATCCAATTGTGAAAGCATAAAAGGATCCGAGGGGGGAGGAGATGTAAAAACTGAGAATTTAATTTAAAATTGTCTCTTTTCAAATTATAAATTAAAGGGTTTAAATTGCGAGGGATGAAAAACATAAACAAACGATATTTGGTAGGTGCAAGACAGCGGGCGCCTAACCCCTAACACCACACGCCCACCCTCTTCCCCCACCCCCCTCCCCCCGCCCCCATCCGGGACCGTGCGAGACAATTTGAAAAATTCGTGACACTTTACCTTCATTCAAAACCATTGAGTAATAGCATTTAGTCTGGTTCCTTTTTTTATGCCAGAAAAAGGCTGGTTCCGCACTTGGTAGTCGGTTCGTTTTGTCGTATTGGTCGGCGTCTTTTGTGAATAATATCACGATTAAGAAATCCTGCTTCTAGTTTAGAAATAGCAAGGAAAAAAACTCCAGCCACCAGCAAACATTCTTCGCGCTAGCAACAGCCCACGAAATAACATCCGCAAACAGGAAGTAAACACAACAGGGTAGTGGGTACAAGTATCCCGTGCAAATCAATGAAGGGGTAAAGTCCTTTACGTCGGTACAAAAACTGCCCAATCCGGCTTATATAAAAATGAATAAAATAATGCATGCCTTAGCCGCTCCCATTAAGTACGCTTAATGGGGCGAAAACATGATTTCTTTATCAACCTGTCCACCGTTCATTCTGACATGTTTTTGGACCCAAAGTCTCAGAGCCTCAGCGCTTTGGTCTCTATTGAATTTTGCGTTCTTTTAGTTACATTATTCGTTAATCTAGCCAGATGGGACGTCTTTAAATACGCATTGATAATTCAGTGGTTTATGAATATTGATTCATGAGAATCCAGTGAATAATGAATCGAGGCGTTTTCTCAACGCCAATCTGACGACGTGCGTCCACGTGCGACAACGTGCTACAACGTGTGACAACGTGCGACGACGTGCGATAATAGTTTTTCTGTATAATCAAATCAAAAACATTCATCCTCACCTGATTCAAGGAATAAATAAAAAATCACCTTCAAAGCATTTGCACTTGAACGAAAAGGTGGGCGAAAATTATCGCAGTTGCCTGACGTCAAAAGTTACTTCTGCGAATAGAAAGGACGCGGGGGAATATATGCGCTAAAATTACCGTAGTTACACGTCACAGCATACCGTCAGATCAGCTGCGCTACTGAGCACAACGGAAGTCACGCGCCAAAACTTCCGGAAACATTGGTAATGCATAACTGAAATCAAGCATGCTGAAGTCAATGACAACGTAAGCAGTCGGTCGTTATAACTGTGAATGGGCTTGCGCAAGCTGATACGGCTCCAGACAGCTCCTGGGAATTCCTTCATTTGCAAATTCGCAGCTTTCATGAATAAAGAAACAGTACACGTATCCCATCAACGCGTCCTTGGGTACTTTATGCCCGGACTACATGAAAACATGCAAGTGTCCTCTGGGCGATAGTCCGGACTACATCGACACATGCACGTGTCCTCGGGGACTGGGTGTCCAGACTACATGACCACATGCACGTGTCATCGGGGTAATATTCCGGACTACATGAACACGTGCACGTGTCCTTGGGGGGCGGCATGGCCGGACTACATGGACACATGCTCGTGTCCTCGGGGAGTGTATGGCCGCACTGCATGAACGCATGCGCACGCCCTCTGGGATCATGTGAACACATGCATACAACTCGGGACGATAACTCTCGGCCCCGTCTTTTCTTATTACCATTTGAAGAAATTCGCATTCCGTAAGTCACTCTCAAGAAACCAACATATGTTTATCCTTGCTTATTTACCAAACACAGTACGAGCCTTCTTTCCTTACCTTTTATCCTATTTGGCATGTCTGATGTCTGATTTTATAGAAATTACATCAAATTCAGTAACAGATGTGACAAGCTCTCAAAAGCCACTAAAACTGCATGAAGAAAAAAAAAAACAACAACACAGTTGTGCAAGTGCTTGGCAATGCTGTTTTATTGCTCTCCTTATGAAAGCTCCTCCATATAATAAAACATCCCCCTTTTGCTACTGGAGACAATATATACATCCAAGAGACATATCCATCAAACAAAATGTATATCCTACGGCTTTGCTTCAGCCCAAATTAGGGTTAGATATGGAAGAGTGAGCTAAGTGCTTTGGCGAGGGAGAGATTGCAGCCAGTGTCTGCGCATGAGCACAACGATGGCATAAATGATGACTACCCTTTTGCTCACAGAAATCAATTAAAATTCGATTGAGTTTTAAGAATGTTGAAAGTCAGTTTGAATCGTTGTTAGAATGGTGGTCATAGAATACGAAGGTTTTCTGTTATATCCGTTTGTGTGGCTAAAAAGGACGTTGTTTTGTCAATGGACTGTGAGTATATTCTGCTCAGCGCTGTGCCAGAGAATGCCAACAAAACGAAAAACAAAACGAAACAAAAACTGCAACATATGTTTGAATTTGCAGAGCTGAGAGCTTTGTGCCATTACCTCATAAAATCTCGGACTTTGTCACTGAAATTGTGTTACAATAAACGGGTTAGAATGGGGAATAGTTCACTCTCAGCGCCCCGCCCCCTCCTCCCGCCCCACTAGAAGGGGAAAAGGGAGGAAACATATGCATCCACGATTCTGTCAAATCTTTCAAATCAATGAGTTTACATAGTGGAATTTTCAATTAATATGTTAACCTGGGGGCGGTTATATGAAATGATACATTTTAAGGTACCATTTTATCAGACTATGAATGCCTCGAACCAACAATGAATTGATTTTATAAAATGCAGACAACAATATTACAGCAGACTGATTTGAGAGTTTCATTGTAACATCGCAGGAAATGGAGAGAATTCAGCCAGTGTGAGGGGGGGGGGGTCTCTTGGGAGAGACGTGAATCTCTTAATATAAAACACGAGACCGGCGTTTTGCAGCTTTTCTGCAAAACCATTTCGCCCAGGGTTTCACAATTTCCTGTATGTTGTTTTTTTTACCTCTAGTTACTTGGATTCATTTTCCATAGAAATTGCATGAAAATGACAGAATAAGGCCAACACATTTGGATTTTATACGTTAAAATGTCACGTACAACCGATTGCTAAATCTGCCTAATTAATACATCGCCGTGTAGCCGAGTGGTTGTTGCTGCTGTGAATCCTAATGGAGAGTGGCGCATCTTTATTTCTTAGACCGGAAATCGAGCATAGGGTAAAAGAACAAGGTGTTCAGATTCTAAGCACAGTGCCTGAATTCTTATTCCTAGAAGTCTGTTGGTTGGGGACCTTTTTCTAATTTTGTCGCCGTTTTTCACCCAGTTCGAGACTATTAAAAATTATAATTTGTCGTCAGGCTATAGATGTATATATTAGGATTGAGTGCGTTTGAAAAAAGTTTTTCTCCATTCTGAGAGAAAACGTGGAGACGACGAGATGGAAGAAGAAGAAGAAGAAGAAGAAGAAGAAGAAGAAGAAGAAGAAGAAGAAGAAGAAGAAGAAGAAGAAGAAGAAGAAGAAATACAAAACAGATGTGTTTTGTGACTTCAATGCTTTTTCGTGTTGTTTTTAATTTTATTCAACGATTTAAAATTATGTTGATATATTGATTTATTTGGCATATTTCGAACCCTGACTTGGGCAACAATTCACACCTTCTTCCCCAATGACCAAATCTAAGGTCTCCTTTGACTGATTAACATTAGGGAGGTTAAGTTTTTCGACATAGCTAATTATTAACTCATTTCAACAAATTTATCAAAATGAATCTCAATTAAGCCTCGGTGAAAAATCAACAAAATTGTGAAATCCCCAGTGAAGCAGTTCTGCAGCGAAATTGCAAAACGTCGGTCTCTTTTTTATGTTCCGGTTTTTTACAAGAATATCTAGCCTCAACGACATTTTTCGTTCCAGTGATTTACAATACCAAACTCTATATCTACTTCGCAATCTTGAGATGTGGCAGCCGATGTGGTAACAGATTTGCATAGCAACAGATGCGCCCAGTAACAGATGCGGTAACAGATGTTTATGGCAACAGATGTGCATGGTAATAGAAGTGCATGGTAATAGATGTGCATGGTAACAGATGTGCATGGTAACAAATGTGCATGGTAACAGATGTGGTAACAGATGTGCATGGTAACAGATGTGCATGGTAACAGGTGTGCAAAAGATGTGGCAACAGATGTGGTAACCGATGTGGTACCAGAGGTGCACAGTAACAGATGTGCAGGATAACCAGTGCGCATGGTACCAGATGTGACAACAGAGGTGCATGTTAATAAATGTGGTAACTGATGTGCATGGCAACAGATTTGCATAGCAACAGATCTGCAAAGTAACAGATGTGCATGGCAACAGATATGCATGGTAAAAGATGTGCATGGTAACAGATTGCATGGCATCAGATTTGCGTAGTAACAGATGTGCATGGTATCAGATTTGCATAGTAACAGATGTGCATGGCAACATATATGCATGGCAACAGATGTGCATGGTAACAGGTGTGCATGGTAACATATGTACATGGCAAGAGATTTGTATAGTAACAGATGTGCATGGCAACAGATGTGCATGGTAACAGATGTGGTAGCAGATGTGCATAATAATAGATGTGCATGGTTACAGGTGTGCATGGTAACAGATGTGCATGGCAACATATATCCATGACAACAGATGTGCATGGTAACATGTGTGCATAGTAACATATGTGCATGGGAACAGATTTGCATAGCTACAGATGTGCATGGTAACAGATGTGCATGGTAACAGATGTGGTAGCAGATATGCATGATAATAGATGTGCGTGGTTACAGATGTGCATGGTAACAGATGTGCATGGCAACAGATTTGTATAGTAGCAGATGTGCATGGTAACAGATGTGCATGGTAACAGGCGTGGTGACAGATGTGAATGGTAACAGATGTGCATGGTAATAGATGTGCATGGCAACAGATTTGCATGGTAACAGATGTGGTAGCAGATATGAATGATAATAGATGTGCGTGGTTACAGATGTGCATAGTAACAGATGTGCATGGCAACAGATGTGCATGGTAATAGATGTGCATGGCAACAGATTTGCATGGTAACAGATGTGGTAACACAAGAACAATATTGTTTATTTGGAAACACCACTCAGCATGTATAGCACTATTATAATCACATTATAAATCATATTATATCAACATTCTAATCCATATTAAACTGTATTATAACAAAATATAATTTTTATATAAGACGTATTATAACCGCACTATAACGATATGATACAGTTTATCGGCATTATCGACCATACATTACAACAAAACTATAAAACATAGATGTGTGATCACCCTTAAGTATTTTATTATATGGCATTAAAGTATTGATAAAAATATATGAATTAAGAAATGCAAAACCTGGGTTTTGTAAATCACAATCAAGTCATATCCTAAGGCTTAGCCTTAACATATAACAGGCCGCATGTTTCTTATCTATGACGTCTGCCAAGCTATGATCACCACATGATTACCATATGAACACGTAAAGTCTACGTAACCATTACCATATGCTATCCAATAAATTGTTACAGATGTAATCCTATATTAAAACCTCTGTGGTCGTCCACACTGTAACCATGTGTAAAGCGTTGAATTTGCATATGTTTAGGAGCTGGTAAATCATTTGACTGGAGATAAATGATTGGCTCCAAGTACATGCATCTAAAGCCACGGAATTGGGCGCCAGACTGAAAGAGGCTGAAATGCTGTTCTTTTTCCATGAGATGTCTATAGTTTTATAAATGCTGCAATATGCCATTTTGATTACAAATCAATGATAACAGCTCTTGAGTCTCGTAAAGTGTTCTCAGGAGTAAACGCCGCTGCAGAAATCATGATCACCATCAAGGTGACAACTTGAATGAAGTCAAGGACACCGTGCGAGTGTTGACCGTGTTTGGATATTCAATCAACCAATCGATACGCATTGTTTTCTCAATTATAAAAAAATATAAAGGAGTTAAATTATTTCAAAATTACTTCATAAACAATTTATATATATTTGCTTATTTTGTGCCATTTAGTACGATTTGATTAGACACAGCAGATTAGAACTTTGACAAATTTCTCTATATTTTTTTTTCTAAATTAGAGCTTTGACAAAATTCTCCCATTCCATCAGTAGACCTGTCTCATAAGATGGCTGAGGGGGGAGGGGGGTCACGCCGTCATGGCAACAGTATGGGTGTGAGCAACATAACGGCCGATAACACAATTTGGCGTTCATCGGAGTTCTCTACTCTGCCATAAAGTGAATCTCGCACACGCCGTAGTGGAATTCTCCGATGACAGCCTCCTTCGGACTCAGCATATTAAGTGGCATAATGGATTTTAAAAGAGCAATGGTCTGATTAATAGATGTGTGTTGTCTGTGACCTATTTTTGGGCTAGTTTTCAGGGGGGGGGGGGGGTGAGGGGGGGGGGGTTATCGCCTTCATGGCTCTGTGTGTTGTCTGTAGCCTTGTTTAGGTAACTTTTGCGGGGGGGGGGTGGGGGGGGGGGGTCATCGCGGTTATGGGTCTGGTTAATAGCGGCGCTGTCTTTAACATTGTTTAGGGTAACTTTTGCGGGGGAGGGGTGGGGGAGGGGCGGGGGGGGGGGGGAGGTCATCGCCTTCACGGGTCTGATTAATAACTTGTGTTGTCTTTGGCCTAGTTAAAGGTTAATTTTTCCGGAAAGACATAACAAGCGATAGTTTATGCCTCTTTAAAGGTGGTGAGGCTTTAGAAACGTTGCCCCATTCAAATGCATTCAAAGTGCGTCAAGCTATAAAATTCCTACGGAAAAAAACCTTTATGTTATATGTATGTCTTGGCATATCCTTACATAACAGGCGCGGCAACAACACTCGCCACTGGCTCTAGCTTTTAGGAATGGTTTAAAACATCCGTTTCTGTAACGAAGATACCGGGAGTTTCCGAAAAGAAGCTCCCCCCATATAAAAGCCCCGGGGCTCTTATTAGGAAACTGTTTCCTAATAGAAGCCCTGGGGCTTCTATTTGGAGTTAAAATAAAAACATGAAAAAATCGTTTCCTAATAAAAGCCCCCCTCCTTCCCTGAAAGGCTTTTTAAAACTCGTGCTTACTCGCAATGCAGACACGGTGCACTTAATCCTTTGATATGAGGCAGCCCCTAGATATGTTCTGCATCGTTGCTTAATCCTGTGCATTGCACAAGGCGAATACCCACCCCCCCCCCCTCCCCACTGCCACCTTTATTCCGGAGTATTACTGGGAATATAACCGGCTGAGCACTGAAACGAGCGGCGTAATGTTGCCCCTCCTTCCCTGCAAGTCTTTTTAGAACTCATGTTTACTAGCCATGCAGACACGGTGCACTTAATCCTTTGATGTGAGGCAAACCCCTAGACACGTCCTGCGTCGTTGCTTAATCCTGTGCTTCCCACAAGGCCACCCCCTCCCCCCACTTTACCATATTTTTTTAGTTACTGTTGTTTTTGTATGTTTTGTTATTTTTGTGCCGATATCCTCAGCATAGCACTTTAATAAGAGATTGATGGTAAATCTTCTTTTTTCAATAAAAACTTACCGACAACCCCCCCCCCCCCCCTATCTAAAAAATAGAAGCCCCGGGGCTCTAATTAGGAAACTGTTTCCTGATAGAAGCCCCGGGGCTTCTATTTGGTTTCTAAATGAGCGCCTTAAATTGGCCAGCTCCAAATAGAAGCCCTGGGCTTTTTTTCGGAAACCCCCGGTAAGTCCTGTTAGTACATGGGTGGGTTATCGCTGACTTTCGCCACAATTGCCTATACTGCAACACTGTTGTAACACTGTTGAAACACTGTTATAACGCTGTTGTAACGTTTTTATAACACTCACACACTGCTGCTCTTCTTCTATTGTAACTCGGTTATGAGTTAAACAGATGCGATAAAACTTGTTACACGTATATAGAATTGTTCTGAAATTAGAATGCTACCAAAACATTGAAAACACGATTGATCTCAAAGCAGGTTCACATTTTCTTACTTGAAATCGATAATTCTTGAACACATGCAATATTTTTCAGGGTTCGAAAGCTTTACCATCACAAGTGTTTGGGCGTTGTGGCGAAATTGCTAAGTGTAATTCCGCTTTGCAATGAAACTGAGCTAGTTAACGCATTGGTACAACTTTCAATAGCATTAAAATGAATATAATCAGCTATAAAGTTAATAGATTTTAGATGAATTGCTACTTAATATTTAGGGAGAAAGCACAAACAAAATTTTAGTTGATATTATGTAGCATTTAAGACACTCGTCTCCTGTCGGCTTGAAGATAAAACTACACTTAGATTGGTGAAATATATGATTTACAACAGAAATGTTCGGGAGTGTGTTTTAGTACTTATTGTCCTGATATCGAGAAGTGGCCGTAAATAATGATAGTAATTAAATAAAATGACCGTGAAACACACGCAGTATAACGCTACACACTACAGACTCCGACTCCTGCGCTAGCCTTGCAGTGCGCCTGGGTTTAAACCCACTAATCCTTCCCCTGTAAATGCATATGCCCTACAACAACAAAAGTTGAGGCAGATAGGCCTTCACTGAAATTGAAATGAAGATGGAAAAATAAAAAATAAAAATGAAGCCACCAAAAGGAATGCATCTATAAAACGACACAAATAATCACATTAGAAACAGAAATTATTTCAAATAATTTCAAGTAATAACCAACAATCATTTTCCGCAGGTGATGCCACACGTTCTTGCAAATAAAACAAGCATCCCATGAAAAAAATATATTGCAGAATCTATTCTGAATTACTCCACATTTAATAAAAACAATATGATATATTTCTTTCTTACTAGTTTTCTATAGAAAAAATAAAATGACATGAAAGTTTGCATACATTATCTAACTGATGTAAAATTGTTGTTTTTATTTTTGCCCTTTGCATTCAAAGCTAACCTTCTGTGTTTTAAAGATAGCTTTTGCTCGTGTTCCTTTACAAAAGTATCAACTGATATATTTGATAGTACAAAAAATGGGCTTAGGTGTTGTTTGGTGAATGGAACATCGTCTTTAAGCAGGATACTACAAAAAGTGTAATTTCTGACTGCAGTGTTCACAGACCATAATTCTGTGAGTATTAAATGTTCTCTGTTGGATTAAACTTGTGGATCGGCATTATAATATTGCTCACCAGCATGGAACAACAGTGCTCACCACATTGGAACAGCATTGCTCACTAGGGTAGAACAACAGTGCTCACCAGGGTGAGACAACATTTCACACGTGCTCACCAGGATGGAACAACACTGCTCACCAGGGTGGAACAACAGTGTTCACCAGAGTGGAACAACAGTACTCAAAAGAGCGGAGCAATAGTGCAAACCAGGGTGGAACAACATTGTTCACCAATGTGGAGCAACAGTGCACAAAAGAGTGGAACAACACTGCTGACCAGGAACAACAGTGCTCACCAGGGTGGAACTAAATTAGTCACCAGGGTGGAACAACATTGCTCATCAGGAGGAACAACAGTTCTCTGCAGGGTGGAACAACAGTGCTCAACAGGTGGGACATCAGTCCTCACCAGAGTGGAACAACAGTGCTCACCAGGGTGGAACAACATTGCTCAACAGGTGGGACATCAGTCCTCACCAGAGTGGAACAACAGTGCTCACCAGGGTGGAACAACATTGCTCACAAGAATGGAACAACATTGCTCACCAGGGTGAAACTACATTACTCACCAGGGTGGAACAACAGTGCTCACCAGGTGGAACATCAGTGCTCACCAGGATGGAACAACAGTTTTCACCAGGGCGGAAAAACATTGCTTACCAGGGTGGAACAACAGTGCTCATCAGGGTGGAACAACAGTGCTCACCAGGGTGGCACAACAGTGCTCACCAGTGCGGAACATCATTGTTCACCAGGGTGGAACAACAGTACTCACCAGTGTGGAACATCATTGTTCACCAGGGTGGAACAACAGTACTCATTAGTGTGGTACATCACTGTTCACCAGGGTGGAACAACAGTGGTTTAGTTCATAGATCTAACCGCTGTTAAATTCAACTGAAAAATATGAATCAGCCGCAAAAGTAATTGAAATTAGTTGAGCAACTGATTATCGTACAGTTTCATACAAACTGAAATAAGATTGTTCAAAATACATAAATGAAAAAGTGTTAGGATAAGTGTAGAAAAAGTAGTTGTGGTGGTGGTGGTGGTGGTGGTGGTGGTGGTGGTGGTGGTGGTGAAAGGGCAGGGGATGGGTGGGCAGACTTGGAAATGACCAGTTAGCATTTTTCTTTTTTGCGCCAGAGATATTCTTATCTACACCAAATTCTTATCTATGTCCGCAAACTAAGAAAGAGATTGATATAAAGCTTTGTCTTATCCATTGTAACAAAGATAAGCATGGCGTAATTTTTTTGTTGTGATTTAATAACGACAGGCTGCATATAATTGCTCCTAGTACAATTAAAAGTCCCAATCCAACGTCGCTGTGACTTCGTTCTCAGGTCACAAAACAAAGAGCTTTATGCGTCCCACCAAAAACCGCAAGTTTCTACATCTATTTATTTATTGTTTTGTCTTGTTAAATAAATGAGGTATAGAAGTATAGAACGGAAATTCTATTGGTATGGGCATACCGATGGGAAGAATTTCAGTTGTGAGTCCCTCCACCAACGTCTGCTTGGAACCGGAACTCATACAAAATCAGGCTTAGAATGGCCAATTTTAATCTGAACAATCCCGACCCAAAGATCAGAGAGAATCAGAGCTAAAAGTATTGTTATTATTGTCATTGTTATATTATTAGTCATGATATCTGTCTTTTATTGCTTTTGGAGAACTTAAAAGAAAATAAAGAACATTTACCACAACACCTCTTGCCTTTGCACGTTAAATTATAAAAGGTATGTCTGAGTTGAATATGCATAGAAAATCCAGAGAAACGCATTAATCCATTAATTTTAAGGAAGAAATTTTTGTTCCTTATGAACCAAGGTTTTGCATAATCTACACATTGAGCCCCCTTTTGGTTCGAAACAGTGGCACCGTACTGCACTAATTAAAATTCCAGTACAGTCTCCTTCCCCTTCTTCCTCCCCACACAAAAATAAATAAAATTTTAATAGGGGTCATCAGTTCAGTGCGCATTAAGTATCAAAACATTGTCCCGCTCGGTAGACTGAGAAATAAGGACCCTGTCTCACACCATGAATTGCCTGCCTGGCGGTCGGATGTTCTATGTGGCGTGTCTTACCATGTCTTAAGGGGCTCGGTGGCCGAGTGGTTAAAGACGCGCAGTTGTGGTTCTGTAGCCCGAGTTCAATTCCCGCCCATTGCCAGGAATCATGACAATTTGCAAACCCCCTAAGGGATGTCGGTGGGCCTATATAGTCCTCTAATACCAAGTTAGAGCTGCATTATTGTTAGGCGTATGTGCCAATAGATAGGGACTTCAAAGACACTATATGGGCATGTCGAAGTTATAATAATCCTGAGTTTAAAAAAAAATATGATCAATAATTATATAGATGTATGCGCACATTGTAAACCGGTTTGAGCGGGTTGTCTGAAATATCGGTATATAAAAAACTCACTATTATTATATAAAAAACTCACTATTTCTAGTGTCTTTTATAATGGCAGGATCTATAAAGCATACTTGCTACAATTCACATTTATCTTTGTACTGTTTTTACCCCGCCATATTTTAAACAATGTTAACACTCTATCATGACAGTGCACATTATGAATTATCAGTTCTAAGAAATGGCGTGGTCTTTGCAGGTTTTTTGTTCCGTTTTTCTCTTAAGATTAGAGCTTTTGCTGAAGGTTCAGTATAGCCTTTAACGAGGTAATGACTTGTAATGACTTTTCTGTTACTCAATCGTAGCTGACGGTTTTACCGAAGCCATTACTGTTTTAAAGCACTAATTTTGCTTTAAAAAGTGACAGTTTTATATATTGCATTGATGTGATTTTATTCAACACATTTTCTTCACTTTTATATTATTTATGACATAAGACATGTAGACATGTAAAACAATGTTCAAGATGTGACAGAGGTTTTGTTTAATTGAGATCCTGACCCTTTTGTCCCTCATGAGTCATTCTCCATAAAAGAGTCATTTTCCTTAAATGCGTCAGCCTCCATTAAAGAGTAATTCTCCTTAAATGCGTCATTCTCCATAAATGCATTGCATAGGAAATTAATGCAGAAAGAAACTTACTTCTTAAAGGCGAAATAGTAAACACTTGGTCGAAAAATAATACATTGGAATCACTTTCTCCCTTCAAGTAGAAATTTAAAATTAATCATTTTCATTAAACTTTTCAGCCTGATTTTGGTTTGCATTCATTTACGAGCAAAATAATATTTTTTTCATATTCTGAAATCTTTCTAAGAAACTTTTTTGCCAGTTCGAAACCTTCCTAGAGAAAAACTTTGCTACTGCTCTATGGAACCATGTTCCTCCTTACCCCCTCCTTTCACCAAGAAAAATACGTAACTGAAGCCGATAATTCATATGAACGTTCAGTGTATTAAAATTGATCAGGTAAGATTGAATCCACAAAACCAACAAAAGCATTTTACTCTGTTTGGCGTATTTGACTTATGTTAATAAAGCAAACATCATTTACGTAATGCACAGTGTGGCTGCTATCAGATGTTAGAGGCTTGTGTAAATTCTGCTGTAGGCCTTACACGTTGCATTTCTTGATAAGAAATACTGTTTTTATTCTAAAGGAGTAAACAAAAAGCGAGGCGCAGAACTTTATATCAAGTGCTACATATGTGCAAAATTTGAGAGTCTTGGACTTACCAAATGATAAAAAAGAGCTATGCATGAATACTAACTGTGATTGCCTCAAGCTGTTAATACGCTCAGAATCACATGTATTTAACTCAATATAATATTGCTAATTTAGATAAGAAAGCGTATCGATTTGGGAACCCGGCTAAAGCATTGGTTCTATACGCTCACTATTCTGGGTTCGAACCCGGTACAGGGCAGTTAGTAGGAGTTGATGTTCGATCCATTTTCTTAAAATATTCGAATGCAGAGGAATGAAGTAGATGCCCAGAAAATCAAAATTACACTGAACTGTGCCTTTTAAACAAAAAACAGCGCATTGGTTATATCATCATTATCCAAAAAATCATTATTGGTATTTTTTATTGTTATTGTCATTATTATTATTGTTGTTGTTGTTATTATTATTATTATTATTATTATTATTATTATTATTATTATTATTATTATTATTATTATTATTATTATTATTATTATTATTATTATTATTATTATTATTATTATTATTATTATTATTATTATTATTATTATTATTGCTGTTGTTGTTAGTGCTTATAATAGCAGTAGTTGTGGGAGCAGTGGAAGAAATAGTTGTAGTGGTAATAGTGGTTGTAGTAACAGACGTAAGTGTAGTTGTAGCACCATTATAATATGCCTGTCGGTGGAGTCTAAAGGATAAATTAAACCACATTCCGCCACACAGCGGAATGATCCACTTCCAGAAACCACAAAAGAAAATGTTTGTGTTACATTAGGACCCAGAAGGACAAAGTCACCCAGTACACGTTTTGTGTCGAAACGGTCGAAAATGAGCTCAACATCGCTCCATTTCTAACCTTTTTCGAGATAACGGTCAACTTCCAGTTTCTGACCGAGAAGGTCAAGATCACCGAGGTACTTTTTCTGTAACGTTGTTAAGGCCTAAGGGTGAAGAATAGCTCAAAATCTCTGACCCTGTTCGAGATAATAATCAACCTCCGGTTTCTGACCTTGACCGTAACCGAAAAAGTCCAGTTCACTAACGAACCTCTTATGTAACGTTACTAAGGCCCAAAGGGTCCCTTAGACTCCACCGACAGGTATATTATAATGGTACTACAACTACATTTACGTCTATTACTACAACTACAACTACTTGCGTTCCTGTCTGTGCAGTCCTGTTTGTGGGGTCTTGTTTGTGTGTTCCTCTTTGTGTGGTCCCGTTTGTGTAATCTTGTTCGTGCGGTTCTATTTGTAAGGTCTTGTTCACTCGGTCCTGTTTGCGTGGTTTTGTTCGTGCGGTCTTGTTCTTGTGTTCCTGTCTGTTCAGTCCTGTTTGTGCGGTCTTGTTTGTGTGGTCTTTTTCGTGAGGTTCTGTCTGTGCGGTCCTGTTTGTGTGATCTTGTTCATGCGGTCCTGTTGGTGAGGTCTTGTTTGCGGTCTTGTTTCTGTGGTTTTGTTCGTGCGGTCCTGTTTGTGTGGTCTTGTTTTTGCGGACCTGTCTGTGCGGTCCTCTTTCTGCGGTTCTCTTTGTGTGATCTTGTTCATGCGGTTCTGTCGGTGAGGTCTTGTTTGCCGTCCTCTTTGTGTGATTTTGTTCATGCGGTCCTGTTTGTGTAGTCTTGTTCTTGCGTTCCTGTCTGTGCAGTCCTGCTTGTGCGGTCTTGTTTGTGTGGTCTTGTTCATGCGGTCCTGTCTATGCGGTCCTCTTTGTGTGATCGTATTCGTGCGGTTCTGTTTGTGTGGTTTTGTTCGTGCGGTCCTGTTTGTGTGGCCTTGTTCGTGCGGTCTTGTTCTTGCGTTCCTGTCTGTTCAGTCCTGTTTGTGCGGTCCTGTTTGTGTGGTCTTGTTCATGCGGTCCTGTCTGTGCGGTCCTCTTTGTGTGATCTTGTTCATGCGGTGCTGCTAGTGAGGTCTTGTTCGTGTGGTCTTGTTCTTGCGTTCCTATCTGTTCAGTCCTGTTTGTGTGGTCCTAATTGTGGGGTCTTGCTTTTGCGGTCCTGTCTGTGCAGTCCTGTTTGTGCGGTCCTGTTTGTGTGGTCTTGCTAGTGCGGTTCTGTTTGTGTGGTTTCGTTCATGCGGTCCTGTTTATGTGTCTTGTTCTTCTGTTCCTGTCTGTTCAGTCCTGTTTGTGCGGTCCTGTTTGTGTGGTCTTGCTTTTGCGGTCCTGTCTGTGCGGTCTTCTTTGTGCTGTCCTCTTTGTGTGGTCTTGTTCCTGCGGTCCTGTTGATGAGGTCTTGTTTGTGGGGTCCTGTTTGCGAGCCGGGTGGCCTTTGTGGCCTTTTAGTATCTGTATCTAAAGTGAATGATAACTAATACAGAGAGGCAATTGCTGTTCAATATATTTACCCAAGGAGATCGATCACGCCACACGATATATACCAGAACTGCAGTATGCTGTGCCGTGACACTACGTCAATGTTATTTTTAGATTTAAGCATGTTTTGCTGAACATATTTACATACCGACCCTAACCATACTGTGAAATATTAATATACAGCACCGTGGAAGAATATGGTATGGGAGTGTTTTCATGAGAATTTACTTCTAAGATAATTCCTAAGATACACCTTGACATAAGGAATTGTTATCATATAATACCACATTAGTTGCTGCCATTCATTACATCAAGAGATCCCCCGGCCCATATTGATCCCGCCCACTAGCCATCAACCTCGGTATTCACAAAAGTTAACTCTGCAGTAAACTGTACACTACACAGGCGAAAGCAGCTGATTTAACTAAATTAAGCAGATACCTTTTACAAGAATTTGTTTCAATATAAAAGTGACATTTATGAATTAACTTTTAAAAGTTCTGTTTGCTAAATGAGCAGTTAAAGGAATCAGTTCACTGTACAGTTAAGTTTTGCGAATACGGCCACTGGAGATCAACAGTTGTAAGTCCCTTTCAGGTCAAGGACAGCTAACAAATAAAACCCCTACAGCTTATTATAGAGATCCATGTTCGCTATTGATTAATCTTGACACATGTAGTCGTGTGATATTGTAAAGCCATGGAAAAATCCAAATATTTGAATAATACATACATACATCAGTTATGAGGGATTTAAATTGAGATATTTTATGTGGTATAAAGGTAAATTTGAGCATATAAATATTAAATCACAGCTATGTCACAACTCAAAGATTTGATTAAAGATATACGGGCGATTGAAACGGAAGAAAATGTGAAAACGGTAACAAAGAAACACTGGAGGGAATTTGAGAATACGCTGGAAGCGGTCAAGTAAGTTTATTATTTTGATTTCTGACGGTTCAATAAAACCTGGTTCTTTAGGAGTGGAAACACCGGATGGGTCATGGATATATCACGTATAAATTGAGGGTTGTGGTAAGGGGGCGGTGGGGGGGGGGGAGGAGGTAGGATAGGACAGACGGGATCTATATCTGTGCGTAAAATGATTGATGCCCTGTGATATTTTTGGATCGGAGGCAGGAGGGGAGGGGAAGCGGGACAGGGCAAATGAACATCACAGGCGTTGTTAATTAAGGTGAGATATTTAAACTGAGTATTTCTAAAATTATTGTAATGTGAACACAAGTTAAAATTTTTATTGTATTTGTACAAAATAGTGACGATCAATGGCAGGAAGTACAGGACTTAATTATCGCCTGCGTTGAATGCGGAAATGACGACATCCTGAAATTTGCCGAAACCACTTTCTCCAAGAGGAAGCTAATTCAATGGAAGGTTAGTTCAATACAGTGACGTCTTTATTTGTCGTGACACCGTAAAGAAACCACTCGAAGCCTGTATGTCTTAAACATACAATGTGGAACTAAGATTAATTTCAGAAAAGGGAAAATATTTTCCGCTTTTTGGTGCTACCACAGATTTGGTGCTCATCAATGCATGTTTTTATAGTTGAGGATATTTTTTAAATAAAAGCGAAATAACAGTGAAATATGTCCGAAATCTCAACCTCTTTATATTGTGTAAGTCAGTGGTAAACATTCCAACGTCGATCCAACGTCGAACATTACCTCTGGTTGTAATTGGTTTGTGATATCAATATCTTAACAACGTCTTTCACACAACGTTGAATAAACGTTAAATAAACAACAATGTTTGGATCTCGCTTTTGGTCACAACCAATTAGTAGGTTTCTTCGGCGTCTAACCAACGTCTTTGAAGCAACGTTGAGTAGACGACGCAAAATCGGCTATGGGTAGACGTCGAACTCACAACAAAAACAACCTTCATGTGTTATCGCATACCGGGAATGATTACAATAAACAGATCACTTTGAGAACAGACAAAAATGAGGATTGGGATATTTTCAAGAACGAGCAAGTTTTTTTCAACTTATTTTTAAAAAGTACCAATGGAATTCGACCATAAGTATATCCTGCATTACTGTGACGAAGAAATGACCAGACTATGGCTGTCGTTGTCTAGACAACGATGCAACATTAATATTTTCCCGATGTACTTACAACTTTAGAAGGAAGTTTTTGTTATGACTTTCAACTATGCGGTATTGTCCAACACCACTGTGTTTGCTGCAAGTAACGGATGCGTCCCCTCCCCCTTCCAAACATTACACAAACCTTACTGGGTGAATTTGGTCTCAAAATGACAAAGAGTGGCGTTGCTTTTAAAAAGTGTTTAATTGACAACAAAATGAAACAATTTGGCAGAGCCAAAGTCATCAGGATTTTAAATGGTTAATATTTATGCGGTATTGCTTGTGCATTTATACAGAAGCACCCTGGGATCTTTGACAAGTTCTTTGGCTCGCTCATACAAGGAGGTCAGAAGCCTGCATCAGAGAAGCCTGGCTTCTGGCGATCTTGGGACTACCGCGACACTGTGGATAAGATGATAGTACTGCTCAAGTAAGTGAAACGACTCAACTTCCCTAAATAAAGCTGAGAACTTGTCTGGGGTACTAACTTGGGCCTCCTTGGCCTGCGCTTAAAATGTGTGATCTCTTGTAAAACCATATACCCACCCAACCCACCCCTCCACCAACCCCATCGGACATGTTAGCCTCATGTGGTGAGAGAATCCCGAGTGTCCAATAGCAGTGTGAATGCCGGCGGTGGTACCAGTCCAAGTAAGGGGTGGGGAAAAGGTGGGGGAGGGATGGGGTGGGTGTTACTGTACGTAATAAGTACGTGCGCGCGTCATTTATTACAGCACGTGACATGTGGTTAATTACATTCCCAAAAATCGCTCGGTTGTTTCCATAAGTACCACCTACCACGTTATAACTGCCACCTGCCATGTTATACCTGCCACCTACTACGTCATAACTGTCCCTACCATGTCATAACTACCACCAAACACGTCATATCTGTCATCTACCGCGTCATATTCACCACCTAACACGTCATAACTGCCACCTACTACGTCATAACTGTCACCTACAACGTCATAACTGCCACCTACCACATCACAACTGCCACCTACCACGTCATAACTGCCTGCAGGCTCAGATTTTGATGTTGTAAAATACTGGGATTTTATTTGCATAAGTTTACGTTTAGTACGATTTCTTCTTTGTTTTTATTCTTGCATATGCGAATTTAAAACTCAGTTCTATTCCTACAAACACCGCATCTTTCTCAAAGAAAAAATCTCTAAACATTTTTACCCATAGTATTCAAACTAGTATTAAAATTTCCCATAGTCACCAATCTATTATTATGTTGTTATATCGCATTACTATGGCATTATAGCGGTTATTAAAATGCTGCTTTTTCCTGTTTTAATATAATGGATTTATTTTTAGGGCAA
Source organism: Protula sp. h YS-2021 (assembly GCA_949752745.1). Taxonomy (NCBI): domain Eukaryota; kingdom Metazoa; phylum Annelida; class Polychaeta; order Sabellida; family Serpulidae; genus Protula; species Protula sp. h YS-2021. Next base: position 14,049,493 of record OX457027.1, on the reverse strand, counting down.
TCCAGATGTCCAAGCAGTATGCGGAACGATTTTATGAAATAATAACCCATGGTTTGAGTGATACGGAGAATCGATTGATCTGTTGCATCGTGGTCTCGTCGGAATTCGTTCCCTGGCCGGTGCGTATGTACGGGAGGCTCCGCCGGCAACGTTCGCGACCACCATACATTTCATTTTTGAGATGAAAAGAAATTACAACCTTGATTTCAAATCTCATAAAAGCGCAAACTTAAAAAAAAAAATTTAAATTAAATTTTGGAGATTCGGATTAAATGTTTGATATGATTCAGAAATAATATAAATTATTGAGCTCATAAGTGAGATCTAGATAAATATTTCATATTTGGTATCCGGAATTAAAATTTATATCTAAAAATCAATCTTTTATATCTTTGAATTATTTTTATATCAAAAAATTTTGATATATTTTTGAATATTTTATATATCAAGACATATTTTTAGATTAAAAATATATTTACTGATAACAAAAATATTTTATTAGAGCACAAATTTATTTATATAAGAACTTATCTAAAATGTATTCAAATAGATCATAAATTTGTATCATAAATAGATCAAAATGAATTTTTGCTGTCGTAATTAATTTTTGATATCACTATTAAATAAATAGAATGTAGAAAATGGCATTTTATACAGAAACACGTGGATAGAATCCGGGCGGTGATGGAGAGGACATACGAAGTGGTCCAGGAGTATCCAGAAATGCCTTACAGCGAAGATCTGGGCCACGCCATCGTCATACTCTGGATACATATTTTTCAAAGCTTAATGTAAGTCCTTTGCAATTATTTATTTTAAATTACTGAAAACTTGGACTTTATATTCAATATTTATGTATATATTTATTTCATAAGATTTTAAATTTTTTGCTTTGTTTTTCTCTTAACTGTGAAAAGTTAACCAGGCAGGTTTTTGTTCAAGCTTAACTCACGGCATTAGTAGCAATAGTGTTTTTTGTGTATATGCTAGTTTGGCAACGGTCACTTTGCCAATTTCCATTTTGCAAATTTCCATTTTGCCAACATGTCCCTACCATTGTGCCAATTTCTACGCTATTAATAATAGTGAAAAATAATATAGAGCTCTGGAACCCTGGATTCATTAATAATAGTGAAAAATAATATAGAGCTTTGGAACCCTGGATCCAAAACAGTAGAAAACTTTTAACGGGTGTTGGACATTGCATTAGGTTGGGGCGTTTAATTATGAAGTTTGAACTTTGTACAAACTTCTGTTTCACAGAAAGAGATTGCGCGGAAATTGACAGTAGACTAGGGAGGTATTTGGGTGTAAAATACAAGTGCTGGGTTAAATTTGACAGTAGATTGGTGAGATAGTTTGTGATTTAGCAGCAGTCCTGAGTATAAATTGTCATGGAATAACTTTGAGGTGTAAGGATTAGTGTTGGGGATTAAGAATTATGATGCCAAAAAAGTGTGCAAGTGAGAGAGTACAAGGAGTCAATATAGAGTCTGTTATTGTTCAATAAAATATTGTGTGTTTTTCTTTGTCCTTTATTTATTTTAATCTATAGAAAAGATATCTTTTTATACAAAAGCTATCAAGCTATCAAAAATTGATCTTTTGATAGCTAAAAATATAATTACAGATAGCAAAAATTAATTCTTGATATCAATAATTGCCTAATAAATGTGAAAATGGCATTCCATTAATGCTGCAGCAATGTGGTGTTTTGATCAGTCGTGTGCACCATCATCAAAATGGTGATGCTTGATCATAACATTTGTGCTTGATCCTGAATGATGGTGTTTGATTCTGTCGAAATAGTGGTGTTTGATCGTCCAGTGTTGTACATGCAGGGGCAGAGGTGCTTGACGCTCCGGTACTGTGTTTGTAGGGGCGCTGTTGCTTGACCTTATCAAAAATATAGTGCATGATCCTCTGGTGGTGTGTTTGCAGGGACAGTGATGATTGATCCTATCAAATGATGGTGCTTGATCCTCTGGTAGTGTATTTGCAGGGGTATTGATGCTTGATCCTATCAAAATGATGGTGCCTGATCCTCTGGGGGTGTGTTTGCAGGGGAAGTGATGTTTGATCCTATCAAAATGATGGTGCCTGATCCTCTGGTGGTGTGTTTGCAGGGGCAGTGATGCTTGATTCTACCAAAATGATGGTGCCTGATCCTCTGCTTGGGTGTTTTTCAGGGGTGGTGGTGCTGCGAACAACCGTGCCGCTATTGCTATTGTTGACGTCATCACTAAAGTGTTTAACTACTGCGCGGAAGGAGAATGGATCGATCCAGACGATCCCGAGAAAAACACAGTCAATCACCAACTGTGCAAGACAATCATGGAGGACTACATCCAGCGAGTAGGCAGTGCCCCTTTTCTTTGTAAACAATTTTCTAAAAACAAGTCAGGGAACATTCAGTCATCGACTTGATACACGAAAATATATTCATATTTTAGTCATTCCTTCGCGGCTTTTCCAAAAAAACAACGGGGATTCAGTAGACCGGTGAGGTCCGCGAAATCACTGGTAACTCCTTGGCGGTTGCACAAGAACAATGGAACAGCTAAAAATCATTAAAACATAATGGTTCAGTTCCGCGCTTTAAAGCAAATAATACAATAAAATGCAACATTTTCTTTTCACTTGACGAATTGAAGTTTTGATCTTATTAAAAGTTTCGAACTATTTTTTGCACATAAATCCAATTTGTGTTTGTCACATTGCACATTTTTTTCAAAACGCCAGCTGTGCTTATGCATGGCTTCGACAAATACTGTAATCTGATTCGTCCATTCCAAGGCAATAATTTTTCTTGCTGACATGTTGACACGCAAATGTGAAAAGATAGCGTAATAAAGCCAAGTGACATAACATATGTTAACTTATGTCACAATGTCACAATGACACTGTTATTGACCAGTAGCAAAAAATGTTGGCCGAAAAGTCCAAATAAGTGAATATCCCTTTAAAATTTGAAAACAGTATTTTCCTTCTTACAGCACCGCGATGAAATTGAAATCATCAAACCGATGTTTGAAACCGTGCTGAAGTTACGCGAATCCGAGGATGAAATCATGACCCGAGACGCCAACAACATTGTCAGTATGCTTGGCGGCAATATCGCCGAGTTAATGAAGGACCGCATGAGTGACGTCATAGATGAGTTTGTGGAAAATGCCAGCATTCACAACATAGGTTAAGGCTTAAACCTCTTCCTCATTCGGGCATTGGTTTTTCTACAAATTTGTATCGCTAAAAAATCTATTTTTGATTTGTGATGCCAACATGGATCAACGCCGGTTTGAGGTAGAGGCGGCCATGCAACCAAGTCGAAACATTAATATGATTATAATTTCCTTGGGATTGGTTGAGACCATACATCAACGTCTATCAACGTCTTTGACACAACGTTGGATAGATGTTGGATAAACAAAGTTGTCTAGAAGTTGTTTTTTGATCGCATCAAAAATCCAACTTTCTTCTATGTCTCATAAACCTTTTTCTACAAACCAACAAGAGATCGGAAAATCAACGTCATATAGACGACGAGAAATTAACGTTGAATACACGTCGGTCACAACCGAACAACAACCTCAGCCTTTGAAATGAAAGCCATGACATGTCATTTCGAAAACAGACCAAAATGAAGACGTACAATATAATAAATTCAGAAGTTTTCCTTCTGTTTAAAAATATTAATGAAAATTGATTTCATACATATCCTGTATCTATCTGACGTCGGCAGGTAGACATTGTTTCGATTTCCATAGAGTCGAACCCCGAAGCTGATGCGACGTCGGCTGCTACATATATCCAACGTTGATTAAATATCGTCGTAAAATTTACTAGGTAATTATATCCCAACCACATCAAAACTAACGAAGGTGTTGCTGCTCTAGGTCAGATTCTTGAAGCTTTCAAAGCCAATCCGGGGCCGTTTGAAAAGCGTGTGGATGAAGTAGCCAACGCCGTATTCGATAATCTAGAAAACTACGTCCTGAGCAATGGGCTGACTCTCATTTGGGAAATGGCAAAAATTTACCCACAAGTAAGTTCAAGATAAAAAAAAGTTGTAAGAAGTTGTGAAAAAGCTGGAAAAAATTTTCACACATTAGAAACCATTGTTGAAATAATATATAGAGTACAAAAGACGGTATATTTTCGTTTTGGGTTTCTCACTTTTTGTTTGTATGTGTGTGTGTTTTTCACCCATTGGTTCATTGTTTATTTATTCATTTGTTTTGACATAAACTATTGCTATAAGATGTTATCCTTTTGGGGTCCCGCAGCTTTCTTCCTCTCTTCAACCGTGTAGGATATGCCTGTCTTCTGTGAAACCTGCACCTCTCCTCTGGGATCCACAACCACCATATTGTGAAACCCGTACCTCCCCTCTAGAATCCGCAACTACCGCATAGGGTCTGCCTCTCTTCTGTGGAATCTTCACATCGACTCTGGCATGTGGCAGCGTTGCATGATCTGCAGCTGAGTTCTGATTTCAAAATGCCAGTTTAAATAGGAAGAAGAAATAGGATCACACCGGAAATTTTACCACATTAATCAGTTCTGTCAGGGATCCTATTTTCGGGGTTCCACAGTAAATTTCGTATTTTTTGTTAGTTTCTTTTTTTGTATGTGTGTTTAGGAATTTTCCAAAGAAGTGATAGGAAGGATAGTGGATTCTCTCTTGATAGAGGAGACCTATGCCGTGGGTCTGATGAGTCTGCAAACACTGGCCGCTACACGACAAGTGGACCTGCTGCCGCATGATGACGCAATCATCACGTGTATGCGTAAGAATCCCAACATGTCGTCCATGGGAACGGAAGTCCTCTGCCATCTGGCCGGACTTGGAAAAGTGTGTATATACTGAAGTTTTGTTGCCACGTACCAAAGCAATAAAGATGATCGCGTACTGGAGTATAAAATGCTCTTTACTGACCATGCATAAAGTACGTACGCACAAGTCCTGGGGGGATGGGAGAAAAGGTTGATGGTAGGGGGTGGGATGTGCATGAAGAAATATTACAATCGCCCTGTGACGTCATAAACTAAACCAAATCAGACTTTCAAGATCCGGCGAAATCAGCTGGAGAAAAATGCAAAATATCGTGTTAGTGCACACCTCTTTCTGCACTTGGCAGAGATTAGAGGGTGTATGAAAATTCTCCGTTCGTACCTTATAGATGGCCATATATTTGCAAAATTATTAATATTGATCAAATTACCATTTTGTCAAATGTACTCTTTTATATTTTTTTCGATTAATCTCTTTAAAATGAATTCATTTTTTCATGTCTGATGTTTCTGTTTCTTTCTGTTTTTTATGAATAAAAACCAAACGTCAAAACCAAAACCGGTTTAAAATATTGTAAAATGTTGTTAAATGTTGTGAAACTGCTATAATTGTGGGAATACTTGGAATAACTGCTAAGGGTTTCAAACCCATAAAAAATTTCAGATGAGAACGCGGTCAGACGTGTGGTAGTTCCTAACAATCTGCATTTAGGAACAGTGTATACTGGTGCCGAATGAAAACACTCTTGTTATATTGTTGTTGTTTTTTTCAATCAGAAATATGCGGTGAAATACATGAGAACATTGGTAGATATCTCAAAGACATCCGACGCAACGCAATCTATCAATTACATCTACAAACTTGGTACCATCGGTGCGGATTATCGCGAAGAGATGGCAGAACACAAGGCGTATCTAGAAGGCAAGTGGCTGTCCACTTTCATTGGCAGATCCCCGAAGTGCTAGTTTACAACCCTCCCCCCTACCTGCCCCCACTCCCAACACGCCAGAAACAACTGTGCGAAAATTCTTCATATCGTTTTTTTATAAACTAAGCCACAACTCCTTCCGGGAAAAAACTCCCACACCCACATCACTTAACATAACTCGCCCGTGATGTTTCCTGTACAAATTGATATATGTCTTAAAAAAGTACCAACATTCATGTACATCCGTCGTTGATCACTCACGTACTTCCTCCATTTATCACTCTTGTACATCCGTTATATATCATTCATCTTCATTAGTCATTTATCACTTATGTGCATCCGTCGTTTACCACTCATGTACATCCGTCTTTTACCAGTCATCTACATCCGTTATTTATCAGTCATGTGCGCCCGCCATTTATCTCTCATATACAGTGAAACCCCGCTATTGGGGGCAAAAGGTAACTGAATAATTAGGGTGTCCCTAATTTCGAGGTCCTGTTAATGTCAGTTCTATCTAAATATTGAAGTTTTGATTATTTTAACTTTATCAGATAGAGAAAGTTCGTTTCGTTTTCTTTTCACACTACCCATATTCAGTCGTATCACTTATTATAAATGAAAGTTTATTTTACTATAAACTGAGTATAAAGACAATGAATTACTTGCTCCTTAATACACATTTAAAAGACGGAGCACAAGTCAACAGGGATTAGTCGTATAAAGTTTCTCTTTTGAGCACACATCTTTTCGAATATGCCCTATTGTCTTCACATACACTTTGTTCAATGAAATGTACTCAATACTCACAGATAACAACAGAGAAAAAAACAAAGGCTACCGAGTAACAAGCTGATAGGGGTTGTTTACATAACGCACAAAAAATATGGACAGCAATTTGACTGTCCACAATAGAGGGGTTGTTTTAAATATGTAATCGTACTTGCGGGATAAAAAGAGTGTCCCTAATTCTGAATAGAGGGGTGTCCACAATAGAGGGTCTATATAACAGAACCCTATGGCGTTTTAAAACAGACTGAAAAATGCTGTCCATAATTCAGAGGTGTTCATAATAGAGGGGTGTCCATATCCGGGGCTCACTGTACATCTATTATTTATCACTCATGTGCATCCGTCATTTACCAATCATGTGCATCCGTCATTTATCACTCATGTGCACCGCCATTTATCACACATGTGCATCCGTCATTTATGACTAATGCACATCTGTTATTCATCACTCATGTGTATCCATCATTTAAAGCTGCAGTAAGCCCCAAGTTACAACAAACATCGCATGTTCTTAAGTCGTATTTTCTTATAACTTTGCAGAAACGTTGAATAATCCAACCTTAAAACAATACGCCCAGCAGGCACTGGATATCTTAGCAGGAAGAAGGTACATTTCCGAGGATGTTTACTATAAAAAATTGCTGAATTTATGTCAAATGTTTTTATAAATTTTTGTTTTTGATTATTTTTGCACATATATTTCGTTTGTGAACAAAATCATGATTAAGAATATCAGTAACACGCAACAAAAACCAGCTATACCAGCCGAGATATAACCACCCCGCCACATAACCACCCCGCAATGAGATCCACTCCGGAAATAAAACCACTTCCTTCGACTGCTGAGATGGGCGTTTCTTTATTTCAGCATGGCTTTTATACAAACATTTGACCACTTGACACAGTTATATCAGCAGGTTTTTGCCATGTATTGTACATTTAGGGATTGTTCATAAAGTGTGTAGGTCAATTTTGTGATTTTTACACCGTGCAAACGAATACAAAGCTACCAATGGTGGTGACCCCTTCCCCTCTTGTACTGAGGCGTACGCATTTGGGTATCACTTATTTAAAGCCCCTCAGCCTTGTTGATTTGTTACTCTTATTTGATCTTTTTATTTTATTTTATTTTTTTTATAAATGGAGTAAGGCAAGAGCAAGCACTTTGTAACTAGGAACAGAAGACCTCAAAAATAATAAAGATCAAGGCATCTGTGTGGCTGTCAACAGATGCCCTGACAGTTTTCACGCTCTTTTTTCAGCTTACAATCCGTCTCTCAAGAAGTGACAGAACAAAAGGAAGAAATCAAGCAGATTGACGATCGAGTGACCGAGACTGAGGAGAGGGTCGACGAGGTGGAAAAGGACGTGAAAAGGATCGATGAGAACGTAGACGAACTGAAATCAGACGTCGCAGAACAAGCAGAAAAACTACAAGAGCTTGAAGTGGTGGTGGATGAAACTGTAGAGAAAGTGGAGGAAATCGACAAGAAGGTGAATAGCACACCCGTACAAGAATGCACTTTCGTCCACCATGTAATGTGCACCGATCATTTTCCTGCAGGTTTTTCTTGTTCTTAATAACTTTGAAATTTCAATACTCTTCTCTTGAAGATCTTTATGGTCTTACAGCTACTTACAAACTTGCTTTGTTCGCTCAGATTTCCTTATTCGTTTTAGTGTTCTCATTGTTATTCTCAAGTGCTCCCTGTTTGTCTCTTCCTTCCTCTCCTTTTTCTTATATTCGTTTCTTGCTCTACACTTTCTTTTATGTTCATCTGCTCCTGCTTATCCATCTTTTATATATGTTGTTTTTATGTACCCCTTGTGGTTGTGTATGTTTTTATGTCCTCAGTGTTGTTCTGCATGTTGCTTTATGTTTCCCTTATTGTTTTATATATTGTTTTTTTCTGTGTTTCTCTTGTTCTTTTGTATGTTGTTTTTATGTTCCTCTTGTTCTTCTGTATGTTGTTTTATGTTTCCTTTGTTGTTTTTGTTCCATTATGTTACCCTTGTTGTTTTGTATGTTGTTTTTATGCTTTCCTTTTAGCTCTACATGTTAATTTTATGTTCCTTTTGTTGTTCTGTTTCTTGTGTTTATGTTTCCCGCGTTCTGTTTGTTAGTTTTATGTTCCCTTGCTGTTCTGTATATTGTTTGTGCTCCTCTTGTGGTTCTATGATGATTTGCTTTTGTCCTTGTTCTTCTAATTTCTTGTTGTTCCTCTCATTATGTTAACTTCATTGGCTACTTTATGCGTGCTCGATTTATTTTGTTGAACTTGTCCTTCACTCTGTCCATCCACTCCGTTCCGGCATTCTGTTCCTTCACTGTGTTCCTTCACTTAGTTCCTTTCCTCTGTCGATTCACTCTTTTCCTTTACTATGTTTCTTTATTCTGTTCCATCACCCTAATTATTTTACTATATTCCTTGATACAGTTCACTTACTATATTTCTTCATCTTGTTCCTTCACTTTGATCCTTTACACAGTTCCTTATCCGGTTCCTTCACTCAGTTCATTCATTCAGTTCCTTATCCGGTTCCTTCACTCTGTTCCCTCACTCAGTTCATTCATTCAGTTCCTTATCCGGTTCCTTCACTCAGTTCCTTATCCGGTTCCTTCACTTTGTTCCTTCACTCAGTTTGCTCCAGTTGCCATTCTGCTTTCACACAGCAACTGTTTTTCAGGATAAGAATGTCATAAAGGAGTCGAATTCTCCCCAGCACACGAAAGTTTCTGGCGAAACGTTAAAACAAGAGCTATTACTCTCCATGTCCCGGATGTTCGAAGAACAAAACAGACAAATTTGCCAAAAAATGGAAGATTTGTTTTCAAAACTTGATACAAAAATTGTCGCTCTGGATAAGAAAACCGAGACGCTTTCAACCAGAATTACTGCGATGGAAAATTCCATGACGTCACAATAGACACTGAAAAAAACATACTCTATTTCTGCAAGACAATTAATCTTTAAAAAAATTTAGTTATAAAGTAAACATTATATTTTAAACTTGTAATGGATTGCATGTGAAAACGTATATTTATATTTGTATGGACTCTGTTGCACTTTTTTAACCAGTACAGAGATAAAGTAGGCACTGCGACTGCTGCCTCGACTAGAAGTCTATCAGAGTTAATCTCTAATTTTCTGTACGAAGTTTAAATACTCGCAAGCATCACCCGATTTAATGACCGTTCTACTCCTCCATCTTCGTCGATATATCCCCGACACACACAGGAAAAGTAATGGAACTCAGTTTGCATTGCAACTGGATATATTTTTTAGACTTTGAGCCATGCTCCCGTATGGTCACGTGATGTCGCCAAGCTCATGAATACAGAAGCTGAACACGACTGGCGTTTCCTAGCAACAAGACTAGGATACAGTAACGACGACATCAGGAACTGGGCCACGCAGCCGGATCCGTGTTTGAGCTTACTCGATGAGTGGTTCGCCACGCACAAGACGCGGGAAGCCACGTTTGCCATTGAGCAGGCTTTGAATGAAATGAATCGAACAGATGCGGCCATGATTGTGGAAAACGCTCTGAAACAAGCAGGTAGGACTCAGACAGCGCCTGGGAAGCGTTGTGGACTCAATTTGGAAATAAAAATATTCATAAACAGTGAAATGTGGTATCCTAGCTTATATGGGATGCTAAAACGGCGTGTATTTAATTTGCCAAATTCGCTTATTTCTGTTTTAACTCTCGTTAGTGTGTTTTGAATATAGTATTCAGTTTATGAGATAAAAAAACCAAGATTTTTGTTGAATTTAACGTCTGGCAATTTACAGAGGGTGTTGTGGAGGAGGATGATACTGAAGAGTGGGACCCCCCTCCTATATTCATAAGCTACCAGTGGGCGCACCAGCCCGAGGTCAAGCTACTCCACAAGCATCTTGAAATGGCTGGCTACAAAAGGTAATAATGCTAATTATTAATTATAATATGTTTCAAATATTGAGCCAGTTTGGTTTCTAAACGCTGAAAAGGTATTGAGTTGGGTTTCCATTCAGCAGAATTAGAAAGAACAAAATATGTATGAAGTTGAAGGCAATCGTCAAAATGGTAAAAAAAATCACGCATAATTTCAGTCCTGAAAAAGAGTTTGAATATGCGAGTATATCTTTCAAACGTTTCACAAATCTAAGTACGAAATATGTATGATTTTTAGCTGGATGGACATTGGACAAATGGGAGGTGGAGACAAACTCTTTGCCAAGCTTGACCAAGGAATAAGAGCGGCCAAAGTAGTGATCTGTTGTGTGACGGAGAAATACGCCAAATCCGCCAACTGCAACAGAGAGGTACAGTCTGCACTTCATTCCACGCCAATGCTCTGTCATCAAGCTACACTTTTCCTTACATTTTCTTTACTTAAAGCAACATTTATACCTCAAATGTTTAGTACGCCGGTATATGCACAATACATGAAGTATTATTGCCAGTATGAAAATATTGATCTTCTGGTCAACATATCGTAACTGGTCAATAATATCTTCATTTTGACTCAAAATAAGTCATTATACTTTGTTGTACGACTCAATTGATGGTTTGCTTAAACAGCAATATGTATCGACTTTTTTATGCCGGTCAGCAATGAAAAATCATTGACTTTTTAACCAATCAAATTGCAGAATTTACCCGTGTAATAACTCCAAATATTCACTTTACTTTCTTCGTATTTTCTACGATATACACCTGTTAGATCTAATTATGTTTCAAATTTTAAATTAAAAAGTCTGTATAATTGTTTTGAAGGATATTTAATCATTTAATAAATGCCACTTATATATTGTTTATGACTGCACATAATAATGCAGTATATATTTTTATTTAAAATTTTAAAAACGTAACCTATCTGTGATAGGTTAACCTTGCGGTTACGCTGGGAAAACCCATGATACCGCTGCTGATGGAGAAGATTGCGTGGCCCCCTCCGGGGTCAATGGGCCCAATATTCGGCGAGTACATCTTTGTGAGGTTCTTTGCCCGCCCCGGTGAGACCGCTGGAGATGACAGGTTTTGGCCTACAGCCAAATTTCAAGAACTGCTGATGCAGCTGAGATACACCCACGCCCCGGATGCATCAATCATTACTTCCGGTCAGTTTTCCACGTCATTTTGGAAATTACAACGTTTACTATCATTTTTTCTTCATAAATTTAAATGAAATAGAAACTTTTAATTTTTTACCCCATGTCAGTCGAAAAATAAGAGATTAAATTCAAAAAATACAAAAAACAAAGCAAATAAGATAGATAAATCGTAGTGCGGATACAGCGCAAGTTTCTGTAGTAACGACGCTCCCATATATTTGATTGATTGATTAATTGATTGACTGATCGACTGATTGATTGATTGAAGTATACTTCATTTTAGAACTTTACAAGGACTGGTGGAGCCCACCAGAAGAAATTATACAAATACAACCCAAAGAACAGAAGACTACGGCTTTACAAAAACAAAATGATGAAAAGGTACTTTTCAATGATTCTTTTGGTGTATTTTTTCCTGACGGTTCCTTGTACGGGTTGGACTGTAAATGTCTACGGTGCTCAACTTCATGCAAAAAATATCCTTTACTGTACATGGACATCTGTAAAAGTCATCCACTCTATGGACTAATGTTATATAATATACTATATATGATGGCTGATGCTCAACTTCATGGAAAATCTCCTTTGCTGTACATGGACATCTGTGAAAGTCATCCACTCTGTGGTCTAATGTTTACTAATATACTGTATTTTATGCCCGATATTTAATAGGAAAGCGAGGTGGAAAGTCCTGAAGTATTCATTTCATACCAATGGGGAAAACAGCCGCAAATCAAGAAACTGTACCAAACACTGACATCAATGGGCTACGTCTGCTGGTTGGACATCATGCAGATGGGTGGCGGTGACTCACTGTACGAGAAGATAGACAAAGGAGTGCGCGGCTGTAAGGTTGTCCTGTCGTGTGTCACGTCCAAATACTCACTGTCCGCTAATTGCCGCCGAGAGGTGAGTCTGGCAGACGCACTGAAGAAACCCATTGTGCCGCTGTTATTGGAGAAGATCACGTGGCCTCCTGAAGGACCAATGAGCATGGTTTTTACACAGTTACTATATATTGATTTCTGTAAACCTGATGTTGAAGTTCAGAACAGTTGGAGCTGCCCACAAATGGACGAGCTTATTGGTAAATTAATCAACTATGTGCCAAGAATGAAGCCCATTGAGCAAGATGACCCTGCAGAGAAAGGTGAAGGTTACAACTCGGCCAATCAAAATACGAAAGAAAAAATACCGGCTATAGCAGAACAACATCCACCAGGTGACTCTGCAGACAAAAGTGAAGGTCAGGGCTCGACCAATCAAAATCCTGAAGAGGGCATTGGGGATGCCGCAGACGGGCAAAGTGGGAAGTCTGAATCAAGCAGTTGGAAAGATCCAGTAACAAGCATTAATTCGTGGACAAATCCAGAAACCCAAACCGCACGCAAACAAAACAGTGGTCAAAATAGAGGAAAGAACGCTAAGGAAACTGCAAAGAAAACGTCTTCTACATGTTCGTTACTGTAACATCCGGTTTTATCAACATTAAACTTCCAAGAAAAATATATCTACTCCTAAAAAGTGAGCTGTGATAGTTGAGGTGAAAGACACTGAAATGAATGAACCTGAACTTTTTATTAATGCACCCAATGCTACTTTCAACGTGTCCTTGGGGATCGTATGCCCAGACTACATGAACATATGCACGTGTACTCAAGGTCTGTGTGTCCAGACCACATGAAAACATGTACGTGTCGTCTGGGGCTGCATGCCTGGACTACATGAACACGTACAAGTGTCCTTGGGGTGGTATGGCCTGACTACATGGACACATGCCCGCCTCATCGGAGACTGTATGCCCGGACATCATGAGCACATGCAGGTGTTCTCGGATACTTTATACGTGAACTGCATGAACAGATGCACACGTCCTTTGGGATCATATGAACACATGCATACAACCCGGGACGATAACTCTCTTCTCTTTCGACTATTTGAAGGCCCTCGCATTCCGTAAGTCACTGTCAAGAAACGAACATAAGTTTGTCCTTACTTGTTTACCAAACACAGTATGAGTCTGGTTTCCTTACCTTTCATCCTATTCGGTATGTCATATTTAATAGCAATTACATCAAATTCAGTAAAAGATGTGACAAGCTCTCAAAACCCGCTTACAATACGTGAAAAGAACAACAACACACTTGTTCAAGTGCTTGGCAAGCCTGTTTTATTGCTCCCGTTTTGAAAGCTCCTCTGAACAATAAAACACCCCCTTGCTACTGGAGACAATATATATATCCAAGAGACGTATCCATCAAACACAATGTGTATCCCACGGCTTTGCATCAGCCCAAATTAGGGTTAGATATGGAAGAGTGAGCTAAGTGCTGTGGCGAGGGAGAGATTCTAGGCAATATCTATGCATGAGCATAACATGGCATAAATGATGACTACCCCTTGCTCACGGAAATCATTTAAAATTCGATTCAGTTTTAAGAATACTGAAAGTAAGTTTGAATCGTTGTTATTAATTGCAGACAACATTATTACTGAAAACTTGTTAGCGAGATTCGTTGTAAGATAGCAGGAAATGGAGAGGCATTCGGCCAGTGTGGGGTCGATTGGAAGACATGTAAAGCTTAGAATATAAAACAAGAGACCGACTTTTTGCGGACTTTTCTGCAAAACCATTGCGCCTAGGGCTTCCCAATTTCGTGTATGTTATTTTTACCGGGAGTTACTGGGATTCATATTCCATAGAATTTGCATGAAAATAACAGAATAAGACCAACATATTTAGTTTTATAAGTTAATATGTCACGTGCAACCGATTACTAAATCTGCCTAATTAATACATAGCTGTATAGTTTTTGTTAATATGAATCCTGCTGAAGAGCAGCGGATCTTTATTTCTTAGATTGTAAGTCGAGTACAGGGTAAAAGAACAAAGTGTTCAGATTCTAAACACATTGCCTGAATTCTTATTCCTAGAAGTCTGTTGGTTTGAGACATTTCTCGGATTTTGTCGTTGTTTTGACCCAGTTCGGGATTATATATATATATATATATATATATATATATATATATATATATATATATATATATATATATATATATATATATATATATATATTATAAACCATGTTATAAATTACGTTATACTAATTCGTGTTCTCCACTTTTTAATGGGTTCCCTTCCGGTTTAAACCTTTCACGCAGAATAAAAACAAATAATTTTGTAGCATATCCCGCCATCCATCCATAGAGCAATCGAAAGAGGGAATCCTCTGGTGTTTCGTCATTGATTGACAACGGGCATTCCTTTTAGGCCCCACTCGGTGGGTGTAAAACTCTACAAAGCTAGTTATGGGATGGATGGATGGATGGATGGATGGATGGATGGATGGATGGATGGATGGATGGATGGATGGATGGATGGATGGATGGATGGATGGATGGGACAGTAGGCTAAAAGTTGAGAACGCGAATTGCGCTTTTACTCGTAAAACTTCGTTTTACGAAATAAATCTTAAGTTTACTTCCCAAAAATGCTTTGAATTTGCTTATCTCGACTTTTAGATTGAACTGAAGTCCTGAGCAGGGGAGCCTGCCATTCTGAACTGCATCCACAAAAAATGTTCCAAATTACGCTAGGTACATAAAAACTCATCAAAAAGATGTTAAATTGAACTGAGGTTGAAGTCTAAATAAAATGCCAAACTACGTTCAACATCTTTTAATGTTTCCATAAACTTGGGTTGGGGGAACAATCCTAATCCCACCACAGATCTTGGTAAGATAAGTTACATAGGATCAGCATGCCGGGGTCTGATGCACGTAATTGATAGTTCGATAGTCTATGAGTGATATTCGCACTCCCCCTCCTTCCGTCCACTGGATGGGTCCCGACCTCAAGCACTTAACATCGAGAGTATCAAATAATAACTCAAACATCGATATTTGACCATACGATTGTAAATTCCTGTGATTTACGTGAAATAAACTTGACACTGCTTGGAATCGAGCAGCCGTATTCACAATATCAAATGACATTCTATTCTGAGGCCAAAATTGAGGTAATTAATAAAACTCAATTACCCGGTTCAAGATCAGAACACAAAGTAAAGCTGCAGATTTTCCCCGCAAAATCTACAAAATACAACTAGAAACTCTTTTAAATTCTAATACTGATTGAATTTTAACCTAAAATGGTGAAAAAGTTTCACCCCAATGTGCTTACCCGCATCTTGTGGCAATTATGGGCTCATTGGCGCGGTGAGTATGGTCACCATGGACCGGTCTTCTTGCTGCTGACGTTGGTACGGGACTACTGGAACAGGGGGTGCCGTGTATGCAACCTTTTTCTGGCCTTGTGGCCCGAAAAGAGTGGAGGACAGCAGGAAGCGAGCTATTAGGTCCGTGGTGACCCTTCTTGAATGTAAAATGATATTTAAATGATAAAGTTCCTCAAAAATTTAAATATCGCTCATACAATTTAAAATAGTGCAGTGGTGATGAAAAACACTTGCGCTGTGGTACTCAGGAGAGGGAGGTAAGGCCTCGACGTGTCGCTACTTATTGCCCTTGTATCCATTGCTATGTCCCTGAACGAATGCCTGTTTCTGCTTGCCTTTGCCTTTCAGCTTGGGGCGGGTTGCCTGGAATCATGTGGATCCGTAATGGTAGTTTCTGCCGCTATGAAGGGGCCTAAAGAGTAAAGGCATGTAAGTTCATTTTACAAGAACTCTTTAAGATAGTACTTTACAAATGAATTGGGAGAGACCAACAGCCTGTTTTAAGTATATCTGATACAGAAACATTACGGAGAGCTCTGAGTTAGTTTGCGATTTGATGGGCATGATGGGTCTCAACCTGCATTCGTTTTGGAGTCCCGTATCGGTCTGCGCGCGCTCATAGGCCGCCAAAAGGATCTGTTTGATGTAATTTGAGATCATTTGTTTAGAAAGGTCCTGCTAGAATTTTGGCATGAAGGAAATAATGAGGGCTTTTTTACTTTCTGAATGGTATATCTTCGAAATCGAAAGATATTGGCATAGTGCGCTGACCGGGCACAGAGAGACCCGACCTTCGGTCACTTGCTCCTCTTTCAGGGCCGAGAGCGTTATATGTTCAAAGGTGCCCAAGCTCTGGGTGACAATATGGGTCTTCCCCATAAAGCCAGCTCTTGGGTTAAAGAAAACATTGTTCCACTCATCGTTTTCTTTTCTCACTTCTCTATCTAGTGCATGAATTAATTTCGCTTCTCCGTTTGCCGTACGCCAGGGCTAACAACAACGTAAATCTTACCGTGGCATCCTTTGCGGAAATGACCTCTTCACTGAAAATTTCTGAACATTTTAAATATCGTATTGCTAGTGACAGGCCCCACGGTTCAACGTTGGATTGAGGGACAGGAATTTACCTTGAAGTGCCTGATTAATTGCGATAAGGCCGTATCCTCCCTGGGGTCATAGCCAGTGGATGCTTTAAGTCTAGAACCAATGGCAGCTAGGTAACCCTCTATGGATCCTACCTTGTCCTTCACCAACAAGGTGGTCTAAGAAGTCCGTTACTTCTCTAAGAATGTTGAGTTAGGCACCACATATGCACGTTTAGCAAATGTGGGGACGGGTGAAAACGTTACCAATGGGGTTGAGATAGGAGTTTGGCAAGGTATTGGAATGGGCTTGATTACCTTGCAGCGAAGGAGCAGAGTGAACCGCGGGGCTTCTGGGAACCACGGGACTATCAGTAACAGAGTTGATGGTTTCAGCTGGGTTATTCTTTGTAACACTTGGAATATTGATCGACTTTCCTAGTTCACCCTTTCAACCTCTGCTGGGACAAATAGTTCTTTCTCGCCCAGGATGAGATTGTGACATAGGTCCCTTAACCCGTTGACACTGGACCAGCAGTGCTGGCTGGAGGAAAGCATCTCGTGTCAAGAATACCATAGAGGTCATCAGGAAGGTTGAGAGCTTCACGACATCGTGGGTTTGCGAGGGAAGGCATGCCAACAGTTTGGAGGACATCCGTTCGCTGAGGCGTGAATTCTCCCATCTTGCACTTAGGGCTTTAAGAGTATGGTCTTGGAATGCCATAATATTAAGCACTTGGCAGGCAGAGGACTCAATGGTCCTGACGTCCTTCTGTACTAGTGGAATGTCTGAGTCTGTTGGCATCCGCAACGGGATCTGGTCGTCAGATGTGCGATAACGCGCAGTGTTTCGAGGCGTGAAACCGTGATAACGTGCTGTCCTCAGGCAGTTCATCACTTTTCAGAGAAGGAATGCCACAGGTAACTTTAGCGAGGCGAGCTATCTCCTGTATTGCGTCTCTAAAAGGAACGTCCGCTGGAGTTATGGATGATGACGTCACGGAGTGGGTTCCTTCTTCCCCGGATGATGCGAGATCAAGAATGAGGGGTCCTGATTGGTTGATCCGCTGCTGCCGGATCTTGCCATATACATTGACCACGCACTGGGGAGCGTATATAGTCCATCTCTTGCGGGGGTAGCCGGAAGTGTGCCGGTGCTGGGGACTCCTCGGTTTCTTCCCCGGCCTCGTCTGCCGCTACTCCTCTTCCCCCGACTCTTATTCCACTTGCTGCGGTACGTTGGTGAACTATTGGGTGACTAATTCCCCCGATGGCGTATAGATTTCGCATTTCCTGTAGGAAGGGATAGAAGCGAGAGGAGAGGTATGTACCTGTAGGAGCTAGTCGTCTTCTTCCACTGCTAAGTTGGACACATGTCCAGACGGTGGAAGGCCTGATGAGTCCTCTTCACTAACAGCCTCTATTTCGCGGTGTACCCTGGCCCCAACACGGAGGGTTCACAGGAGCTGGATGCTTAGACTAGGTTTCCGGCGGGGGACATGTTTTGTCTCTTGCTCCTAAGTGTATTTTGCAACTATCGGATCTGGTGTTGGAGTTGTGCATGTAAGGACAGCATAGTAGATAAGTTCATTGAGTCACTTGCGGTAGAAGCAGAACTGACGGTCCCAATAAGGGGAACAGTTCCTCGGCCGCAGGGATGCTAAGTTGACCTGGGGTGGACGTAAAGATAGACCCCGAGGCCGTGTACTTGATGGTCACTTTCTCTTCTGCGGTGCATTGTTTTTTTTTCGAGATAAATGTTTGCAGTGTGATTTAATCATCTTAAAATGTGAAAACGTTAGCAATTAAGATGAGTCTTGGCGAAAAACTAGAATTTTTGAACATGACCCCTTACGGACCCACGTTTCCATGAATCCCATAGCCCCATGTTCCCATAAGTCTCATGATCCCTGAACCCATGATCCCATGCGGTGCCATGGGGCTGAGTTCCCACTATTTCGCCGGTGGTAATCAGCGTAAGACTAGGTGGACGGGTCATGGTACCCATAAAGGGACCTATGTTTGGAAGATGTCTGTTTCGAGGTCCATAGACGAGAATGTGGTCTCAAGGGTGCCACAAGCCCTAAAATGCCTCAAAATGGACTTCTTTCTCCGGGACAAAGTTCTATGATGCATAACTTGCTCGTGTAAGATAGAAAATGTCCTTTTTGGAGTGCTAGCTTAAGAAAAACTGGCCATTCCTGCTATGGCACGGTCAGCTGAATAAATCTTGGAGTGTAGGCAGGCAATGCGGACTCTGAAGACTCAAAGCAACTCCTGACGATGTGTGCTAGAACCAGTCAGTGTTTTATTCCATCTTGCCGCTTCAGGTGGAGAAAAAGAGGCACACGAATGTCACAGCTACGTGTGAAATCAATTTCTGCAAGACCGAAGTTACAAGTACTGGATTTTGCTTTTGGCTCGAATCAAATTTATTCAGCTTCCACAGAATGATAAAATAGTTTTTGTTAGTTAAATAACCTAACAAAAGGCAAATTCACACCTTTTCACTAGTTCCTCAACAAAAAATTCGTGGAGCGCACAGCATGGCGTGTGTTTTCAATCACACGTTTAAAGGCAATGCCCGTTGTTAATCAATGGATGGATTTGTTATGCCTTTTTTGAGATTATGAGGACTTTAGAAACGTTGTCCCACTCAAATCCATTGAAAGGTATAAAATTCCTACAGACAGACCCTAACGTTACATCTTGTATGTCTTTGCGTATCTTTTTACAGAAGTGGAGGGACAACAAGAGCTACTGGCTCTAACGTTTAGCAATGGTTATAACATGTCTCTATAACGAAATTAGGAACTGTTGAGGTCGGTCCCATTAGTACATGGGTGGGTTATCGCTTGCTTTTGCCTTTATTCCATAACAGCCATAAGCTTTATAACACTGATATACTGCCATTCTCATGCTATTGTTATGAGATGCGGTAAAACTTGTTACACATTTTTAGAATTGTTCTGAAATCAGAATGCTCCGAAAATAGTGACAATACGATTGATCTCTGAGCAGTTTCACAGCATTACTTACTTAAACACATACAATTTTTATACAGGGTTCGAAAGCTTTCCTATCACACATTATTTGGGCGTGATGGCGCAATTGCTGCATGCAATCCCGCTATGCCATCAAACAGAGCTAGTTAACGCATTACTCCAAAGTTTCAATAGGTTTATAATTGAATATGATCAGTTATAAAGAGATTAGAGTTTAGATTAATTGCTACTTAATATTAAGAGGGAAAGCACAAACAAAATTTCAGTTGATATTCTGTAGCATTTAAGGGTTTGAAGATAAAACAAACTACACTTAGATTGGTGAAATATTTGATTTGCAACTAAAATGTTCAGGCGTCTGTTTTAGTACTTATTGTTCTGATATCGAGAAGTGGCCATAAATAATGACAGTAATTACAGAATGCCCGTGAAACACGCACAGTATAATACTGCATAATATAGACTCCTACTCCTGCGTTAGTCTTGCAGTACGCCTGGGTTTAAACCCACTAACCCTTCACCTGTAACAGTATATGCCCCACAACAACACAATATTCAAGCAGATAAGAATACACTGAAATTAAAATGAAGAAGGAAAAACAAAAGTCAAAATGAAGTCACCAAAAGGAGTGCACCTATAAAACAACAAAAAATCACATGAGAAACAAGTATTCTTTAAAAATATTTTAAAGTAATAACTAACAATCGTTTTTGCAGAGGTAATGCCACGCGTTCCTACCAATAAAAAACATCACATGAAAAAATATAGTAAAATCTTTTCTGAATTATTCTGGGTTTAATAAAAACAATATGATATATTCCCTTCTTACCAGTTTCCTATAGCAAAAATAAAATACATGCAAGTTTGCATACTTGAATGCAGCGGTATGGCCGTCACGTGGAAAAAATGCTTAACTTTTGGTTTCTGAAAAATATTAAACTCTTAATGTAATGTTTTACAAAATAGGCCATCGATTTGTGGAGCACAGAACCACACTCAAAGATCGAATTGTTCTTGAAAATATCGAATTTGCTGTTGCTTGAAAACTATTTAGAACAAAGCAATATATTTCAAAATCTAACTTTTTTCTCACGCAAATCATCTAAGCTAAAATTGGTGCTTTTATTTTTTTGCCCTATGCATTCAAAGCTAACCTTCTGTGCTTTAAAATATAGCTTTTGCTCGTGTTCCTTTACAAAAAATATCAACTGTTATATATGATAATACAGAACATGCTTTTAAGTGTTGTTTGGCGAATGAAATATTGTCTTTATATACGATACTCATTAAGTGTAATTTCCTACTGCAGTGTTCACAGACAATAATTCTGTGAATTTTAAATGCTCTCCAACTGGTGATAACTTGCGGATCGGCGTATTATTATTGCTCACCAGGGTGGAACAACAGTGCTCATCAGGGTGGAACAACAGTGTTCACCAGGATGGAACGACAGTTCTCACAAGGCTGGAACAGCAGTGTTCACCAGGTTGGAACAACAGTGCTCATGAGGGTAGAACAATAGTGCTCACCAGGTTGTAACATTAATGCTCACCAGGGAGGAACAACAGTGCTCACTAGGTTTGAACAACATTGCTGACCAGGTGGAACAACACTGCTTACCAGGGTGGAACAATAGTGATTCCACGGTGGAACAACAGTGCTCACCAGGGCGGAACAATAGTGATCACCAGGGTGGAACAACAGTGCTCATCAGGGTGGAACAACATTGCTCACCAGGGTGGAACAACAGTGCGATATTTCACAGATCTGACCGCTGTTCCACTCAACTGAACAATATCAACCCACCCGCCACTGAAATAAATGAAATTGCAATTGTGCAACTGATTATCGTGTTTCGGTACAGTTTCATTTAAAACACATAAACGAAAAGGTGTTAGGATGTCATCAGTAGCGATGGTGGTTAGGGGGCAGGGGATGGATGGGCGGGCTTGGTAATGACAAGTTAACCTTTTTCTTTTATGCACCAGGGATATTCGTATCTACACCAAATTCTTAAATATATACGCAAACTAAGAAACAGATTGATATAAAGGTTGTTTTACTATTGTAACAAAAAGGTGAATCCTTAATATCTATGGCGTAATTTTTGTTGCGATTTTATAACAACAGGCTCCAAGCACATTTAAAAGTCCCCATCTGACATTGTTGTGACGTCCTTCTCAGGTCACAAAACAAAGAGCATTTTGTGTCACACCTAAAACTGCAAGCTTTTCTCTTTTTTTTGTTTTATAAATAAGGTATAGAAGTATAGAAAAGAAATTCTGTCGGGATAGGCATACCAATGGGAAGAAATCAATTTCAGTTTTGAGTCCCACTACCAGCGTCTGCTTGGCATCGGAGCTCATGCAGAATCATGCTTGGAATGACCATTTCTGAACTATCCCAACCTATAGATCCGAAAGAATGAGAGCTATGCTAAAGGTATCATTATTATTATCATTGTTATTATTATTCATGATATCTTTCTTTTTTGCTTTTAGAGAACTTAAAAAACATAAAAGTAAAGAGCTATACTCTAACATTTATCACAAGACGTCTTACCTTTGCACGCTAAATTATAAAAGGTATGCCTGATTCCTATGCATCGAAATTCCAGAGAAACACATTAATTCATACATTTTAAGGAAGACATTTTTGTTCTTTATGACACAAGGTTTTTCAAAATCTACACATTTAGTCCCTTTTGGGTAAAAAAACTGGCAACACAGTGTACATTGCACTAATTCAAATTCCAGTACAACCTCCTCCCCCTCCTTCCTTCCCACACACAAAATAAAATTTGAATATGCTCATCATTTCGAGTTCAGTACGCATTAAGTATCAAAACATCCTCCCGTTCGGCTCGACTGAGAAATAAGAACTTTGTCTCACAGCTCGGGCGTCGCCCTCGATGCGAGACAGGATCGTTATTTCACGGGACTACCTCGCGGCCGGGTGTTCTGAAACACGTAGATTCTATGTGGCGTAACTCAGATTACGTTGCATTTTTGATAAAAATTACTGTTTTTGTTTCTAAAGGCGAAAACAAAAAGCGAGTTGCAGATCAATTGCTACATATATGCGGTTCAAAGGGTGCGTATGGTCACAGAAATAGTAGTAAAAGACAAAATGACTGACCAGTAAAGAGAAAAAAAGTCTAATAGTCTAGTACAACCTGTATATACTCTATGCAAGTCGAAGACTTTCCAAGTGTTAAAAAAGCCGTGCTAATACTAAAATGCTAAAATACTAATTGCGATTGTCTTATTGGTTAGATCATCATTCTCGCCAGCTTCATTATTGTAATTATCATTGTCATTACTATTATTATTATTGCTGCTGTTGCTGTTGTGTTAAGCGGTAATAGTGGCAAGACTTCAGGGAGTAGTTGCAGAAATAGTTGTAGTGGTAGTTACAGTAATAGATTTAAGTGTAGTTACAGTGCTATTCCAATATGTCTGTCTGTGAACTCTAAAGAATAAATCAATAAAAAAGATAAACCTGAAGGATAGTTTGACGCAGCTTTTTTTCTTTTGTATTTCTACTATAATCCACTCATATAATCTAGCAATTCCATTTCATACACTTGACGAATGCCATTATTATGTGTTAAATAAGTAGGGTATGAATCGTTCAAAGGTGACATGTCACCTGCATTAGAAATATGTTTGGAAATCATTTTCTGTCTTGTTATATATATATATATGCTTCAA
This sequence comes from Protula sp. h YS-2021, assembly GCA_949752745.1. Taxonomy (NCBI): domain Eukaryota; kingdom Metazoa; phylum Annelida; class Polychaeta; order Sabellida; family Serpulidae; genus Protula; species Protula sp. h YS-2021. The sequence goes on along the minus strand of OX457027.1, from coordinate 14,025,837 downwards.
ATGTCCAAAGTAAAGACCTTTTTAGCATCTCTTTGACAGCATCTCATTTTGTTTGAAACCACACACACTGACATCTCTACCACATCGGAAATCAGCTTCACTTAGGTGTTACCGTAAGGCTCTATTATGGATGACCTCATATCTACAATAGCCTAAGCAGCGGCTTGTTATTAATGGAAAGATAAACCTACAAGGCTCGGTCCTTGGGCCAATCTTTTTTTACAGTTGATGTTAGCCCACTGGCGGACATCGCTAAAGGTATATAATGTGCAATATCACTCCAACGCGGATAACTCGCAACTGTATATTGCTTTTGATCCGAAACGGAATTCAAATGACAGTTTAACTAGTTTACAGCAATTTATAGCAGCTTTTAAACGGTGGATGTGCGCACAATTTCTCGAACTGAACGGTGACAAAAGTTTTATGGGTCGAAGCATAACCTCACAGACCTATCATCAAATAGCTATCACTTTTGGTTCCAGCAAAAACTGTTTACTACTAATATATGACACTCAGCCATTTTCGCGTATCCACACAGCAGTGGCGCCGCCTGGTATAAGAGTTGCAAATTAAGCTGTCAAAACATTGAGGTCACCTGGAAAGTGCACGTGTTTTTTTTTTAATTTTTCATTAATTTTTCGCTCTTAAAGTTTTTAAAAACAATTGGATGCGACAATGACTATTACAACTGCAATCTTTCTTTTCTTCGATTACCAACGGACAAAGACAGATAACATTTTTTTCAAAATATGTTAAATTTTTTCAAAGAAAAGTAATCAAATCAATAATTCCGTGGCTGATGTTTTCTTATCTTTCCTCAAGTAAGGTGTTTGAAGTAGTTTTTGTCTCTTTTTTATGAACATGAAATGGGTTCAAAGCACCAGTCGAGCGGATTTGATGCGGTGGTTCTTCACAAGAACCTTAAAAACTGTAACATATGTATTACAGAGTTTGTTTCCAAATCAGTTTCTGATTCGAATTCGTACATTTTTTAGAGCAAAAGATTACAGTAAAGAAGGTGCATAATTTATACCATTGGGTTATTTGTAAAAGATCTGGAATCTGCTTTCGTCACCTTTTTCCAATGGTGCAGCAAATGACAAAACTTCACACAATACTCGTTTGCAATGCCAGAGATGTGGAAAAAGTATGTACAAATGTTGAATGTACAAATACCGCGTGTGTTAAAAAGATAAAAAGCGCTGTAAGATTGTTTATGAAGATGCGAATTCATTTCGTTTTGTAAATGGCCCATTTTTCTTCAATTAGATCCTTGAGTGGTAAAAGAAACATAAAAGTTTTAAAGCTTCTTCATGTGTAAATATGAGAGCAGTATTTACCTTTACTATTGTGATCTTTGACAGAAGGGGTGATCGTTATCTAATCAGATTTGCTAAATAAAAGCTGGCTTTGCTAATAAAATGCCATTTTTTATCCTTCATACTTCTATTGTTCAGCTAATTTAAATCCTCTAAACTCTATTCAGATATTGAGCTTAACACCAATACTGTAAAGTGTTTAGACAGCTGTTTTTTCAGTTTGCATCTCTTCCACCAGGGAGCTGCAGTCAGCTGGATACTATAGGCTGTAAAGGGAGTGTTATATCTTAGTAGTATGTAGTCCTTGGTTCCAGTATTATTACATGGTTATCTCACTTGAAAAATCTCGGTTCCATCTTCGATAACTCTATGACGATAGATAAATTTAAAAACCTCAAAGTGAGTTCGTGGGAAATACAGCAAGATTAAGACAATATCTGACGCCGGATGCAAGCAATCTGCTCGTCCACTGTTGGCATTTCCAGGAGTTGTTCGTACGGTTCTGTTTGTGTGGTCTTGTTCGTGCGGTCCTGTCTCTGCGGTCCTGTTTGTGCAGTCCTGTTTGTGCGGTCCTGTTTGTGTGGTCTTGTTAGTGCGGTCCTTTTGTGGGGTCCTGTTCGTGGGATCCTGTTTGTATGGTGTTGTTTGTGCGGTCCTGTTTGTGTGGTTTGTTCATGCGGTCCTGTTTGTGTGGGCCTGTGTGCGAGCCAGGTGGCCTTTTAGAATCTGTATCTAAAGTGAACGATAACCAGTTCAGAAGGCCAATCACTTCAATATATTTACCCAAGGAGATCGATCACACCAGACGATATATCCCAGAACTGCAGTATGTTGTGCCATGACATTACGTCAATGTTTTTTAGATCTAAGGGTGTTTGGCTGAGCATATTTACAAACCGACTGTAACCATGCTGTGAAGTATTAATATACAGCACTGTGGGAGAATGCGATATGGGAACGTCTTCATGAGAATTTGTTTGTAAGATAATTCATAAGATACCCCTTGACACAAGGAACTGTTGTCATATAATAACATATCAGTTGCTAACATCCATTACATCCAACTGTGCAGTTAACTTACACTGCACAGGCAAAAGCAGCTGATTTAACCTAATTAAGCAGATACCTTTTACAAGAAGTTGCTTCAGTATAAAAATAAAATTAATGAATTAACTTTCACAGTTCTGTTTGCTAAATGAGCAGTTAAAGGAATCAGTTCACTGTACAGTTAAGTTTTGTGAATACGGCCACTGGGGATCAGCAGGCGTGAGTCCCGTTCATGGCCAAAGACAGCTAACAAATAAAACCCCTACAGCTTATTATAAAGATCCATGTTCGCTATTGATTAATCTTGACACATGTGCTTGTGTGATATTGTAAAGCCATGGAAAAATACAAATATTTGTATAATACATACATGCACCAGCTATGAAAGTTTAAACTGAGATATTTTACGTGGTATAAAGGTAAATTTGAGCATATAAATATTAAATCATAGCTATGTCACAACTCAAAGAATTAATTAAAGATATACGGGATGTTGAAACCAAAGAAAATGTGAAAACAGTAGAAAAGAAATACTGGAGGGAATTTGAGAATACGTTGGAGACCGTCAAGTAAGTTTGTTATTTTGATCTAGGACGATTCAATAAAACCTGGCTCTTTAGGAGTGGAAGCACGGGAGGGGTCATCAATATAGCACGTATAAAATGAAGGTGGGAGTCAGGGGGTGGGGGCGTAGGAAGAGGGCAGAGAGGGGTCTGTATCTATGCGTAAACTGATTGATGCCCTAAGATATATTTGGCTCGGAGGTGGGATACACTATAATCTCATTAAAATAATTCATATGGTTATTTAACAATTTAGTTTACAGATAGCCCCAGTTGAAAGCATGACATTAGTATGATCATAACTGACAGGCGGTATCGTCAGCAGTTATTCCAGTAATTGTATTAACTGGAATATTGTGTGTTTTTTCAAAGGCAACAGCAAAAACGTTCAAACGTTTTCATGTCAGATCTAGCTTTCGCGAAATTCATTTCGCGTTTCAAGGTTTAAGGTAATTGCATTTCAAAAAGCAATATTGTATCGCTTTAAGGCTGACGATAACGGTAATTGCAATTCAAATTATATATTGTATTTGTGCAAAATAGCGACGATCAGTGGCAGGAGGTACAGGAATTGATTATCGCCTGCGTTGAATGCGGAAATGAAGGCATCTTGAAATTTGCTGCAACCACTTTCACCAAGAGAAAGCTAATTCAGTGGAAGGTCAGTTCAATACAGTGACGTCATTATTTGTCGTGACACCGCCAAAACCGCATGAAACCTGTTGCCATGCAAGCCTATACTTGTTAAAATTTTTTCTTATATATACAGTGTGGAACCAAAAATAATTTCAGAAACGGGAAATTACTTAATAATAAAAATAATAATAATAATAATAATAATAGTGAGTTTTTATATACCGATTTCCCAGATAGCCTGCTCAAACCGGTTTACAATGTGCGCATACATGTATATTTATTTATTTATTTTACTTACATTTTTTATAACTCAGGATTATTATAATTTCGACATGCCCATATAGTGTCTCTGCAATCCCTGTCTATTGGCACATACGCCTAACAATAGTGCAACACTAACTTTGTATTAGAGGACTATATAGGCACACCGACATCCCTGGGGGTTTTTGCAAATTGCCATGATTCCTGACCACGAGCGGGAATCGAACCCGGGCTACAGAACCATAACTGCATGGCTGGCAAGCGTCTTTAACCACTCGGCCACCGACCCCCCATTTTCCACTTATTTTGTGCTACCACAAATATGCTGCTCATCAATGCATTTTTTTATAGTTGACGTCCCTAGTTAACATTCCAACGTTGATTCAACTTGGATTTGAGGTTGCGACGTCGATGCGACCAAACCACATTACCTCTGGTTGTAAGTGGTAAGATCAATATCTTACCAATATCTCTGACACGACGTTGAACATTGTTTGGATGTGACTTTTGGTCACAGCCAATAAGCAGCTTTCTTCGACGTCTAACCAACATCTTTGAAGCAACGTTAAGTAGACGTCGCAAAATCGGCTATGGGCCTATACGTGCCTAGACGACGATGCCAGATTAATATTTTCACGATGTATTTTTACAACTTCGGAAGGGAGACGTTGTTTCGACTTTCGACTATCCAGCATTGTGCAACGCCGACCTGTTTACTGTAAGTAACTGTTGCGTGCCACACCCTCCTCTCCCGGATGAAATCACTTGGCCGAGCCAAAGTGGTCAGGATTTAGAATAACTAATAATAACTAATAATTAATATTTATTCAGCTTCGCTCGTGTGTATTCATGCAGAAGCACCCTGAGATTTTTGACAAGTTCTTTGACTCGCTTATACAAAGAGGTCAGAAGCCTGCATCAGAGAAGCCTGGCTTCTGGCGATCCTCGGACTACCGCGACACTCTGGATAAGATAATAGTGCTGCTCAAGTAAGTGCCACGACTCCATTTCCGCAAGTAAAACTAAGAGCTTGTTTTGGGTAATCCTTTGGCCCCTCTTGGACTTCGCACAAAATGTGTGACATCGCCTTTTGCAAAACCGTAAACCCACCCATCTCCACCCCACCGCCATCCCCGCCGGACTTGTTAGACTCATGCGGTGAAAGAATACAGAGTGTCCGACAGCAGTGTAAAAGGCTGGGTGTGGTACCAGTGGTGGTGGGGTGGGTGGTGCAGGGGCAGGGGATTGGGAGGGGGTGGGGTGTTACTGTACGTAATAAGCAGGTGCACGCATCTTTTATTACAGCTGGGCCAAGAAAGGTCAAGTGACATTTGGTTGATCCCATTCCTAACATTGCTCACAACTGCCAGTTACCATATCACAACTGCCACCTACAATATAACAACTGCCACCTACAACGTCATAACTGCCATCTAGCACATCACAACTGTCATTTATCATATCACAACTGCCACCTACCACGTCATAACTGCCACCTACCATGTCATAGCTGCCACATACCACGTCATAACTGCCACCTACCACGTCATAACCTACTGCATTGTAAGATTTTGATACTGAGGTTGAATTTGTATAAGTTTACACGATTTCTTCTTTGTCTTTGTTCTTGCACCTTAATACGGTGTACAAACGAATGTAAAAACTCACTCTCATTTTTATAAAACACCGCATCTTTCAAAAAAAAAAAAAGAAACAAACTACAAATATTTTTTCCCATAGTATTCAAAATGGTTTAAAAATTATCCTTATTCGCCAAGCTATTTTTATATTGTGATATCGCATTATCATGGCATTATAGCGGTAATTAAAATATTACTTTTTCCTGTATTAATATAATGGATTCATTTTCAGGGCACTCCAGATGTTCAAGCAGTATCTGGAACGAAATTATGAATTAATAACACATGGTTTGAGTAATACGGAGAACCGATTGATCTGTTGCATCGCGGTCTCGTCGACATTCGTTCCATGGCTGGTGAGTATGTACGAAAGACACCGCCGATAAAGTTCGCACCCATAGACGCCAATAAATAAACATGTAAACAGTATGTACGGACACTCGGATGACAACGTTCGCGGCCACAGACGACAATAAATAAATATGTAAACAGTATGTATGGGACACAGACGCCAATACATAAATCAAATAAAATAAAAATAAATAATTGTAATTTTTGGTAGTGACAACGATTTTTACAGAAATTTTTACATAAATGTGGACTGCTTTTTCACATTTAGCGTTAATGTTTGACAGCAAAGTATATGAGAGAGATCAATCAATCAATGTAAATCTCATGAATTTATATTTTGTTGTTAATTATTGTATGTTAGATAGCAACATTTTATTTTTGAGATAAAAATTTGCAACCTTATTTTTAAATCTCATAAAAGCACAAACTTAAATAAAATTTAAAATTTCAATTAAATTTTGGAGATTTAAATTGAATTTTTGAAGAATCTGCACAAAAGTTGCTGCTGAATTGTCGATGTCAAAATAGGTTCTGATATTAGATATATAAATATAATTTTTAAGATCAAAAACTAATTTCAAAATATCAAATCTCAAATATCATAAATTGATATTCTAAAAAAAATGAAAACCTAAATTAATTCAAATAAAAATAAAATAAATTATTGATCTCATAAGTAAGATCTAGCTAAGTATTTCAATTTTGTTATCTACAATTTTGTTCGTTAAAATCAATTTTCGGTATCTTTAAATTATTGTTCTATCAGTAAATTTTGATGTGTTTGAGTATTTTATGTCATCAACACATACTTTTGAGATCAAAAAGTATATGTACTGATAACAAAAATATTTTATTGGATCAAAAATTTGTTGAGATAAAACCTCACCTAAAATGGATACAAATACATTATGAATTTATACTAAAATGAATTTTTGCTCTCAAAATTAATTCTTGATGTCACTATTTGTATAAATAAATAAAAAGTAGAAAATCACATTCTGTACAGAACCACGTGGATAGAATCAGGTCGGTGATGGAGAGGACGTACGAGGTGGTCCAGGAGTATCCAGAGATGTCTTACAGGGAAGACCTGGGCTACGCCATCGTAGCACTCTGGATACGTATTTTTCGAAGTTTAATGTAAGTTCGTTTCTGTTATTTAGTTTAAATTACTGAAAACTCAAACTTTAAACTGAAAAAAATATTTCATAACATTTTATTTTATTTTATTTTTTATTTTTTATTTATTATTATTATTATTATTATTATTATTATTATTATTATTATTATTATTATTATTATTATTATTATTATTATTATTATTATTATTATTATTATTATTATTATTATTATTATTATTATTATTATTATTATTATTATTATTTTTGCTTTTTGTTTCTCTAAACTGTGAAAATTTAACCAGTCAATTTTTGCTCAAACCTAAATCGGAACACTGGTCGCAATAGTTTATTTCGTCTTATATGTAGAGGTAACAATGACGTATGTAAGTTTTAACAACTGTTACTTACATTTACAAGGGTGCTGCTGCAATGGGCGCCGCTCTTCCACAGCTTTTTTGCTTTACTGAGGCAGCGGGCTCTGGTTGGTGAAGTGATACATCATCAAAATGGTGGCACTAGAACCTATAAACAAACTAGTGCATGATCCTAATTCATGGTCCCTGATCCTGTTGAAAAGGCGGTGTATGATTCTCTAGTGGTGCTCCTCTATATTCAGGGGCAGAGGTGCTTGATCATCCGATGGTAGGTTTGCGGGAGCGGTGGTGTTTGATCTTTCGATGGTGGGTTTGCAGGGAAAGTGGTGTTTAATCGTCCTATGGTGGGTTCGCAGGAAAAGTGGTGCTTGATCCTCCGATGGTGGGTATGCGAAGAGTGGTGTTTGATCCTCCTGTGGTGTGTTTGCGGGGGCAGTGGTGTTTGATTATCCGATGGAGGATTTGCGGGGGCAGTGGTTTTTCATCCTCCGGTAGTGTATTTGCAGGGATAGTGGTACTTGATTCTCCGAGGATGAGTTTGCCGGGGCAGAATTGCTTGCTTGATGCTAGGATTTGCGGGGGCTGTGGTTTTTTTATCCTGTGGTTGTGTGTTTTCAGGGACAGTTGTGCCTGATCCTCTCGCGGTGCATTTTCAGGGGTGGTGGTGCTTGATCCCCTGGTTGTGTGTTATCAGGGGCAGTGATACTTGATCCCATCAAAATAATTATGCCTGATGTTCTGATGGTGTGTTTGCAGGGGCATAGATGCTCGATTCTATCAAAATGAAGGTGCCTGATCCTCTGCTGGTGTGTTTGCAGGGCCGGTAATGCTTGATCCTATCAAAATGATAGTGTCTAATCTTCTGGTTGTGTGTTTGCAGGATCAGTGATGCTTGATCCTATCAAAATGATGGTGCCGGAGCGTCTGGTTGGGTATTTTTCAGGGGAGATGGTGCTGCGAACAACCGCGCCGCTATCGCCATTGTTGACGTCATCACTAAAGTGTTTAACTACTGCGCGGAAGGAGAATGGATCGATCCAGACGATCCAGAGAAAAACACAGTCAATCACCATCTGTGCAAGACAATCATGGAGGGCTACCTCCAGCAAGTAGGCAGTGCCCCCTTTCTTTGTAAAAAGTTTCTAAAAACAAGCCAATGAACAGTCAGTCATCGACTTGAACCACGGTAGATATATTGATATTTTAGTTATTCCTTAACGGCTCCCCAACAACAACGGGGTTCTCTAGACCCGTTGGCTACGTGGAATCATTGGTAACTCCTTGGCGCTTGGCTGTTGCACAGCAACAAAGGAATAACGAAAATATCATTTAAACATAATGGTTCAGTTCGGCGCTTAAAAGCAAGTAATACAATAAAATGCCAAGTTTCCTTGTCAGTTGACCAATTAAAGTTTTGCTCATTGTGGAACTATTTTTTGTATATATATCAGCTTTTTTGTTTGTTACATTGAACAAGTTTTTTCTCAAAACGCTAGCTGTGTTTATGCATGGCTTTGACAAATACTGTAATTTGATTGGTCCATTCCAAAGTCAATCATTTTTATTGTTGACAAGGTTTGACAAATACTGTAATCTGATCCATCCATTCCCAAGTCAATCATTTTTATTTTTATTATTGACAGGCTTTGATAAATACTGTAAACTGATTTGTTCATTTCTAAGTCAATCATTTTTATTGTTGACATGTTGACACGCAAATGTGGATTGATTGTAATAAAGCCAAGTAACGTAACGTATGATTATTTATTTTGAGTCAACATGAAAATATTATTGACCAGTAATAAAACTGACCAGTAATAAAAGTCAAAATAAGTGAATAACCGTTAAATGGGTGTAGGGCAATTAACCATCTAATAAATGTCCGTTTCTTCATTAAGGGCATGGTCAAGTTGCGGTATGGTCAAATGGCGGATTGTCAAATTGTGAATGGTCATTTGTCCGGATGGTCAAATGACCGCCCCCGTTAAATATCTGAGAACAAAATACTCTCTTGTTACAGCACCGCGATGAACATGAAATCATCAAACCGATGTTTGGAACTGTGCTGAAGCTACGCAAATCCGAGGATGAAATCATGAGCCGAGATGCCAACAACATTGTCCGTTTGCTTGGCGGCAATATCGCCGAGTTAATGAAGGACCGCATGGGTGATTTCATAGATGAGTTTGTCGAAAAACCTAGCATCCGCAACATAGGTTAAGGCTTAAACCTCTTTCTCATTCCTGTATTTTTTCTACAATTTTGTATCGTTAAAAATTAATTTGTGATTTATAATTCCAACATCGTCCAACACTGGTTTGAAGTTGCGACGGAAAGTGCAACCCAGTCTCAACATTAAATTTAGTTGTAATTTTGTTGGTATTGGTCTGGACCATATATCAACGTCTGATCGACGTCTTTGACACAACTTTGAATATATGTTGGATAAGCGAAGTTGTTTTTGATCGCAACAAAAAATCCAATTTCTCCAACGTGTGAAAACACCAACAGGACGTCGGTAAGTCAAAGTAAAAAATCCAACTTTCTTCTATGCCTCACAAACCTTTTTCTACAAACCGACGAGAGATCGGAAAATCAACGCCATATAGACGTCAAGAAATTAACATTGAGTACACGTCGGTCACATCCGAACCGAACCAGTTTGCCTTCTGTTTAAAAAATATTCATGAAAATTGATCTCATGCATATCTTCTGATACTGGATGAACCAGTTATGAAGGCATTTTGACGGAGGGATGACCACCCTGACGAACAGGTGACCACTTTGACGGAGGGGTGGCCACTCTGACTGAGCGGTGAAAAATTTGACCTGAGGGGTTGCCCCTTGGCGGAGCGGTGGCTAGTTTGACGGAGAGTTGACCACTTTGACAGAAGGGTGACCACATTATGATTTTCTAGATGAGCATTTTTGTAACGTTTATAAAACGTCGTTCTCCAGTGCAACCTTTGCGCAACTGTGGTGCAAATTTCAACAGACATCGGAAAATCGATGTTGGAGACACTTCAAAAGCTCAATGTTGTATTGACGTTTGGCCCATAACTAAAAAACAAACGCCTCATGTGAATTATCACCGGAAATGGTAGCCATACACGTCAATTGGAAAATAGATCAAAATGAGAACAGAAAACAGGAGAATTTCAGGAGAGACTTTTTCATTTTTCATCGACTTTATACGTATCCTGCGTTACTGGATAACTCAAGAGTTGGGGTACTTTGATGTAGGATTGGTCGCGCTATGGATGTCCCTGTCTAGAATGCAATTCTCGATTAATATTATCCCGACGGCGATGAAACATGGAAGACAGATGTTGTTTCTACATCTTTTTGCACGCATGGTGATTAGATCTAGGATAATCGACGCTGTTTCGACTTCCATAAAGAACCAAAATCCGACGTTGATCCTACGTCCGATGCTACGTATATCCAACGTTGATTTAACGTCGTAAAAATTTACTAGGTACTGTAATTGCATCCCAACCACATCAAAACTAATCATGGGTGTTGCTGTTCTAGCTCAAATTCGTGAAGCTTTCAAGGCCAATCCGGCGCCCTTTGAAAAACGTGTGAATGAAGCAGCCAACGCCATATTCGATAGTCTAGAAAACAACGTCGTGGGCAATGGGCTGAATTTCATTTGGGAAATGGCCAAAATTTATCCACAGGTAAGTTCGAGATAAAAAAAAGGTGCAAAAACTTTCATACATTAGAAATCATTTGTGAAATAATAGTAAAGAGTACAAAAGAAGGCATATTTTTGCTATGTTTTTTTTTTACTTTTTGTATGTGTATGTGTTTTTACACATTGGTTCATTATTTATTTACTCATTTATTTTTGGCACAAATTGTTCATCCACTATTGCTATTAGATGCTACCCTTTTGGGGTCCCGCACCTTTTTTCCTCTGGGATCCGCAATTACCGTATAGGATCTGTCTCTCATCTGTGAAATCTGCACCTCCCTTCTGGAATCCACAACTACCGTATGGGATCCGCCTCTCTTCTGCGGGATCTGCACCTCCCTTCTGGGATCCGCAACTACCGTATGGGATCCTCCTCTCTTCTGTAGGGTCTTCATATTGACCAATGTGGCAGTGTTAAATGATCTACAGCTGAGTACTGAATTCAAAATAAAAGTTCAAATAGGAAGAAGAAATAGGATTACACCGGCAAATTGACCATATTAATTCAGCGGTCCTGCCGGCGGTCCTATTTCCGGGGTTCCACAGTAATTTTCGTTTTTATTTCTTAGTTTTTTTTCTTTTTTCTTGCTTAGGAGTTTTCCAAAGAAGTGATAGGAAGGATAGTGAATTCACTTCTGATAGAGGAGACCAAAGGCGTAGGTCTGATGAGTTTGCAAACGCTGGCCGCTGCACGACAAGTGGACGTGCTGCCGCATGATGACGTAATCATTACGTGTATGCGTAAGAATCCCAACCTGTTGTTCATGGGAGCGGAAGTCCTCTGCCATCTGGCCGGACTTGGGAAAGTGCGTATATACTAAACTTTATAGGCACGCACCAAAATGACAAACATAGGCGCGTACTGGAGTATAAAATGCTCTTCAGGGAACATGCATAAAGTACGTACGCACAAGGCCTGGGGGGATGGGGGTAGGTTGATGGAAGGGGACGGGATGTGCATGAAGAAATATTAAAATAAACCAAATCAGACTTTCAACATCCGGCGAAATCAGCTGAAGAAAAACATGAAATATCGTGTAAGTGCACTTGGCAGAGGTTAGCCATAAATACTGACCGAAAGCATTAATCTGTTTTTTTTTCTTATTGCTGACATTCACTTGTCTGTCACTTGCCCATAAACATTGCAGTGGTTTAATGACGGAGTCTTTTCCTATGCACAGCTTACTAAACGTACCCAGATGACAAAGATTACTTATGGAAGTCCTGACCTGTCCCGCTTTAATTCGTGCTTTGATTGGTTGACATTGATGAGATTATCGAGAAGCACGAGAGTGTGATTAGGCTTATTCGTGCACGGTGTTTTGGGGAGGGGGTGGGAGAAGGAAGGGGGTATGAAAATTCTGCGTTCGTACCTTATAGATGGCCGAAATTAATAATATTGATCAAATTACCATTTTGTCAAATGTATTTTTTTATATTTTTGCAATTAATCTCTTTAAAATGAATTCAATTTTTTATCTCTTATATTTTGTTTCTTTCTGTTTTTTATTAATAAGAACCAAACGTTAAAACCAAAACCGATTTAAAATGTTGCAAAACATTGTTAAATGCTGTGAAACAGCTATTGTGGGAATACTTGGAATAACTGCTAAGAGTTTCAAACCCATAAAAAATTCAGATGAGAAGGCGGTCAGTCGTGTGGTAGTTCCTAACCATCTGCATGGAGGAACATTGTATACTGATGCTGAACGAAAACAATGCCCTGTATTTCCCTCTCTGTTTTACTGTTCTTCATACTCTTATATATTTTCCAAAACACTCTTGTTATATTGTTGTTGTTGCTGTTGTTGTTGATTTTTTAATAAGAAATATGCAGCAAAATACATGAGAACATTGGTAGATATCTCAAAGACATCCGATGGAACGCACTATAGCTATTGTATCTACAAACTTGGTACCATCGGTGCGAATTATCGGGAAGAGATGGCAGAACACAAGGCGTATCTGGAAGGCAAGTGACTGTCCACTTTCATTGGCAGATCCCCAGTGTGCTAGGTTACAACCCTTTCCTCCTACCTGTCCCCCCCCCACGCCAGAACCAACATGCGAAAGTTCTTCATATCGTTTCATAAACTAAGCCGTAACTCCTTCCAGGACCAAACTCCCACACCCACATAAATTAAAATAACTCGTCCGTGGTATTTTCTGTACCAATTGATAAATAACTTGAATAACCATGTACCTCCGTTATTTATCACTCATGTGCGTCCGCCATTTATCACTTATGCACATCCGTTATTTATCACCCATGTGCACCCGTCATTTATTATACATGTTCATCCTCATTTATCACTCATGTACACCCGTCATTTAAAACTCATGTACATCTGTCATTTATCACACAGGCTCGTCCTCATTTATAATTCATGTACACCCGTCATTTGAAACTCATCTACATCCGTCATTTATTACTCATGTGCCCCCGTCATTTATCACTCATGGACATCCATTATTCATCACTCATGTGCATCCATCGTTTAAAGCTGCAATAAGACCCCAAGTTATAACAAGCATCGCACGTACTTCAGTCGTATTTTCTTATGCCTTTGCAGAAATGTTGAACAACCCAGCGCTAAAACAGCAAGCCCAATACGCACTGGATATGATAGCAGGAAGAAGGTACATTTCCGAGCATATATGCTATATAAAAGTTTAATGATTTTTTTTATCTTTTAATGTATTTTGTTTATATTCAAAAGAACTTGCTAAATTTATGTAAAATATTTTACATAAGATTTTTGTTTTTGATTATTTTTGCAAATATAATTCGTTTATGAACAAAACGATAATTAAGACTACACCGATTTCGCCACCAAGTGTCGAAATTTACCCTTTAAAACGTTCAGTTTCAATCTCGTGGGTTTATTTAATTGCTCATGTGAAATTCTTTTCCCAGTTCAAAAGTGACCGGAGGTCAAGGTCACTGGAAGTTACAACTTACACCTTACATATTGCAGTACAACGGAATGAGGTCGAAAATGAGGTCACAATTGCTCGATCTCTTACCGTTTTCAAGATAAAGGCCAACTTCCAGTTTTGAGTTCGAATGTGACCTGGAGGTCAAGGTCACCGGAAGTCATGCATTCCGCATCGCATTATCGTGTAGGGGTTGAGGTGGAAAATTAGGTCAAAATTGCTCTATCACATAGGTATAAGTTCTGGTGACCTTAAGGTCACTTTCGAGTCAAAAACATAAAGTTGCCCTTTATCTCGCAAACGGTAAGAGAAATGCCATTTCGGCCTCATTTCGTCGTCCACCCTCTCCTTAAAGATACTTAAGATAAACCTTTCGGTGACCTTGATCTCAAGGTAACTTTCGAGGCCAAACCGAAAGTTGTATTGTATTGTATCTCAACATCCTCTTCAATATCTCTCAAGGTCACGTTGGAGTAAAAAACCGGAAGTTTAGAGTGTTTTCAAGCGTTTCACTCGGTGGCGAAATCGGTCTATCTTGGCTTTTATACAAAAATCTGCCTACTTTGCGCAGGTAGATCAGCAGGTTTTTGCCGTGTATTGTACACTTAGGGGCCGTTCATGAAGTGTGTAGGTCAATTTTTTGTGACTTTTACACCGTGAATACGAATACAAAGCTACCAGTGGCAGTGACTGGCGTACGCTAAGCGTACGCATTCAGGTTTATACCCCCGTCTCATTTATTGAAAGCCTCTCGGTCTTTTATTTTTTTATTTTTATTTGATCTTTTTTATTTTATTCATTTCAGCAGATGCCTTGACAGTTTTCACGCCCCTTTTACAGCTAACAGTCTATTTTCACGCCCCTTTTTCAGCTTACAGTCTGTTTTTGCGTCCCTTTTCAAGCTTACAATCCGTCTCTCAAGACGTGACAGAACAGAAGGAAGAAATGAAGCAGATTGACGAGCGAGTGACCGAGACTGAAGAGAGAGTCGACGAGGTGGAAAAGGACGTGAAAAGGATTGATGAGAACGTGGACGAACTGAAAACAGACGTCGCAGAACAGGCAGAAAAACTACAAGAGCTTGAAGTGGTGGTGGATGAAACTGTGGAGAAAGTGGAGGAAATCGACAAGAAGGTGAATAACGCACCCGTACAAGAATGCACTTTCTTCCTCCATGTAATGTGTGTCCAGTTTCCTGCAGGTTTTTCTTGTTCCTCCGCACAACCTCATTATAGTTAATTTTCTGTTTTCTTCACTTTCTCCTTTGCTACCTTTTATCTCTTTTTGAGTTAATAACTTTGGAATTTCAATGCTCTTCTCTTGAAGATCTTTATGGTCTTACAGCTACTTACAGAGTTGCTCTTTTTCGCTCAGATTTCGTCAGTCGTTTTAATGTTGTCATTCCCATTCTCAAATGCTCCTTGTTTGCCTCTTTTCCTCTCCTTTTTCATATATTCGTTTCTTGTTGTACACTTTCTTTTATGTTCATCTGCTCCTGCTCATCCGCCTTTTATATATGTTGTTTTTATATTCCCGTTGTTGTTCTATGTGTGTTTTAGTTCCTCTTGTTGTTCTGTATGTTTTTATCTCCTCTTGTTGCTCTGTATGTTGTTGTTGTGTATGTTGTTTTTATACCCCCTTGTTGTTATGTATGTGGTTTCTATGTTTCCTTTGTTGCTTCCACCTGCGTCTGTATGTTGTTTATGTGTTCCCATTGTTAATCTTTATGTTGTTTTATGTTCTCCTTGTTGTTCTGCATGTGGTTCTTATGTTCCCTATGTTGTTCTGTATGTTGACTTTATGTTACCCTTGCTGATCTATATGTTGTTTTTATGTTATCTTTGTTGCTCTGCATTTTGTTTTTATGTTCCCCTTGTTGTTCTATATGTTGTTTTACGTTCTCTCTGTTTTTATTTCCCTTATGTTGTTGTGTAGTTTATTTTTTATTCTGTATGTTGTTTTTGTATTCTCCTTGTTATTATGTATGGGTTTTATGTTCTCCTCGTTACTATGTATGTTGTTTTTATGTTCTCCAAGTTAATCTGTGTGTGGTTGTATGCTCTCCTTGCCATTCTCTATGTTGTTTTTATGTTCTCCTTGTTATTCTATATGTTATTTTTATGCTGCCGTTGTTGTTTTATATGTTGTTTTATTTTACCCTTGTTGTTTTATTTGTTGTTTTTATGTTCCTCTTATAGTTCTGTATGTTTTTATATTTCACTGGCTATTTTGTATTCTGTTTTATGTTCTCCTGGTTGTTCTGTATGCTTTTTTGTGTTCCCCTTGTTGTTTTATATGTTGTTTTATGTTCTAATTGTTTTTCTGTATGTTGTTTTTGTGTTCTCCTTATTATTCTATGTGTTGTTTTATGTTCATCTTGCTGTTCTGTTATGTTTTTTGCCCCCTCTTGTTCTGTATGTACTTTTATTGTTCTCCCTGTTCTATGATTTGTTTTTATGCCTGTTCTTCCAAATTCTTGTTGTTGTTCTCATTATGTTAACTTCGTTGGCTTCTTTATGCGAACTCGACCTATTTTGATGAATTTGTCCTTCACTCTGTCCATCCACTCTGTTTCTGCATTCTGTTCCTTTACAGTGTTCCTTCACATAGTTCCTTTACTCTGACACTCACTCTGTGTTTTTCTATGTTCCTTCATCCTGTTCCATCACCCTAATTCCTTCACGATAAAACTTTATTCAGTTCCTTCACTGTGTTTCTTCACTTTATTACTTCACTCTGTTCCTTCACTGCGTTTCTTCTGTTTGTGCTCATTTCTACCCTAAAAGTTTGCTACAGTGGCCATACTGCTTTCACACAGCATTCGTTTTTAGGATAAGAATGTCGTAAAGGATTCAAGTTCTCCCCAGCACACAAAAGGCTCTGACGAAACGTTAAAACAAGAGCTATTGCTCTCCCTGTCCCGGATGTTTGAACAACAAACCAGACAAATTGGCCAAAAATGGAAGATTTGTTTTCAAAACTTGACACCAAAATTGTCGCTCTGGATAAGAAAACCGAGTCGGTTTCAACCAGAATTACTGCGATGGAAAATTTCATGACGTCACAACCTACACTGGGAAAGCCTATTCTATTTAAACAAGACTATTAATCTTTAAAAACGTTTGAAGAAAAAATGATATTTTGAACTTGTAATGGATTGCATGTGAAAACGTATATTTATGATTTTTGTACAAAGTTTAAATACTCGCAAGTATCACCCGACTTCATGACCGTTATTCTCCCCCACCTCCGACG
This sequence comes from Protula sp. h YS-2021, assembly GCA_949752745.1. Lineage (NCBI taxonomy): Eukaryota > Metazoa > Annelida > Polychaeta > Sabellida > Serpulidae > Protula > Protula sp. h YS-2021. The sequence goes on along the minus strand of OX457027.1, from coordinate 14,008,630 downwards.
ATATGTCCTGGACACGCACTCAGTTTGCTTTGCAACTGGATATATTTTTAGACTTTGAGTCATGCTCCCGTATGGTCACATGACGTCGCCAAACTCATGAATACAGAAGAGGAACACGACTGGCGTTTCCTAGCAACGAGACTGGGATACAGTAACGACGACGTCAGAAACTGGGCCACGCAGGCGGACCCGTGTTTGAGCTTACTCGATGAGTGGTTCGCCACGCACAAGACGCGGGAAGCCACGTTTGCAATTGAGCAGGCTTTGAATGAAATGAATCGAACAGATGCGGCCATGATTGTGGAAAATGCTCTGAAACAAGCAGGTATCAGATTCAGATTCAGATTTCATTTTTTATTTTCTGTACTACAAATATAAATAACTTTACAATTGCCAAAAAAGGTAAAGATTCTCACACATACATAAATAGACAGAAAAGGGATCAAGCAAAAGCAGAGCTTGATAAACGCTTGTCCGATTACAATAAATAGTGTACATCTTTACCACTGTCTTATAATGATTTTCATAATTAGGTAAATTTTTTAGTAACTGTAATCAAAGAAAACACTTTGGCTACGACACAGATTAATATTCAAGATTTCAAGGACAATAGTTATCCACTCGAAATATTTAACACACTATCACCAAATAGGTGTTATTGACTACGTGTTAAGTAAGATTTTCCTAAACAATATCGTCATAGTTCAAAAGGAGAAATTGCTTCAATTTCGACTTAAAGTGACACATTCGCTCAATATTTTTAAAATCTCTTGGTAAGGAGTTCCACAACTGAACACCTGCAATACTTATGCTTTGTTTCCTGAAAGTTGTTCTCGAAAAATTACATTGGAAATTACCATGCTGCCTTGTTTTCCTTTTTCCACCAACAGTTTGAAATAAACGCTGTAATTTACTTGGAAGTACATTTTGCTTAGCCTTGAACATAATTAATAAAGTTTTGAATTTAACTAGATCATAAAAATCTAATAAGCGCATTTTACTGAAAATACCTTTAGTATGCGCTAATCTATCCGCACCGTATGTTAATCGCACAGCTCTTTTTTGCATTACAAGAAGTGATTTCGTGTTGCTTTTATAGGCGCTACCCCATACTTCTGAACAATATGACATATATGGCAAGAACAGTGTGGAATATATTAATAACAATGCTTTCCTCTCTAAGACGAAGCTTGCTTTATACAATATTAAATTACATTTTGATAATTTAGTTCTTACTTTAGATACCTGATTTTTCCAGTTAAATTTTTCATCAATAATTACTCCAAGAAATTTAGTCGACTGTACTCTTGAAAGCGCTTCATTACCAAATAAAATGTTGCTTTTTAGTTTTTCAAACACCATGAAGTTGGTTTTCGAAACATTTAAAGACAGCTTATTCAATTTGAACCACCTGTTTAATTTTGTTAATTCTTTGCTTATTATTTCACACATGTTAGCCGGGTCTCTACCTGTATAGAAAATATTTGTATCACCAGCAAATACAATAAATTTGAGGAAAGACGAAACATTCACAATATCATTTATATATAATATAAAGAGCTTGGGTCCCAAAATTGACCCTTGTGGGACACCACAGGAAACATTTAAGGTATCAGAGACAAAATTATCGATCTGTATATACTGCTGCCGATTACATAAATAACTATTTAGCGAACTGTTTGAGACGCCCCTAATGCCATAAAAATTTAGCTTTTGCAAAAGTAACTTGTGGTCAATCGTATCGAATGCTTTCTTTAAGTCTATGAACACTCCAATGGTAATAAGTTTTTTGTCTATAGATGAGGTTATTTCCTCCACAAGTTCTAATAGAGCTGTTGAGGTAGATCTCCCACTACGAAAACCATATTGACTATCACTTAACAATGTATACTTATCAATAAATTTATTGAAGCGACATTCAAATAATTTTTCCAAAATTGTAGAAAATTGGGGTAACAATGATACAGGTTGATAGTTATTGAACTTATTTTTTTCTCCTGATTTATATAAAGGGATAACTTTTGCTTTTTTCATAATGTTCGGAAAAACACCCATTGTAAACGACAGGTTACATATAAACGTAAAAGGCTTGACAATACTTGAGATAACATTTTTAACAGTTGTCATTGCTAAGTCATCACAATCTAACGACACCTTGTTATGAAAGGCTTTAACAATTTTTTCAACTTCAATTTCTTCCACAGGAGTTAAAAAAAGGAATTTATATTTTGATTTCCCATATAATCTAATACATTTCCATCAACTACTGATTCAATGTTTTCTGCTAAATCTGGGCCAACATTAACAAAGAACCTGTTGAAACCATTCACAATGCCATTAAAGCCTGATACTTTGTAACCCTTTGAATCAATAAAGGAATCTGGAAATTTTGACTTAATTTTTTCCCGTCTGAGGACATTATTCAATATTTTCCAAATAGTTTTACTATTACCTTGCTGTTTTTCAAGTACATTAGTGAAATATTGCTTTTGACAATATCTTAGGATTGTATTCAATTTGTTTCTGTAAGATTTATATTTTACTTCATTAAAAGACGTTCTACATCGGATAAATGTTTTATGTAGGATTCATACACCGCCTGGAAAGAGTTGTGGACTCATTTTGAATACAAAATACTCACAATTAGTGAAATATGGTATCATAGCTTATAGGGATGAAAAACGACGGGTGTTTAATTCAATTATTTCCATTTTTGACTCTCGTTAGTGTGTTTTGAATGTCATATTCAGTTTACGAGAAAAAATAAGATTTTTATAGAATTTAACACCTGGCAATTTACAGAGGGTGTTGTGGAGGAGGATGGTACTGAGGAATGGGATCCCCCTCCCATATTCATAAGCTACCAGTGGGCGCACCAGCCCGAGGTCAAACTACTCCACAAGCATCTGGAAATGGCTGGCTACAAAAGGTAATACTGCTAATTATTAATTATAATATGTTTCAAATAGTAAGCCGGTTGGTTTTACAGTGCTAAAAAGGTACTGAACAGGGTTTGCATTCAGCAGAATTAGAAAGAACAAAATAGGCATGAAGCTGAAGGCAATCTTCAAAATGGTAAAAACACCACACGTAATGATAGTCCTGAAAAAGGTATGAATGTGCGAGTATATTATTACAAACCTTGCACAGATTTAAGTGCGAAAAATGTATGATTTTTTTAGCTGGATGGACATTGGACAAATGGGTGGTGGAGACAAGCTCTTTGCCAAGCTTGACCAAGGAATAAGAGCGGCCAAAGTCGTGATCTGCTGTGTAACGGAGAAATACGCCAAATCCGCCAACTGTAACAGAGAGGTACAGTCCGCACTTCATTCCACGCCAATGCTCTGTCATCAAGCTACATATTTCCTTACATTTTCTTCACTTAAAAGCGACATTTATACCTCGAATGTTTAGTACGCCGGTATACGCACAACAATTAGCTAATATTCACCTATTTTAGTAAACATGAAGTATTATTGCCAGTATGAAAATATTGAGCTTCTGGTCAACATATTGTAACTGGTCAATAATATCTTCATTTTGACTCGAAATAAGTCCTCATGCTTTGTTGTACGACTTAATTGGTGGTTTGCTTAAACAACAATGTGTATCGTTTTTTTAAACCTGTCAACAATGAAAAATCATTGACTTTTTAACCAATCAAATTGCAGCATTTACCCGTGTAATAATTCCAAATATTCACTTTACTTTCTTCGTATTTTCTACGATATACAACTGCTAGATCTAATAAAGTTTGTTTTAAATTTTAAACAATGAAAAATCATTGACTTTTTAACCAATTAAATTGCAGCATTTACCCGTGTAATAATTCCAAATATTCACTTTATTTTCTTCGTATTTTCTACGATATACAACTGCTAGATCTAATAAAGTTTGTTTTAAATTTTAATTTAAAAATTCTGTATAATTCTTAGGGAGGATATTTACTTAAATGCCACTTATATATATGTTGTTTATGACTTCACATACTAAAACAGTATATATTTTTATTTAAAATTTTAAAAACGTAAGCTTTCTGTGATAGGTTAACCTTGCTGTTACGCTGGGAAAACCCATGATACCGCTGCTGATGGAGAAGCTTGCGTGGCCCCCTCCGGGGTCAATGGGTCCCATATTCAGCGAGTACATCTTTGTGAGGTTTTTTGCCCGCCCTGGTGAGACCGCTGGAGATGGCAGATTTTGGCCTACAGCCAAATTTCAAGAACTTCTGATGCAGCTGAGATACACCCACGCCCCGGATGCATCAATCATTACTTCCGGTCAGTTTTCTCCGTTATTTTTGGAAATTTTACTGGCAACGTTTATCACCCTCATTTTTGTTGTCTTCATAAATTGGAATGAAATACAAACTTTTAATTTTTTCACCCCATATCAGTCGAAAAATAAGAGATTAAATTTAAAAAATACAAAAGCAAAAAGAAACAAGATGCCAAAGCCGTAGTGCGGAGGCAGCGCATGTTTCTGCAGTAACCACGCTGCCAGATGTTTGATTGATTGGTTGACCAACTGATTAATTAATCGATTGAAGTATACTTCATTTCAGAACTTTACAAGGACTGGTGGAGCCCACCAGAAGAAATTATACAAATACAACCCAAAGAACAGAAGAGTACGGCTTCGCAAAACCAGAATAATGAAAAGGTACTTGTCAGTCATAAAAGCTTTCAACTCATTATTGAATGTAAACACCCTTAGATATCAAAGCCACTAAGGGGCTACGGTTCTTTTGGTGTATTTTTTCCTGAGGGTTCTTTGTACGGGTTGGGCTGTAAATATCTTCGGTGCTCAACTCCATGGGAAATACCCTTTGCTGTACATGGACATCGGTAAAAGTAATCCACTATACGGATTAATGTTTCATAATATACTATATATAATGGCTGATGCTGAACTTCATGGAAAATCCCCTTTGCTGTACTGAGACATCTGTGAAAATCATCCACTCTGTGGTCTAATGTTTTGTAATATACTGTATTTTATGTCTGATATTTAATAGGAATGCGAGGTGGAAAGTCCTGAAGTATTCATTTCATACCAATGGGGAAAACAGCCGCAAATCAAGAAACTGTACCAAATACTGACATCAATGGGGTACGTCTGCTGGTTGGACATCATGCAGATGGGTGGCGGCGACTCACTGTACGAGAAGATAGACAAAGGAGTGCGCGGCTGTAAGGTCGTCCTATCGTGTGTAACGTCCAAATACTCACTGTCCGCTAATTGCCGCAGAGAGGTGAGTCTTGCTGACGCGCTGAAGAAACCCATTGTGCCGCTGTTATTGGAGAAGATCACGTGGCCTCCTGAAGGACCAATGGGCATGATTTTTACACAGTTACTATATATTGATTTCTGTAAGCCTGATGTTGAAGTTCAGAACAGCTGGAACTGCCCGCAAATGGACGAGCTTATTGGTAAATTAATGAACTATGTGCCAAGAATGAAGCCCATTGAGCAAGATACGCTTTCAGATGACTCTGCAGAAAAAGGTGAAGGTCAGGGCTCGACCCATCAAAATACAGAAGAAAACATACCGCCTTCAGCAGAACAACAGCCATCAATTGACCCTGCAGACAAAGCTGAAGGTCAGCGTTCGACGAATCAAAATACAGAAGAAAACATACCGCCTTCAGCAGAACAACAGCCATCAGATGACACTGCAGACAAAGGTGAAGGTCAGCGTTCGACGAATCAAAATACAGAAGAAAACATACCCCCTTCAGCAGAACAACAGCAATCAGATGACCCTGCAGACAAAGGTGAAGGTCAAGACTCGACCAATCAAAGTCCTGAAGAGGGCAATCGGGATGCCGCAAACGGGCAAAGCAGAAAGTCTGATCCAAACAGCTGGAAAGATCCAGTAACAAGCATTAATTCAATGACAAATCCAGAAACTCAAACTGCACACAAAGAAAACAGTGGTCACAAACAAGGAAAGAACACTAAAGAAACTGCAAAGAAAACGTCTTCTACATGTTCGTTACTGTAACATCCAGTTTCATCAACATTAAGCTTCCAAACATAATATATCTACTCCTGAAAAAGTGAGCTGTGATAGTACAGGTCGAGCGTGAAACGCACTGCAATGAATGAACCTGAACTTCTTATTAATGCACCCAATACTACCTTCAACGCGTCCTTGGGGACCTAATACACAGGCTGCATCAACACATACACGTGTACTCAGGGAATGTGTGTCCAGACTACATGAAAACATGCGCGTGTTGTCGCGGATTGTATGTCCGGACTATTTGAACACGTGCACGTGTCCTTGGAGCGGTATGGCAGGACTACATGGACACATGCAGGTGTCCTCGCTGACTATGGTCGGACTACATGCACGAGTCCTCGGATACTTTATGCTCCGACTGCATGAACACATACGCACATCCTCTTTGACCATATGAACACATGCATGCAACCCGGGACGATAGCTCTCTCTTTCGATTATTTACTGACTTACCAAACACAGTATAGGTCTTGTTTCTTTATCTTTTATCCTATTCGGTATGTCTGATTTTATAGAAATTACATCACATTCAGCAAAAGATGTGACCAGCTCTCAAAACCCGCTTACAATACATGAGACAAAAACAACAACAACAACACACTTGTTCAAGTGCTTGGCAGGGCTGTTTTATTGCTCCCGTTATGAAAGCTCCTCTGAACAATAAAACATCCCCCCTTGCTACTGGAGACAACATATATATCCAAGAGACATATCCATCAAACACGATGTATATCCCACGGCTTTGCATCAGCCCAAATTAGGGTTAGATATGGAAGAGTGAGCTAAGAGCTATGGCAAGGAAGAGATTTTAGTCAATAACTGTGCATGAGCAAGACAATAACATAAATGATGACTACCCTTTGCTCACAGAAATCATTTAAAATTCGGTTCAGTTTTAATAATGCTGAAAGTCAGTTTGAATTGTTGTTAGAATGGTGGTCACAGAATACGAAGGCTTTCTGTTATATCCGTTTGTGTGGCTGAAAAGGAAGCTGTTCTTTTATCGATGAACTGTCAGTGTATGTGCAAAACAAAATCTGCAATATATTTTTGAATTTACAGTGCAGAGAGCTCTGTGCCATTACCACACAAAATCGTTGTCACTGTTGTTGTTACAATTCTCGCGCTCCTCCCCCCACCCCGCCTTACTAAAAAACGGAAAAATATGCATCCACAATTCCACCAAATCTTTCAAATCAATGAGTTTACAAATTCACTGGAATTTTCAATAATATTTTAACCTTGGAGAGCTCATGTGAAATGAATATTTGAAGGTACAATTTTCAGGGCAAAAGCGACAAAAATCTCAACATTCAAGTAAAAGATGCAATTTATCGGAAAATAAAACGTCACATGATTTGATAAGAGCAACCCTCACAAATGTTGTACTCAGTGAATTTCACAAGTTATTCAATACTATTTTGAAATGTCTTAATAATCAAACGAAGTTGTAAATTAACAAGGAATGCATAAAAATATATGAAGACTATAAGTGCCTCAAACCAACACTGAATTGATTTTATTAATTGCATTATTATTGAAAACTTATTAGAGAGATTCGTGTAAGGAAATGGAGAGGCATTCAGCCAGTGTGGGGTGACATCTAAAGCTTAGAATATAAAACACGAGACCGACTTTTTGCGGACTTTTCTGCAAAACCATTCCGCCTAGGGTTTCACAATTTCGTGTGTTATTTTTTACCGGGAGTTACTGGGATTCATTTTCCATAGAAATTGCATGAAAATAACAGAATAAGGCCAACACATTTACTTTTATAAGTTAAAATGTCACGTGCAACCGATTACTAAATCTGCCTAATTAATAAATAGCCGTATGGTCGAGTGATTTGTGTTAATATGAATCCTACCGAAGGGTAGCGGATCTTTATTTCTTAGACTGGAAGTCGAGTACAGAGTAAAAGAACAGGGTGTTCAGATTCTGAGCACACTGCCTGAATTCTTATTAATAGAAGTCTGTTGGTTGGAGACATTTCTCGGATTTTGTCGTTGTTTTCACCAAGTTCGGGACTATCAACAATCATAATTTTTCGTCAGAATATAGATATATATATATATTCGAGTTGGGCAGGTTTGAAACAAAAATTAATCTAGATACGTACTGGAGACAAACTATGCCCCGAAAAAAAACTTGCTTCAGATGCTTGGTCGTCAGAGAGAAAACATGGAGACGACGAAATGAAAGAAGACGATGACGATGATGATGAAGTAGTAGAACCGAGTAATAGTAGAGTTTTTGACATAGCTAATCATTAGCTCATTTCAACGAGATATGCATGATAACAAATGTGGCAACAGATGGGCACGGTAACAGATGCGGTTATAGATGTCCATGGTAACAGATATGCTAATCGATATGCATCGTAACAGATGTGGTAACAGCTGTGCATTCTAACGGATGAGGTAATAGATGTGCATGGTAACAGATGTGGTAATAGATGTGCATGGTAACAGGTTTGCATGGTAGCAGATGAGGAAACAGGTGTGGCAAAAGATGTGCATGGCAATAGATGTGGTAACAGATGGGCATGGTAACAGATGTGTAATAGATGTGCATGGTAACAGATATGGTAATCTATGTGTATCATCACTGATGTGGTAATAGCCGTGCATGGTAACAGATGGGCATGGTAATAGATGGGGGGGGGTAACAGATGTGGTTATATATGTACATGATAACAGATGTTCATGTTAACAGACGCGGGAACAGATGTGCATGGCAACAGATGAGATAATAGATGTGCGTGGTAATAGATGGTGTAATATATGTGCCTGGTAATATAATTGCATGATAACAGATGTGGTAACAGATCTATATGGTAATGGATGCATTAAAAGGTGTGATATCACATCAGATGTGGCAACGGATGTGCATGGTAACAGATATGGTAACAGGTGTGGTAACACAAGAACCACATTATTTATTGGGAAACAACATTCAGCAGGCATAGCCGTATTATAATTTCATTACAAATCATATTTTGACAATTGTAAGCCATATTATAAACCATGTTATAAATTACATTATACTAACGTTTTATTTCGTAAAACAAGCTTTTACCAGTAAAAGCGCAATTTGTGTTCTCCACTTTAAGATGCGTTCCCTTCTGGTTTAAACCTTTCACACAGAATAAAAATAAACTTTTTTGTAGCAGTTAGAACTAGCATATTCCGCCATCAATCCATCGAGTCATCGAAAGAGGGAATCCTCTGGTGTTTCGTGATTGATTGACAACGGACATTCTTTTTAAGCCCCACACGATGGTTGTAAAACTCCCCCAAGCTAGTTAAGGGATGGATAGGAGAGTAGGCTAAAAGTGGAGAACGCGAATTGCGCTTTTGCTCTTTGCGCTTTGAATTCGCTTATCTCGACTTTTAGATGGGACTTAAGTCCCGAGTAGGGGAGATTGCCACTCTGAACTGCACCCACAGAAAAGGTTGCGAATTACGCTAGGTACATAAAAGTTCATCAAAAAGAAGGTGAAGTTGAACTGTAGTTGAAGTCAGAATAAAATGCCAAACTACGTTCCACTTCTTTTAATGTTTCCATAAACTTGGGTTGGGGAACACTTCTAATCCCACCACAGATCTTGGTACGGATAAGTTACATAGGATCAGCATGACGGGGTCTGATACATGTAATTGATAGTTCGATATTCTATGAGTGATATTCTATGAGTGACACCCCCATTTTTCCGCCCACTGGATGGACCCCGATCTCAAGCACATAACATCGAGGGTATCAAATAATAACTTAAACATTGATATTTGACAATACGATCGTAAATCCCTGTGATTTACGTGAAATAAACTTTTTTATTTATTTATTTATTATTGAAAAGGAAGACATTGTACGTCACATCAATTACTCACACATTTACACCAAAAACCTTCCAGCAACCTTTTGCAGACACACAGTTTACACATCGCTAGGTGTCGAAGCACCCAGACAATACTGCAGTTATTTTAACAATTGTCTATAAATTCACTCGCATCTATGATGTAGTAAACATTTGTAAGAAAAAGCAGACATGAAAGACAAGGAGTGTGCAGAAGTGTCATAGGTTTTTTGGGACGTACATATGGTTTGACTAATGTAGGTATGCATTAACGAGATAAGAAGAAAAAAAAGAAAAGAAAAGAAAGCAAGATCCGTTTTTTTAATTGTCCTTGATGGACCACGATCCCCATTTCCTATGGTATCTATCGTCGTCTAAGCTAATCTTATCTACTTGCATGTACATGCTTACTTCATGCATGAAGGTCGAATGATTGAAGGCTAAATTGCGGAATCGGGTATCCCATATTTGGTATTTTAAAATAAGAAAAATAAGGTTTTCAGCGTTGTTACAAGATTCTAACAGAAACTCAGTAGCGTGAAAGCCTTTAAGACCAAGGAGTTGCCATGCTTTTCTTATTATTGCCACTGTTTTAGGACAATTTATGAACAGGTGGAAATTATCTTCTAATACATTACATTCAGAGCAATTTTTGTCTAATTTAATTCCCCATTTTTCCAGATTTTTATTGTTGGCTACTATGTCGTTTAATATCTTGAACTGGAAGGAAAGTAGTTTGTTATCGCGACATGAATCTCTTGATATTTTGATACTTTTGTTTACTAGGGTAAGATCTATCCCCTTGTTCTTCCATATTTTTAAGCTAGTCGGGGGTTGACTTATTTGTTTCACTAGTTCTTTATAAAAAATCCCTTGACTTACAATTTGTTACATTTAAACGCTGACCACTTCTAGTTCTAAATATGCAACTTCCTAAAGCACAGGATTGATTAGGTAAAATTTGTTGTTTAATTGCTTGTTGAATGCTAGTTAATGTTAGGTAATTAACTTTGATGTTATATTTCCTCATTAGTTCATCGCGTGTCAGCCATCTATTATTTTTATTCACTAGATCTTGTATAAAAACAATTCCGTTTTGGAACCAGTTCTTAAAGAATATGGGTTTATTTTCTATAAGTATATCTTGATTGTTCCAGAGTAATTGCTTACACATTGTCGAGGTTTGATATATTGTTTTAAAAGCTTGTAAGATATCTTGATAAAAGGGAGGCATATAAGGGAGTTTTTTTACGTCAAAGTTGCAATGCATTAACAAACTTAGGCCACCAACCTTATTTAAGTAATAATTTACTACTTTTGATCACTTTTTTCGTTGCATTAATTTTGGTAACCAAGCAAATTTGAGAGCCATATTCTGTGATTGGATGTCAATTGCTTTTAGTCCACCCTCATCATAGTTCCTTATTATAGTGGTATGTTTAAGTTTTGGTGTAGAATAACCCCATAAAAATGATGAAGTTTCTTTTTGTGCTTGCTTTATGCAGCCTGCGTCACAGCTAGTGTTAGAAAGGGAGTAAATTAAGTTATTCCAAGTGACTTAGTTATTAGAATTTTTCCAAACAGGCTGAGTACTCTACAAGACCAAAATAGGTACTTTTCTCTCATTTGTGCAATCTTATCGATAATGTTCTTTTCGTTGCATTTTTTAAGGTCATATCCAAGGGAGATTCCAAGCATGTTTAAACAGTTTCGGGACACTTCTAAATCATAAGCGCCTTTCCTTTTTTTTTTGCAAGGTCCCAGCCATATAAGTAAAGTTTTATCTTTGTTGATTTTAAGGCCTGACTGGCTTGCAAAGTTTTCTAGCGTTCGAAAAAATTCTGGAATTGATTCAACACTACTCAAAATACCTGTTGTGTCATCTGCAAACTGAGTTAACTTAAATTCACTTTTTCCGACCTTCAAGCCTATGATTTTGTCGTTGTCTTGTATCATTTGGGCCATGAACTCGACTGCGAGAACAAAGACCATGCAGGAGAGACCGCAACCCTGTCTCACACCCCTTCGTATCTCGAACCATCCGGTGCTATAACCGTTATTCATTACTGTACTAGAAATATCTGTGTAGCATAGCTTAATCCAAGATATGAGTTCCGGTCCAAAATTAATTTTTTTTAACATTTTCAGCATAAAGTTCCTTTCCAAACTGTCAAAGGCCTTTTCAAAATCTATTTGAACGAGCAAACCAGGGATTCCTTCATTATCAGTAAAGTCTAATAGGTTTGAAATCAATCGAATATTTTCACCAATGTATCTTCCTTTTATAAATCCAGTTTGATCTTCATTTATTAGTTTATTTAAGTATGGGGAGATTCTATTAGCTAGACTTTTAGATAATATCTTGTAATCTGTATTTAATAGGGAGATTGGTCTCCAGTTGTTAATAATCTCAGGGTCTTTACCCCTTTTGTGCAGCAATGTTATGAGGGTGGTAGTGCTCCTTCTGAATGTGATATATTTATGACGTCAGTAAGTATGGGACCAATGTTATTCCAAAACTTGATATAAAATTCAGAAGACAGGCCATCGACGCCGTGAAATAAACTTGACACTGCTGGGAATCGAGCCAGCTGTATTCACGATATCAAATAACATGCTATTCTGAGGCTAAAGTTGAGGTAATTGATAAACCTCAATAACCCGAACACAAAGTAAAGTTGCACATTTTACAAAAATCTACAAAATACGACTAGAAACTCTTTTAAATTCTAATATTATTTGAATTTTAACCTAAAATGGTGAAAAAGTTTCACTCCAATGTGTTTATCCGTGTCTTGCGACAATTATGGGCTCATTGGCGTGGTGAGCATGGTCACTATGGACCGGTCCGCTTGCTGCTGGGGTTGGTTGGGACTACTGGAACAAGTGGTGTGGTGTATGCCCCCTTTTTCTGACCTTGGGGCCCGAAAAGAGTGGAGGACAGGAGGAAGCGGGTAATTAGGTCCGTGGTGACCTTGCTTGAATTTAAAATGATATTTAAATGAAAAAGTTCCTCAAAAATTTAAATATCGTTCATACAAATGAAAATAGTAGTCCAGTGGTGATGAAGAACACTTGCGCTGTGGTACTCAGGAGAGGGAGGTAACGTCTCGATGTGTCGTTCTTCTTGCCCTTGAATCCATTACTATATCCCTTAACGAATGCCTGTTTCTGCTTGCTTTTGCCTTTCAGCTTAGGGGCGGGTTGCCTGCAATCAGATGGGACCGTAATGGTAGTTTCTGCTGCTATGAAGGGGTCTAAAGAGTAAAAGCCTCTAAGTTCATTTTGCAAGATCTCTTTAAGATAGTACTTTACAATCGAATTGGGAGAAGGCCAACAGCCTGTTTTAAGTATATCTGATAGAGAAACATTACGGAGAGCTCTGAGTGAGTTTGCGATTTGATGGGCATGATGGGTCTCAACTTGCATTCGTTTTAGAGTCCCGTATCGGTCTGTGCTCGCTCATAGGCTGCTAACATGACCTTTTTAATGTAATTTGAGATATTTTGTTTGGAAAGGTCCTAGAATTTTGGCATGTAGGAAATAATGAGGGCTTTTTGACTTTCTGAATGGTGTATGTCTTCGAAATCTAAAGATATTGGCATAGCGCTCTGACCGGGAATAGAGAGACCCGACCTTCGGTCACTTGCTCCTCTTTTAGGGTCGAGAGCGTTATATGTTTTAAGGTACCCAAGCACTGGGTGACAATATGGGTCTTCCCCATAAAGCCAGCTCTTCGGATAAAGAAAATTTTGTTCCACTCATCGTTTTCTTTTCTCACTTCTCTATCTAGTGCATGAATTTCGCTTCTCCGTTTGAAGAACGCCAGGGCTAACAACAACGTAAATCTTACCGTGGAATCCTTAACGGAAATGACCTTTTTACTGAAAATTTCTGGACATTTTCAATATCGTAGTGCTAGTGACAGGCCCCACTTGGATGCGTTGGAATTTGAGGGACGGGAATTTACCTTGAAGTGCCTGATTAATTGTGATTAGGCCGTATCCTCCCCGGCGTCATAGCCAGTGGATGCTTTAAGTCTAGAACCAATGGCGGCTAGTTAACTCTCTATGGGTCCTACCTTGTCCTTCAGCAAAAAGTCCGTTACTTCTCTAAGAATGTTGGGTTAGGCCCCACAGATGCCCGTTTAGCAAATTTGGGGACGGGTGGAAATATTGCCAGTGCGGTCAAGACAGAAATACCCTGTGGCAAGGTATTGGAATGAACTTGATTACCTTGCAGCGGAGGAGCAGAATGAACCGCGGGGCTTCTGGGAACCACGGGACTATCAATGACAGAGTTGGTGGTTTCAGCTGGGTTATTCTCTGTAACACTTGGCGGAGGGTTGCTTGTGGGGGAATACATAGAGTACCTCCTGTAGGGCCATAGGCACTTATGTGCGTCCACTGCCCAGGCTGTTTGATCCGGACATGGGGACACAAACCTGCGTAGTCGTGTTATCAGTGCATTGGCGAATAGATCTAACGTCGGAGGTCTCCATGGGGATTGACGTGACACCCATTGGATAGAAGATTGGGCCAGACACCACTCTTTGTGAATAACCTGGCCCGTCCTGGAGGCTATGTCGGCCAGAACATTGAGTTTTCTAGAGAAGTGATGGGCCGTGATGCAGATGCCGTGCCAATAACAGGATTTGGAAAGTAAGATCCGAGATTTGGGGGGGGGGGGGGATTTGGTTCCTCCTTGTCTGTTTAGGTACGCAACTGTTGTGGGTTGTCCGGGAGAATTCGGACACTCTTGTCTACGAATTGGTTTGATAGCTTGTTCAGAGCTATCCAGACCAATCGGAGCTCCAGCCGGTGGATATGGTACCTGTGAAAGGCGGATGACCATTTCCTTTCCACATTCGGTCCTGACAATGAATCCCCCATCCCTACCTCCCTTAATGCGTCTGTTTGGAGTTCTATTTCCAAAAGTGACTGCTTTGTTCAGAGAAGGGGAAAGGACAGTTTGAGAAACCGTCATTGCAGCCTTGGTAACCTTCCCAGCAATAGGGCCCGTCTAACTAGCGTTTGAAATGGTCTGTAGTGCAGACGGCCCAATCCAACCGTCTTCTCGGTCGCCACTAATAGGCCCAGCAGTGATTCCATGGCTTGTACCCTTAAATTTTGGTCTGCAGAAATATTTTGAATAGCCTGTGAAATTTTCTGCTGTCATCAAGTCCCATTGCTCTGCCAAGAAATGATGTCTTGGTTTGGAACCAATTCGGATTTGACTAGATTTATCCTACCTGTTTCGCCTTTTTCATCAGCTGGATCTTCTGGCAATGGACCGTCTCCCTTCGTGTATGTGCTAGAAACCAGTCGTCCAGGTACTGGAATACTAGCAAACCTTAGAGTCGCGACCATGCTTTTAGGACTCGCATGACCCTTGAGAAGACCTATAGGGCTGGGGAAAGTCCGAAGAGAAGTGCCACAAGCGCTTTTGTCGCATTTAGAAACATAGGTACCTCCTGGTCAATGGTATAGGGAGCGTGAAGATAAGCATCGGACAGATCTATTGACGTGCCCCACATGCCTGTTTGGAGAGTCCATTTTATAAGCAGCGCTGTATCCATTTGGAAGGAGCCTACCTGCAGGAACTGGTTGATTGACGATAGATCTATCAGTAGTCTCCAACCCCCTGATTTTATGGGTACCAGAAAGACCCTGCTGAAAAAACCCACCTGGTTTTCTGGCATTTTCTCTATAGCCCGTCCCCTTAGGCTTCTCTTAAAAGGGAGTAGATAGCAGTTCCTGAGCCATCGGACTACTCTCGGAGGCTCTAATATTTCCTAGGCTTGCCAGAATCTGCGTAGCCTTCCGCCAACGGGAAAGGACGCGTTACAAGACAGTAAATTGTTAAGATCGTTTAAGCCAGAAAAAGTGTAGCCAAGAGACTAGTCCCTCGTCTCTGGGCGGTACTTTGGTTGGCTGCTACTGTGCTGCTGTGTGTTTCCCTTCCGATTTGCTGTCTCCCCCCCCCCCCACCCTGCTTGGACCTCTTGCGTGGGGGGACTGCACTTGAGAACCGGGCCAAGACTGTTCCGCTGAAGTGTGCCGTGGCTTCGTGCGCTTTTCTAGTTGGCGAAAAGAGGCACGTGACAGTCTCGACCTCAGTGCGAAGTCGTGGGATATTGATCGACTTTCCTAGTTCACCCTTTCAACCTCTGCTGGGGCAAATAGTTCTTTCTCGCCCAGGATGGGGTTGTGACGTAGGTCCCTTAACCCTTTGACACTGCACCAGCTGTGCCAGAGGAAAGCGTCTCGTCTCAAGAATACCATAGAGGTCATCAGGAAGGTTGAGAGCTTCACGACATCGCGGCTTGCGAGGGAAGGCATTCCAGCAGTTTGGAGGACACCGGTTCGCTGAGGCGTGAATCCTCCCATCTTACCCTTAGGCCTCCAACGGGATTTGGTCGTCAGATGTGCGAGGCGGTGTTTCGAGGCGTGGAACCGTGATAACGTGTGGCCCTCACTGGCGTCCATTTTCTTGAATTCGTTTGAGCATAGTCATCCGAATGAGGGTTCATACTTTTTCAGACAAGCCACAGGTAACTTTAGCGAGGCGAGCTATCTGCTGTATTGCGTCTCTAAAATACAATTACGCTGGAGTTATGGATGATGATGTCACGGAGTGGGTTTCCTCTTCCTCGGATGATGCGAGATCAAGGATGAGGGGTCCTGATTGGTTGACCCGCTTCTAAGTTGGACACATGTCCCGACGGTGGAAGGCCTGGGGAGTCCTTTTCAATGGAAGTTTCTATTTCGCGGTCTACCCTAGACCCAACACGGGGGATTCACAGGAGTTGGACCCTGGAGAATGAGTTTCCGGCGGGGTGGGGGGGGGAGAAACTGTGGCCAATGGTGCAATCCTTCTGCTGGGGACAAGTTTTGCCTCTTGCTCCTAGGTATATTTTGCAACTCCCGGATCTGGTATTGGAGTTGTGCTTGTAAGGACAGTATAGTAGACAAGTTCATTGAGTCACTTGCGGTAGGGGGCAGAACCGACGGCCCCAATAAAGGGAACAGTTCATCGGGCGCAAGGATGCCAAGTTGACCTGGGGTGGACGTAAAGGTAGACCCCGAGGCCGTGTGCATGATGGTCACTTTCTCTTCTGCGGTGCATTGCTTTTTCTCCGAGCTCGAACCTTCTTTCTCAGAGTCAGGTCGGTCACCGGACTATGTCTTACGTAGGGCTGCGCGCTTGTCACTTTCCAGGATATCCAATTCCGCCACTATATCTGAATATTCTTTGGATGGCTTTGGTTTCCTGCGTTTCCTTTTGGCCCCCGCCGTGTCTGACTGCCCCCGTACCCAGTCGGACGGGAATCGACACCTGATTTAAGATGACGCAGCTTGCCTTCTCCATTGTGTCCTTACCGAAATCGGGTGTAATGAACAAGCTCTGCGTCTGTTTCTCCTGCGATCTTTCTTGGCCCTGTTCCTGTAAATTGCCTGCAACTCTATGTGGGATAAATGTTCGCACACGGGGCAGGTATTCGTCTCTACGCAGAGTGCCCGACCCCGTACTCTCCTGCAGCGATCGCACACCGAGTGTGGATTGAGTAAGGTAGGTGGAAATGAACACGCAATTCCTTCGGATTTGATGGCCTCTGTCATGTCTGAAAAGGAAGCAGAAAGAAGACAACATAAATAACTGTATCTGCTATCGTAAGTCAACAGCTAAATTTAAACACTTATGCTATCAATCCAATCGCTATGCAGTGGCCTAAGTGTGATTAAATCATCATAAAATGTCAAAACGTTAGCAATTAAGTCGATTCTTGGCGAAAAACTAGGATTTTTGAACATGATCCCATACGGACCCATGTTTTCATGAATCCCATAGCCCCATGTTCCTATAAGTCCCATGACCCCTGAAACCATGACACCATGCAGTGTCATTTGGCCGAGTTCCCACAAATCCGCCGGTGGTAATCAGTATAAGACTACGTGACGGGTCATGGTACCCTATGCGTACCGGGGACCTTTACTAGGTCCCTTAAAGCGACCCGTGTTTAGAAGATGTCTGTTTCGAAGCCCATAGACGAGAATGTGGTCCCAAGGGTGCACAAAATGGACTTCTTTCGCCGGGACAAAGTTCTATGATACATAACTTGCTCGTGCAAGATAGATAATGTCCCTTTTGGAGTGCTAGCTTTAGCTTTAACCGGCCATTATTGCTATGGCACGGTCATCTGAATAAAGTTTTTGAGAGTATGCAGGCAATGCGGACTCATAACAACTCCTGACGATGTGTGCTAGAACCAGTAATTGTTTTATTCCATCTTGCAGCTTCAGGTGGGGAAAAAGAGGCACACAAATGTCAGTGCTACGTGTAAAATCAATTTCTGCCAGACCGAAATTACAAGTGCTGGATTTTGCTTTTGACTCAACCAACTTATCCAACTTCCAGAAAATGATAAAATAGTCCTTTGTTAGTTAAATAACCCAAATAAAATGCAAATTCGCACCTTTTCACTAGTTCCTCAACAAAAAATGCGTGGAGCACACAGAATGGTGTGTGTTTTCAACCACACGCTTCAAGCGAATGCCCGTTAATCAATGGCGAAACACCAGAGGATTCCCCCTTTCGACTGTTCGATGGATGGATGGCGGAATAGGCTAGTTCCAACTGCTCGTGTATGCCCTTATCTATGACATTCTTCAAACTATGATGACCACATGATTACCATATGAACATGTCAAGTCTTATGTAACTATTACCATATGCTATGAAATAAATTCTTGTATATTCTTGTATATCCTATATTAAAACCTTGATGGACTACCACACTGTAATCATGTGTAAACCGTTGAATTCACGTATGTTTAGGAGCTGGTAAGTCATTTGCCTAGAGATAAATGATTGGTTGCAAGTATACAGCCACGAAATTGGGCACCAGACTGAAAGAGGCTGAAATGCTGTTTTTTTCATGAGATGCCTATAGTTTTTTAAATGCTGTAAGATGACATTTTGATTGCAAATCAATGATAGCAGCTCTTGAGTCTCGTATACTGTTCTCAAGAGTAAACGCCGAGGCAGAAATCATGATCACCATCAAGGTGGCAACTTAAACGGAGTCAAGATCGTCGTGCTAGTGTTAGTACTGTACAGATATCCAATCGAACATTCAATACGCATTGCTTATTCAATATAAAAATATAAAGGAGTTAAATTATTTCAAAATTACTTTATGAACAATTTAGATTTTTTGTTTTGGATATATTTTTGTGCACTTTAGTGAGATTTGATTGGACAGCAAATTAGAGCTTTGACAAATTCCTCTGTTTGTTTCCAAATTTTTTGGGGTAAGTCCCTCATGCCATTAATAGACCTGTCTCATAAGATGGAGGGTAAGGGTGGGGGGTCATTTGCCGTCATAACAACCGTGTGAGCAACATAACGGCAGATAACACTATTTGGCATTCACTGAAGTCCTCTACACTGCTATAAAGTGAATCTTTCATGCGCGGTAGTGGAATTCTTTAATGACAGTCTCCTTCGGACTTTGTATATTAAGTGGCATCATGGATTTTCTGGTTAAGCCATCACCTTCACGGGTATGGTTAATAGCTGTGTTGCCTTTGGCCTTGTTTAGGGTAACTTTTTCCAGAAGAGAGGATCTTTAGCCTTGTTTAGGGTAACTTTTCATTGGTAGGGAGTCTTTAGCCTTGTTTAGGGTGACTTTCCCAGGGGTAGGGGATCTTTAGCCTAGTTTAGGGTTGGTTTTCCAGGGAGGGGTCATCGCCCTCATGGGTATGGCTAATAGCTTGAGCCTTGTTTATGGTAACCTTTCCGGGAATATGGGGCCTTTAGCTTTGTTCAGGGCAATTTTTCCGGAGGAGGGGTCTTAAGCCTAGTTCAGGGTTAGTTTTCAGGCAGGGAGGGGTGGTCATTGCCCTCATGGATCTGGTTAATAGTGTCTGTCTTTGACCCAGTTTAGGGTTATTTTTCCCTTAAAGCAGGACTGAAGCGACATGAGAACGTTCACAGAATGAAATGTTACATGAGAGGGGTCACACCATGTAATGTTACATAACAGCGTTCACACCATGTAATGTTGAGTTGCCACGTTCGCACATTAATTCACACATAAACCTTGAAAATGTTAGCTTATTAATGACTTAAGAAGCGATTCGTTATGCCTTTTTTAGATAGTGAGGGCTTTAGAAACGTTGCCCCATTCAAATTCTTTGAAAGTGCGTCAAGGTATAAAATTCCTACAGACAGACCCTAACGTTATATCTTGTATGTCTTTGGTATCCTTTTACAGAAGTGGAGGGACAACAAGACATGCTACTGGCTCTAACTTTTAGGAATGGTTATAACACCTGTCTCTGTAACGAAATTAGGCACTGCTGAGGTCGGTTGCCATCAAACAGAGCTAGTTAATGCATTAATTCAAAGTTTCAATAGGTTTAAAATTGAATATGATCAGTTATAAAGAGATTAGAGTTTTGATTAATTGCTACTTAATATTTAGAGGGAAAGCACAAACAAAATTTCGGGTGATATTATGTAGCATTTAAGGCCAGCGTCTCCTATCGGTTTGAACATAAAACTACACTTAGACTGGTGAAATATTTGATTTGCAACCAAAATGTTCAGCGTGTGTTTTACTACTTATTGTCCTGATATCGATATGTGACCATAAATAATGACAGTAATTACAGAACTGTCCGTGAAACACGTGCAGTATAATACTGCATACTATAGACTCCTATTCCTGCGTTAGTTTTGCAGTGCGCCTTCACCTGTAACAGAATAAGCCCTACAACACAAAACTTCAAGCAGATAAGCCTACACTGAAATTAAAATGAAGATGGAAAACTAAAATTCAAAATGAAGCCATCAAAAGGAGTGCACCTATAAAACGACACAAAAATCACATTAGAAACAAAAATTCTTTAAAAATATTTTAAAGTAATAACTAACAATCGTTTTTGCACAGGTAATGTCACACGTTCCTACAAATAAAAAATCATCACATGAAAAAAATATTACAGAATCTATTCTGAATTACTCCAGGTTTAGCAAAATAAATAAAATGCTTCAGGTATAGCAAAAATAAAATGACATGCCAGTTTGCATACTTGAATGCAGCGATTTGGCCGTCACGTGTAAAAAATGTTTAACTTTAGCTTTCTGAAAAATATCAACCGCTTAATGAAATCTCTTTACAAAATAGGACATCAATTTGTGGAGCACAGAACCACACTCAAAGATCGAATTTTTCTTGAAAACATTGAATTTGCTGCTATTTGAAAACTATTTACAACAAAGCAATATATTTCAAAATCTAAACTTTTTTCTCACGAAAATCATCCAATCTAAAATTCGTGTTATTATTTTGCCCTTTGCATTCAAAGCTAAGCTTCTGTGCTTTTAAAATAGCTTTTGCTCGTGTTCCTTTACAAAAGTATCAACTGTTATATTTGATAGTACAAAAGTTTTAGGTGTTCTTTGGCGGATGAAACATCGTCTTTATATAAATATTCAATAAGTGTGATTTCTATGGAATGCGTTTTGACATTTAATGCTTATTTTTGATATCAAAATTTAATTAAAGATATCAAGAAATCAATCTAAATCTGAATAGTTTTACTGCTAATTATATTGCTATCAATAACTGAATTTTAGATGGCAAAAAATTATTTTAAAGGAGATACACATTTATACAAAATTTAATGAATCGTCAATTAAATTTTAGAGCTGAAAAGTTAAATTATTGAGATCAATAATAACATCACAATTTTTGATCTCAAGAATTGCTTTTCTTTGTACAGTAAAACAATCAAAAAAAGATTCTCCATACAAGGAACAGTCAGTATTTTTTACAGATGTGTGTTTTTGAAATTTTTCTTTTAAAAAGAGACTGATATTTTGATATCAAAAATCAATTTTTGAGATCAAAAATCATTTGCAGATTTCAAAATACAAATTAGAAAAGTCCCTTTTTGAAATAATGATATCGGAAATAAATTCTTGATACAAATATATAAAATGAATTATTGAGCGCAAAATTGATTTTTTGCTCTCAAATATTTGATTTTTGCTATTAAGAATTGAATTTTTGATCTCAAAAAAATCAATTTCAGGTATCATTAAATCAGTTTTGATATCAATAAATATTTCTTGATATCTCTAAATATTTTTTTGATCCCAAAAATTATTTTTTCAGATCAAGAATACATTTAGAGATATCAAAAATACAATTACAGGTAGCAAAAATGAATTCTTGATATTAAAATATGGATTTCTTAAACCAAAAATTAATTCTTGATATCAAAAATACCCTAAAAATGTGAAAATCGCATTCCATAAACATCTGACATCAGTGTTCACCGACAATAACTCCACCGGGTGATAATTTTGGATCGGCGGGTTAATATTGCTCACCAGGGTGGAACAACAGTGCTCTGTGAATTTCAAATGTTCTCCACCGTGTGATAATTTCGGATCGGCGGGTTAATATTGCTCACCAGGGTGGAAAAACACTGCTCATCAGGGTGGAACAACATTGCTCATCAGGGTGGAACAACAGTGCTCACCAGGGTGGAACAACAGTGCTCACCAGGGTTGAACAACATTGCTCACCAAAGTGTAACAACAGTGCTCACCAGATTGGAACAACAGTTCTCACCAGGCTAGAACAACAGTTCTCACCAGGGTGGAACAACATTGTTCACCATGGTGGAACAACATTGTTCACCAGGGTGGAACAACAGTGCTCACCAGGGTGGAACAACAGTGCTCAATAGAGTTGAACAAAATTGCTTACCAGGGTGGAACAACATTGCTCACAAGGGTGGAACAACATAGCTCTTCAGGTGGAACAGCAGTACTCACCAGGTTGGAACAACAGTGCTTACCAGGATGGAACAAAAGTGCTCACCAGTGTGAAGCAACAGTGCTCACCAGGTTGGAACAACAGTGCTTACCAGGGTGGAATAATAGTGCTAACCAGGGTGGAAAAATAGAGCTCACCAGGGTGGAACAACATTGCTCACCAGGTTGGAACAACAGTGCGATATTTCACAGATCTCACCGCTGTTTCACTCAACTGAACAATATCAACCCGCCTCTGAAATAAATGAAATTGTAACTGTGCAACTGATTATCGTGTTTCGGTACAATTTCATTCAAACTGAAATAGGATTCTTCAAAACATATAAATGAAAAAGTGTTAGGATGTCATCAGTAGCGGTGGTGGTGAGGGGGCAGGGGATGGGTGATCGGGCTTGGAAATGACAAGTTAGCCTTTTTTCTTTTATGCACCAGGAATATTCTTATCTACACCAAATTCTTAAATATGTTTGCAAACTAAGAAACAGATTGATATAAAGTTTGTTTTGCCTGTGTAACTAAAACGGGAATCCTTACTATGGCGTAATTTTTGTTGCGATTTTATAACAACAGGTTACATGTAATTGCTCCAAGTACATTTTAAAGTCCCCATCCAACATTGTTGTGACGCCGTTCTCAGGTCACAAAACAAAAAGCTTTTTGTGTCCCACCAAAAACTACAAGTTTTTCATTTATTTATTTATTTTTTTGTTATATAAATAAGGTATAGAAGTATAGAAAAGAAATTGTCGGTATAGGCATACCGATGGGAAGAAATCTGTTTTAGTTTTGCGTCCCGCTACCAGTGTCTGCTTGGCATCGGAACTCACACAGAATCGTGCTTGGAATGAACATTTATTAAAACCTGAACAATCCCGACCTAAAGATCTGAAAGAATGAGAGCTAAAAGTATTATTATTATCATTGTTATTATTATTATTCATGATATCTGTCTTTTATTCCTTCCAGAGAACTTAAAAAAATATAACAGTAAAGAGTAATACCACAACACGTCTTATCTTTGCACGCTAAATTATAAAAGGTATGTTTGATTCCAATATGCATTGAAATTCCAGAAAAACGCATTAATCCATTAATTTTAAGGAAGAAATTTTTGTTCTTTATGACACAAGGTTTTTCAAAATCTACACATTTAGCCTCTTTAGGTTCGAAATACTAGCAACACAGTGTACATTGCACTAATTAAAATTCCAGTACAAGCTCCTCCCCCTCCTCCCTTCCCAACACAAAATAAAATTTGAATATGCTCATCAGCTCGAGTTTATTGCGCATTAAGTATTAAAACACCCTTCCGAGCGGTAGACTGAGAAATAAGGACTCTGTCTCACAGCTTGGGCTCTCGATGCGAGACAGGATCGTTATTTCACGGACTATCTTGCGGTCGGTTGTTCTGATACACGTAGAGTCTATGTGGCGTATCTTATTTCACGGACTACCTCGCGATCGGGTTTTCCGATACACAGTTTCTATGTGGGGTATCTTATTAGTTTCTTTTATAATGGCATGATCTATAAAGCTTACTTGTTACAATTCACAGTTATCTTCGTGCTGTTTTACACCGCTTTATTTTAAACAGTTTTAATACTCTAACATCAAAGTGCTCATCATGAATTATCAGTTCTAAGAAATGACGTGGTCTTTGCAAGTTTTTTGCCCCGTTTTCTGTTAAGATTAGAGCTTTTGCTGGAGGTTCAGTATAGCCTTTAAATAAACGAGGCACAGACACCGAAGTGTTTCAAAGTAATCCCTTATGTAAGTTTTGTTTTGCTTACAATTTAGGTAATGACTGTTACTCAATCGTAACTGACACTTTTGCTGAAGTTCTTACTGTTTTAAAGCACTAATTGTGTCTTTAAAAGTGACAGTTTTATATGCTGCATCGATATAATTTTATTAAACGCATTTTCTTAACCGTTAGACGGATTTATTATATGAGACATGTAGACATGTAGAAGATGGTCCAGAGGTTTTGTTCAGTTGTAAAGTTCTGACCCTTATGTTCCTCAACAGTTAGTCATTCTCCATAAATGCGTCATTCTTCGTAAATGTGTCATTCTCTATAAATGCGTCGTTCTAGATAAACGCGTCATTCTCTATAAATGCGTCATTCTCCTTAAATGCGTCATTCTCCGTGAATGCGTCATTCTCCATGAATGCGACATTCTCCTTAAATGCTCCATTCTCCATAAATGCGCCATTCTCCATAAATATGTCATTCTCTATAAATGCGTCATTCTCCATAAATGCGTCATTCTCCGTAAATGCGTCGTTCACCATAAATGCATTGCGTAATAAAATGATGGGGAAAGAAAACCTACTTCTCAAAGCCGATTTTTGAAATCACTTTTTCCCGTCGAATAGAATTTTATAATTTTTTCAGCCGGTTTTGGGTTTACTTTTCTTTATTCAGATTCCAAAACCTTTCTAAGAAACTATTTTTCCAGTTCGAAACCGTTCTAGAAAAAAAACAAAGCTTTGCTATTTATTCTGTGAAATGGCATCCCTTCTCACCCTCTCTCTCTCTCTCTCTCTCTCTCTCTCTCTCTCTCTCTCTCTCTCTCTCTCTCTCTCTCTCTCTCTCTCACTCTCTCTCTCTGTCTCTTAAAATACCAACAAAAATATTTCACGATGACCACCGTGTTTGGCTTAAACCACACATCGGAAACTGTTTTCAAAAAACCCCAAAGTGAGTTCATGTCTATTTTATCTGCGAAATATAGCAGGATAAGACAATATCTGACACCAGATGCTACCAAGCTGCTCGTCCACACTTATGTCATTTCCAGACTTGATTATTCAAATTCAATTTTAGTCGGTATCAATAAATGTCTAATACGCAAACTCCAGCTGGGTCAAAATGCTGCTGCACGTCTTATCTTTGGACAGAAGAGATAAGATCATATAACGCCAATTCTGATGCAACTTCATTGGCTTCACCACTGAACAGAGAAATTTATTCAAAAATTTAGTAATTTTATGAAATAGTATTTAAGGAATGCTCCACAGTATTTATCGGATAATCATAATAATAACAATAAATAATAATAATAATAATAATAATAATAATAATAATAATAATAATAATAATAATAATAATAATAAACACTGCTCAATGAAAATAAAACTGCTACTAGATTACAAGACAGAACATTCGTAAATTTTGCGCCAAGGATTTGGATTTCATTACCTTTTAGTATTAAGAACAGTTTTAATATGTATTACTTTAAAAACAGCTTGAGACGTATCTTTATAGAGTTGCATGTCCAGATGCATAGCTGTTTTATCTTAATATTTGATTTTAGTCTATTTTGTATTTTCTATTGTTAGTATTATTACATGTATGTTAGTATTATTGCAAATTGTTATGTACAGCGCTTGTAGCTTATCAGAATTAAGCGCTCTATAAATATCTGTAATAAAATATAAAAATAAAAGTAATCAGAGATACTATAAATTTTTCCGAGGCGGTCCTGCTTGTGTAGTCTATTTGTGTGGTCCGATTTGTGTGATCCTGATCGTGCGGTTCTGTCTATGCGATCCTGTTTGTGCGGTCCTATTTGTAGGCCTTGTTTGCGTGGTCTTGTTTGTACGGTTCTGTTCGTGCGGTAATGTTTGTGTGGTTCTGCTTGTGCGGTCCTGTTCGTGCGTTCCTGTTTGTGCGGTACTGTTTGTGTGGACTTCTTCGAGCGGTCCTGTCTGTCAGGCCCTCTTTGTGTGATAATGTTTGTGTGGTCTTATTCATGCGGTCTCGTTTGTGCGGTCCTGCTTCTACGGTGTTGTTCGTGCGGTCCTGTTTGTGGGATCCTGTTGGTGAGGCCTTGATAGTGCGGTTATATTCGTGGGGTCCTGTCTGTACGGTGTTGTTCGTGTTGTCTTGTTTGTGGGGTCCTGTCTGTGCGGTCTTGTCTGTGGGCTCCTGTTGTGCAGTCCTGTCTGTACGGTCCTGTTTTTGCAGCACTGTCTGTGCAGTCCTGTTTGTGTGGTCTTGCTTGTGCATTAGTGCAGTACGGTGTTGTTTGTGTGATCTTGTTGGTGCCGTCGTGTTTGCATGGTCTTGCTCGTGCGGTCCTGTTTGTGTGGTTTTGTCCGCGCGGTCTCGTTTGTGCGGTCTTGTTTGTACAGTGTTGTTCGTGCTGTCCTGTCTGTGTTTTGCTGTTTGTGCGGTCCTGTTTGTTTGGTCTTGTTGGCGTTGTGTTGTTCGTGTTGTCTTGTTCGTGCTGTTCTGTCTGTGTGGTTCTGTTTCTGCGGTCCTGTTTTTGTGGTCTTGTTCGTGTGGTCCTGTTTATGGGGTACTGTTTGTGCGGTCCTGTTTGTAGGGTGTTGTTTGTGTCGTCCTGTTTGTGTGATCTTGTTTGTTCGGTCCTGTTTTTGCGGTGTTCTTCGTGCGGTCTTGTTCATCTGATCTTGTTTGTGCTGTCCCGTTTATGGGCTCCTGTTTGTACGGTGTTGTTCGTGTGGTTTGGTTGGTGCGGTCCTGTCTGCGCGGTTCTCTTTGTACGGCCTTTTTGTATGGTCTTGTTCGAGCGGTCCTGCTTTTATGTTCCTGTCTAAGCAGTCTTGTTTGTGAGGTCCTGTTTGTGCGGTCCTGTTTGTGTGGTCTTGTTATTGGGGTCCTTGTTTAGGTTCCTGTTTGTGCAGTGTTGTTCGTGTGGTCTTGTTCGTGCAGTCCTATCTATGAGGTCCTGTTTGTGCGGTCCTGGCTGTGCTGTCCTGTTCATGCGGTCCTATTTGTGCTTTCCTCTCTTTGCGGTCCTGTTTGTTCGATCCTGTTTGTGTGGTTTTGTTCGTGCAGTGCTGTTTGTGTGTTTTTTTGCGTGCGGTCCTGTTTGTGTGGTCTTGTTCGTGCGGTCCTATATGTATGGTCTTGCGCGTGCGGTCCGGTTTGTGTTGTCTTATTCGTGCAGTGCTGTTTGTGTGGTTTTTCGCGTGCGGTCCGGTTTGTGTGGTCTTGTTATTGTTTTCCTTTTTTAGATTTCTGTTTGTACGGTGTTGTTCGTGTGGTCTTGTTGGTACGGTCCTATCTCTGAGGTCCTGTTTGTGCGGTATTGGCTGTGCGGTCATGTTCGTGCGGTCCTGTTTGTGCTTTCCTCTTTTTTCGGTCCTGTTTGTCCGATCCTGTTTGTGTGATTTTGTTCGTGCGATCCTGTTTGTGTGGTTTTTCGCGTGCAGTTCTGTTTGTGTGGTCTTGTGCGTGTGCCTCGGTTTTTTGTTTCTGTTTGGTGGTCTTGCGCGTGAGGTCCCGTTTTGTGGTTTCCTAATCGAGCGTGCCCTTTGTGCGGCCGTTTGTAAGGTGCTGTTCGTGCTGTCCTGTCTGTGCGGTCCTGTTTGTGCGTTCCTGTTTGAGTACTCTTTTTGCGCTGACCTGTTCGTGTGATCCTGCTTGTGCGGTCCTGTTTCTGGGTCCTGTTTGGGTGGTCCTGTCTGTCCGGTCCTGTTTGTGTGGTCTTGTTTGTGATGTCATATTTGTGGGATCCTGTTTGTGCGTCCTGTTTGTGTGGTCTTGCTCGTGGGGTCCTGTTTGTGGCGTTTTGTTTGTGCGGCCTGTTTTTGTGGCTTTTTTGTGCGGTCCTCTTGGTGCGATCGTGTTTGTGCCGTCTTGTCTGCACGGCCTGTTTGTGTGGTCTTGTTCATGCGGTATTGTTTATGTGGTCTTGTTTATGTGGTCCTGTTTGCATGGTCCTGTTCGTGCGGTCCTATTTGTACGGCGTTGTTCTTGTGGTCTTGTTTGTGCTGTGCTGCTTGTGCCGTCCTGTTTTTGGGGTCTTGTTTGTGCGGCCTGTTTGTGCGTTCCTGTTTGTGGGTATTTTTTGTGTGGCCTCTTTGTGTTGTCTTGTTCATGCGGTCCTGTTTGTGTGATCCTGTTTGCGAGCTAGGTGGCCTTCTGGGATCTATATATCTGAAGTTACCTAAGGAGATCGAACACACTACACGATATAACCCAGAATTGCAGTATGCTGTGGCCTTGACATTACGTCAATGTTATTTTTAGATCTATTCATATTTGGCTGAGCATATTTGCATATCGACACACAACCATACTGTGAAGTATTAATATACAGCACGGTCGAAGAATGTGGCATCGGAGTTTATTCAAAAGAATTTGCTTGCAATGTAATTCCTAAGATACCACTTGACAGACGGAACTGTTATCATATAATACCATATTAGTTGCTGTCATTCATTACAATGAATCGATCAAGAGATCCCCGGTCCCACCCACTAGCCACCAGCCCCAGTATTCACAAAAGTTTGCTCTGCAGTTAACTGTACACTGCAAAAGCGAAAGCTACTGATTTAACTAAATTAAGCAGATACCTTTTACAAGAATTTGTTTCAATATAAAATAAAATTTATGAATTAACTTTCAAAAGTTCTGTTTGATAAATGAACAGTTAACGGAGTCAGTTCAGTGTGTAAAGTTAACTTTTGTGAATACGGCCCCTGGGAATCAGCAGTTGTGAGTCCCTTTTAGGTCAAGGACAGCTAACAAATAAAACCCCTACAGCTTATTATAAAGATCCATGTTCGCTATTGAGTAATCGTGATACTTGTGCTTGTGTAATATTGCAAAGCCATGGAAAAATCCAAATATTTGAATAATACATATATGCACCAGCTATGAAAGTTTAAAGGTGAAGTATTTTACGTGGTATAATGGTATATTGGAGCATATAAATATTAAATCACAGCTATGTCACAACTCAAAGAATTGATTAAAGATATACGGGAGGTTGATACCAAAGAAAATGTGGAAACGGTAAAAAAGAAATACTGGCGGGACTTCGGGAATATGCTGGAAGAGGTCAAGTAAGTTTATTATGTTCATCTATGACACTTCAATAAATCCTGGTTCTTTAGGATTGGAAGCACGGGAAGGGTCATCGATATAGCACGTATAAAATGAGGGTGGGAGTCAGGGGGTGGGGGGCGTAGGAGGGAGCAGACGCGGGTCTGTATCTATGTGTGAACTGATTGAGGCCCTAAGATAAGATAATTTTGGTTCAGAGGTGGGAGGGGCAGTGGGGCAGTGATCAACAGGGCAAATAAAGTTTACAGGCGTTATTCATTAAGGTGAGATGACTAAACTGAGTATTTCTGACATTCTAAAAAATGACAGTGCCTCGTTTGACTGCCACCAAACACAAGTTCAAGTTCAATTTAATCAAATCACTTTGTGCTTTAAGGCTGACTTTAACGGTAATTTCAATTCAAATTATATATTGTTCTTGTACAAAATAGCGACGATCAGTGGCAGGAGGTACAGGAATTGATTATCGCCTGCGTTGAATGCGGAAATGACGACATCCTGAAATTTGCCAAAACCACTTTGTCCAAGAGGAAGCTAATTCAGTGGAAGGTCAGTTCAATACAGTGACGTCATTTTTTGTAGTGACACCGCCAAAAGCACCTGAAGCCTGTTGACATGCAAGTCTGTACTTTTTAAAAATTGCCCTAAATATGTACTGTGAAGTTAATTTCAGAAACAGAAATAATGTTTCCTCTTCTTTTATCCTACCACAAATTTGTTGCACACCAATAGTTGAAGTCCCTAGCAAACATTCCAACGTCGATCCAAAGTCGATTTGAGGTTACGACGTCCATGCGACTAAACCACAACATAAACTCTGGTTGTAATCGGTTTGTGATTTGTCGCGACCACCGATAAATAATTTAACAATATCTTTGACACACTATTGAATAGAAGCTGAATGAGAAGCAGTGTTTGGATGTCGCTTTTGATCACAACCGATAAGCAGCTTTCTTCGACGTCTAACCAACGTCTTCGAAGCAACGTTGAGTAGACGTCGCAAAATCGACTATGGCTAGATGTCTGACCAACAACAAAAACCAATCTTCACGTGATATCGCCTACCGCGAATGAAACCAATGACAGGTCAATTTGATAACAGATCAAAACGAGGAAATAAAATCTGGGATTTTCAACTTATTTTTGAGAAAAATACCAATGGAACTCGACTTCATATATGTATCCTACGTCACTGTGACGAAGGAATGACCACACTATGCCTATCGTTGCCCAGACGACGATGCCAGATTAATATTTTCACGATGCATTTTTTTACAACTTCGGAAGGTAGACGTTGTTTCGACTTTCGACTATCCAGCATTGTGCAACGCCGCAGTGTTTACTGTAAGTAACTGTTGCGTCCCACACCCTCCTCCCCCGGATGAAATCACTTGGCCGAGCCAAAGTCGTCAGGATTTAGAATAACTAATATTTATGCAGCATTGTTTGTGTGTATTTATACAGAAGCACCCTGAGATCTTTGACAAGTTCTTCGACTCGCTCATACAAAGAGGTCAGAAGCCTGCATCAGAGAAGCCTGGCTTCTGGCGATCCTGGGACTACCGCGACACTCTGAATAAGATAATAGTACTGCTCAAGTAAGTGCCACGACTCCATTTCCGCAAGTAAAAATAAGAGCTTGTTTTGGGTAATCCTTTGGCCCCTCTTGGCCTTCGCACAAAATGTGTGACATCGCCTTTTGCAAAACCATAAACCCACCAGACTCCAACCCACCACCATCCCCGCCGGACTTGTTGGCCTCATGCGGTGAAAGAATACAGAGTGTCCGACAACAGTGTAAAATGCTGGGTGTGGTACCAGTGGTGGTGGGGGTGGGTGGAGCAGGGGATGGAGGAAGGGGTGGGGTGTTACTGTACGTAATAAGCATGTGCACGCATCCTTTATTACAGCTGGGCCAAGAAAAGTCACATGACATTTGGTTAATCCCATTCCTAACACTGCTCGGTTGTTTCCATAACTGCCACCTACCACATCACAACTACCATCTCCCACGTCAAAACTCCCGCCTAATGTCATAACTGCCACTTAGCATATCACAACTGCCACCTACCATATCACAACTGCCAACTACTACGTCATAACTGCCACTTATCATAACACAACTGCAACCTACCACATCATAGCTGCCAGCAACTACATCGCAACTGGCACCTACCATATCACACCTACCACCTCCCACGTCATAACTGCCACCTACCGTCATAGCTGTTTTCTACCACGTCATAACTGCCACCTGCTGTCATAACGGCCATCTACCACATCGCAACTGCCACCTACCATATAACAACTGCCACCTACCACGGTATAACTGCCACCTACCCTCATAACTGCCACCTATCACGTCATAACTGTCACCTACCGTCATAACTGCCACCTACCATATCACAACTGCAACCTACCACGTCATAACTGCCACCTGCTACATCACAACTGCCACCTACCATATTACAACTGCCAAATTCCACGTCATAACTGCCTCCTACAGTCAAAACTGCCACCTATCACATCACAACTGCCACCTACCATTTCACAACTGCCACTTACCACGTCATAACTGCCATCTAATACATCATAACCGCCACCTACTACATCACAACTGCCACCTACCAAATCACAACTGCCAGCTACCGAGATAGCTCCACCTACCATATCACAACTGCAACCTACCACGTCATAGCTGCCACCTACCGTCATAGCTGCCACCTACCATGTCATAACCGCCACCTACCATATCACAATTGCCACCTCTTACTTCGTAACTGCCACACCACCTACCACGTCATAACCTCCTGCAGGGTAAGATTTTGATACTGGGGTTTAATTTGTGTAATTTTACACACATTACGATTTCTTCTTTGTCTTTATTATTGCACCTTATACAGTGCATATTGGAATATAAAAACTCACTCCCTTTTTTAAAATCCCCGCATCTTTCTCCAAAAAAAAAACAAACTATAAACATTTTTTCCCATAGTATTCAAAATAGTACTAATAATTATCCTTAGTCACCAATCTATTTTTATATTGTGATATCGCATTATCATGGCATTATAACGGTAATTAAAATATTACTTTTTCCTGTATTAATATAATGGATTTATTTTCAGGGCACTCCAGATGTTCAAGCAGTATATGGAACGATATTATGAATTAATAACACATGGTTTGAGTAGTACGGAGAACCGATTGATCTGTTGCATCGCGGTCTCGTCGACATTCGTTCCCTGGCTGGTAAGTTCGCGCCCATAGACACAATAATAAACATGTAAACAATATGTACGGGACATTCGGCTGACAATGTTCTTGGCCACATAGGCCAATTAATAAATATGTAAACAGTATGTATGGGACACTCGGCCGACAACGTTCGTAGCCATAGACGACAATAAATAAATATGTAAACAGTATGTATGTGACACTCGTCCGACAACGTTACCTCCCACACACGCCAATAAATAAATAAAATAAAATAAAAATAAATAAAGGGTAAATTTTGATAGTGACAACGATTTTTACATACATTTTTACATAAATGTCGACTGCTTTTTCACATTTAGCGTTAATTCTTGACAGTAAAGTATATTTGAGAGATCAGTCAATCAATGTAGATCTCATGAATTTATATTTTGTTGTTAATTATTGTATGTTAGTTAGCTTCTGATATTAGATATCTAAAAATAAGTTTTAAGATCAAAAGCTAATTTCAAAATATCAAATCTCAAATATCATAAATTGTCATTCTAAAAAAATGAAAACCTAAATTAATTCAATAAAAATAAAATAAATTATTGATCTCATAAGTAAGATCTAGCTAAGTATTTCATTTTTGTTATCTAGAATTTTGCTCCCTAAAATCAATTTTCGGTATCATTAAATTATTTTTCTATCAGTAAATTTTGATGTGTTTGAGTATTTTATGGCATCAACACATACTTTTGAGATCAAAAATTATATGTACTGATAACAAAAATGTTTTATTGGATCAAAAATTTGTTGAGATAATAACTCACCTAAACTGTATGCAAATACATCATGAATTTATACTAAAAAGTGAATTTTTACTCTCAAAATTAATTCTTGATATCACTATTTGTATAAATAAATTTAAAGTAGAAAATGATATTCTGTACAGAAACACGTGGATAGAATCCGGTCGGTGATGGAGAGAACGTACGAGGTGGTCCAGGATTATCCAGAGATGCCTTACAGTGAAGACCTGGGCAACGCCATCGTAGCACTCTGGATACACATTTTTCGAAGTTTAATGTAAGTTCATTGCTGTTATTTAGTTTAAATCTCTGAAAACTCAGACTTTAAACTGAAAAAACATTTCATAACATTTTTTTTTTTTTATTATTTTTTTTTTGCTTTTTGTTGCTCTAAACTGTGAAAATTTAATCGGCCGATTATTGCTCAAATCTAACCCACAGCACTGATTGCAATAGAAGTGCGAAAACGTAGTTTTCATTTTGTTAATCTGATAGTTTATTTCGTCTTATATGCAGATGTAAGCATGGCGTATGTAAATTTTAACAACTTTTACTTACATTTACAAGGATGCCGCTGCAAAGGGCGCCGCTTTTCCACAGTTTCTATGCTTTCCTGAGTCAGTGGAGTTCTAATAGGTCAAGTGATACATCATCACAATGGTGGCGCTGCATCCTGTAAACAAAGTAGTGCATGATCCTAATTTGTGGTGCCTAATCCTGTCGAAATTGTGGTGTATGATCCTCTAGTGGTGCTCCTCTATATTCAGGGGCAGTTTTGTTTGATCCTCCGGTGGTGTATTTGCGGGGCAGAGGTGCTTGATCTTCCGATGGAGGATTTGCGGGGTAGTGGTTTTTGCTCCTCTGTTAGTGAATTTCATTGAGAGTGGTACTTGATCCTCCGAGAGTGAGTTTTAGGGGAGGGGAGAGTTGCTTGATGCTCCGGTGTAGGATTTGCACGGGCTGTGGTGTCTTATCCTCTGGTTGTGTGTGCGTTTTCAGGGGTGGTGGGGCTTGATTCCCTGGTTGTGTGTTTTCAGAGGCCGAGGTGCTTGATCCTATGAAAATGGTGGTGCTTGATCCTGTGGTTGTGTGTTTTCAGGGGCAGTGATTCATGATCCTATCAAAATGATGGTGTCTGATCCTCTGGTGGGCTGTTTGCAGGGGCAGTGATGTTTGATCCTATCAAATTGAAGGTGCCTGATCCTCTGTTGGTATGTTTTCAGGGGCGGTGATGCTTGATCCTATCAAAATGATGATGCCTGATCCTCTGGTTGGGTGTTTTTAGGGAAGGTGGTGTTGTGAACAACCGCGCCGCAATCGCCATTGTTGATGTCGTCACTAAAGTGTTTAACTACTGCGCGAAAGGAGAATGGATCGATCCAAACAATCCAGAGAGAAACACAGTCAATCACCATCTGTGCAAGACAATCATGGAGAACTACATCCAGCGAGTAGGCAGTGCCCCTTTCCTTTGCATACAGTTTCTGAAACAAGCCAATGAACAGTCAGTCATCGATTTGAACCTAGATATATTGATATTTTAGTTATTTCTTCAATTCTCTCCAACAATAACGGGGGTTCGCTAGACCTGCTGGCTGCGTGGCATCACTGGCAACTCCTTGGCGCTTGGCTGTTACACAGCAACAAGGAATAACGGAAATATCATTTAAACATAATTGTTCAGTTCGGCGCTTAAAAGCAAGTAATACAATAAAATGCTAAGTTTCCTTGAGACTTGACAAATGAAAGTTTTGCTCAGTGTGGAACTAATTTTTGTATATAGATCGGCTTTTTGTTTGTTACATTACACAAGTTTTTTCTCCAAACGCCAGCTGTGTTTATGCATGGCTTTGACAAATACTGTAATGTGATTGGTCCATGCCAAAGTCAATCATTTTTATTGTTGACAGTCTTTGACAAATACTGTAATCTGATTCGTCCATTCCCAAGTCAATCATTTTTATTGTTGACATGTGACACGCCAATGTGGATAGATAGTGCAGTTGTTTGTAATAAAGCCAAGTAACATAACATATGTTGACTTATTTTGAGTCAATATGAAAATAGTTTTGACCAGTAACAAAACTGTTCACCTAAAAGTCAAAATAAGTGAATATGCATTAAATGGATATAGGACATTTGGCCATCTGGATAAATGTCCGTTTTTTATTAAGGGGATAGACATATTGCGGTATGGTCAAATGGTGAATGGTCAAATTGCGGATGGTCATTTGTCCGGGCAGCCAAATGAACGCGCCCCCGTTAAATATTTGAGAACAAAATGCTCTCTTGTTACAGCACCACGGTGAAATGGAAATCGTCAAACCGATGTTTGAAACTGTGCTGAAGCTACGCGAATCCGAGGATGAAATCATGAGCCGAGATGCCAACAACATTGTCCGTTCGCTTCGCGGCAATATCGCCGAGTTAATGAAGGACCGCATGGGTGATGTCATAGATGAGTTTGTGGAAAATGTCAGCGTCCATAACATAGGTTAAGGCTTAAACCCCTTCCTCATTCCTGTAGTTTTTCTACAATTTTGTATCGTTAAAAAATTAATTTGTAATTTATAATTCCAACATCGATCAACACTGGTTTGAGGTTGCGACGGAAAATGCAACCCAGTCGCAACATAAAATTTATTTGTAATTTTGTTGGTATTGGTCGGATTTTGAATATATGTTGGATAATCGATGTTGTTTAGACGTTGTTTTTGATCGCAACAAAAACTAAAATTTCTCCAATGTGTATCAATATCAACGGGACCCCGGCAAGTCAATATCAAAAATCCAACCTTCTTCTATGTCTCATAAACCTTTTTCTACAAACCGACAAGAAATCGGAAAATCAACGACATACAGAGGCCGAGAAATTAACGTTTAGTACACGTTGGTCACAACCGAACCGCGCGAGCTTTTCTTCTGTTTGAAAAATATTCATGAAAATTGATCTCATACATATCCTCTTTTACTGGATGAACCAGTTATTGAGGCACTTCGACGAAGGGGTGACCGCTCTGACGGACGGGTGACCGCTTCGAAGTAGGGATGGCCGGTTTAACGGAGGGATGACCACTCCGACTGAGATGTAAAAACTTTGACCTGAGGGGTTGTCACTTTGACGGAGGGGTAACCACTTTGACGGACTGGTGACCGCTTTGACGGGAGGTGGCCAGTTTAACGGAGAGTTGACCACTTTGACACCGAGGGTTGACCACATTATGATTGTTGCTGTCTAGCTGACTATTCGAGATTATCATTTTTCTGACGTTTATAAAACGTCGTTCTAAAGTGCAACGTTGTTGAAACTGTGGTGCAATGTTGAACAGACATCGGAAAATCGATGTTGTATTGAAGTTTGGCCCACAACTAAAAAACAACCTCCTCATGTGAATGATCACGAGAAATGGTAGCCATACACGTCAATTGGAAAATAGATCAAAATGAGAAAAGAAAATATGACAATTTCAGGAGAGATTTTTCATGTAAATCGACTTTATGCATATCCTGCGTTACTGGATAACTCAAGAGTTGGGGTACTTTGACCTAGGAGTGACAGCGCTATGAAAGTCCCTGTCTAGAATGCAATTCTCGATTAATATTATTCCGACGGCCATGAAACATTGGAAGACAGATGTTGTTTCTACTTCTTTTTTGCACGCAATGTTGACAAGATCTCGGATAATCGACGTCTGTCTATCGTCGGATAGCAGACCTTGTTTAGACTTCCATAAAGAACCAAAACCCGACGTTGATCCAACATCGGGTGCTACGTATATCCAACGTTGATTTAACGTCGTAAAAATTACTTGTTAATTGTATCCCAACCACATCACAACTGACGAAAGGTGTTGCTGTTCTAGGTCAGATTATTGAAGCTTTCCAAGCCAATCCGGCGCCGTTTGAAAAACGTGTGAATGAAATAGCCAACGCCGTATTCGATAATCTAGAAAACTACTTCCTGGGCACTGGGCTGCCTCTCATCTGGCAAATGGCCAAAATTTATCCACAGGTATGTTCAAGATAAAATAAAAGTGGTAAGAAATTGTGAAAAAAGTTGTCAAAAATTTTCACACATAAGAAATCATTTGTAAAAAAATAGTAAAGAGTACAAAGGAAGATATATTTTTGCTATGGTTTTTTTTACTTTTTGTGTGTGGATGTTTTTTACACATTAGTTCATTATTTATTTAAACATTTATTTTTGGCACAAATTGTTCCGTCCGCTATTGTTATAAGATTCTGTCCTTTTGGGGTCCCGCACCTTTCTTAATCTGGGATCCGCAGTTACCGTATAGGATCTGCCTCTCTTCTGTGAAATCTGTACCTCCCTTCTGGGATCCGCAACTACCGTATGGGATCCGCCTCTCTTCTGCGGGATCTGCACCTCCTTTCTAGGATCCGCAACTACCGTATGGGATACGCCTCTCTTCTGCGGGATCTGCAACTCCAGTAGGGGAAAGTGGGGCTTCAAAGCCACCCTGTGACGTCATAAGGTAACGTGACCTGTAAATCATGACGTCACCAGTCATGTGACCCTAATCCTAATCCTATATGAAGAATGTTTTTCAGAGCATTATCCTTCCGTTCCGAGTAGCTCAGTCGGTAAAGCATAGGACTCATGGCCGGTTCGAGCCCACCCATGGGTGGCGTAACCCTAACCCTATATGATAACACCTCCCAGGACATACCATTGGACCCCCCTGGGTGACACTTCTACCATCTGTCTATCATACCGTCACTCAGTCATTCATTCACTCACATTCACTCACCCACATTCACTCATTGTGGCATACCCCCTAGGACATACTATGGGACCCCCCTCCCCCTCCCCCCTAGGTGACACTTCTACAATCTGTCTATCATACCGTCACTCATTCACTCACAGTCACTCACTCACTCACTTTTACTCATTCACTCATTGTGGCATACTCCTCCCGGGACATACCATGGGACCCCACCCCCCAGCACGTGATGCATCAACCTTTCCTTTATAAGCACATTGCGAGTGCACAAGTGCCATTGTTGCTGTTGCTGTTGTTGGAAACACATGAGGAGGAAGTGGCAAAACATTCTTTTTTTTCTTTTTTTGCGTTTTAGTCTTATGCTAAATGTTTTCCACATCATTTGCCAGAACTGCTCTATAGCTCAGTCAGTAGAGCGTAGGACTCATGGATAAACCCATAGTCAGAAGGTGGCTCGAGCCCACCTATGGGCGACACAACTTTTTTCTGTGGCAGGGGTGAAGAGCGCACGCCATTGACAAGAACATGTTTGAATGGCACGCGCCCTTCACACAAGAACGTGTTTGATTGACAAGCTCTCCATTCACAAGATGTGCTCGAATGATAAGCTTCTCCCATTCACAAGATGTGTTCGAATCGGAGGACCAGCTCCCCTTAATTCAATGACATGATCAGCCCACATACCATGTGACTATGTGACTATGTGACGTCATGTGACGTCATGTGACTAAGTGACACCATGTGACTATGTGACTATGTGACGTCATGTGACTAGATCGTTGAACTCATGGTTAAACCCATAGTCAGAAGGTTGTTCGAGCCCACCTATGGGCCAACATTTTTTAAGCATAGTGACCATGATTCTGTGACTATTTTCACAGGTAATATTTAATTGGTCATATTTCAGTGGTCCTATTACAGTAACCACTCACACACACACGGCGTTTGAATAAGTAACTGAAAGACCTAAAAGGATGGGAACGATCAATAAATTTGAGAGTGAAAGACCTTTAACAAATTTAGTTTTTGAAAACATATTATATCATGGCACGCGAGACAATTTGAGATTTTTGCATATTTACACGTTTCAGGCGATTCTGTCAACAGCCTATCTTGATGCTTTGAATAGCGT
Source organism: Protula sp. h YS-2021 (assembly GCA_949752745.1). Lineage (NCBI taxonomy): Eukaryota > Metazoa > Annelida > Polychaeta > Sabellida > Serpulidae > Protula > Protula sp. h YS-2021. The sequence goes on along the minus strand of OX457027.1, from coordinate 13,969,175 downwards.
CAAAACACATCGCTCTCCGCTAGATGTCTCCGCAGTGCACCAGTGCATGTCTAGGTATTATAAACGGATGGGCAAGACCCACATTTCACCATAACAGTTTAAGCAATTGATGCAACAACAACAACAATAGCAGCCAGTCCAGTCAAGAATACACCAGTCCTCTGCCATGAATGCAATGTAGAATTTCCATCTTTGGAATTGTTTGAGGCACATACAATCCAGCAGATATTGAACAGGACTTGCCAGAAGCCTATAAAGAATTGTTTACTAAGTTTGACGAACATGAGCGACAAGGCTCTGGCTGGGTGTTGGATAACATACTGTACATTGAAGTACATACAGCTACGTTGGTGCCTCTGGAAGCAAGCAGTTTTATAACACTGCCGAAGAAAGTGAAGAATACGAAGGGTGTGCTAAACATTAAGAATGGTGACAACAAGCGTTTCTTATGGTCAGTATTGGCTCACCTTCACCCATACCCTTATAAGGAACACCCATATCGCGTGAGTCATTACAAACCATTTGAGAAGGAATTAAAGGTAGAGGGCATGACATTTCCCACACCGATTACGGACAGTTCAAAGTTTGAAAAGGAGAACGATGTGTCAATCAACGTGTTTGGATATCAACAAGATGTAGTTGTTCCGATACAACTCAGTCGAAAACACCTTTTGTGATTTATGCTGACTTTGAATGTTTCACACAAAAGCATGAAGAAATAGACAAGTATCAGCATCACCGTCCAAAGAGCTTTGCCTATGTGGTTGTTAGCCAGTTAGCCAGTACGTGCACCAGTCGTGCATCGAAGAGACAATGCCGTAAAGGCCTTTTAGACCATATGGTGAATGAGCGTGATCGTATTGTGCGTGGTTTAGAGCAACCAAAGGATATTGTGATGACCCGTGAGGACCAAGAAAATTTTGAGAACGCTGTTGATTGCTACATTTGCCACATCGATGGCAAATACCGCGGGCTCACATAGTGAGTGCAAATTGCAATTCCGACTTAGAAGGATAAGCAAGGGGATAAAGATTCTTTTATCATTCCTGTGTTTTTCCAAATTTGCGAGGTTATGACAGTCATTTGATCATGGAGGAAATTGGGAGATTCAAAGACGAAACGATTACGGCTATTTCCAACACCATTGAGAAATATATTGCATTCACCATGAGCAATCTGAAATTTAAGGACAGCTTTCAGTTCATGAGCACCTCTCTACAGAAGTAAGTATCCAATCTTGCGGCAGAAGGGAAAGATAACTTCTACAACATGACTTCTCACATTCACGATAGTGACCAACAATATTTGCTGTTGAGAAAGGGAGTGTACCCCTAAGATTACGTGGATGAACCATCCAAGTTTGCTGAAACGCAGCTACCATCAAAGGATAAGTTTTACAGTCAGCTCAGCGAAAGGGGCATTAGCGATGAGGATTATGCTCATGCGCAGAAGGTATGGTATACATTCAACTGTACCACATTCGGTGAATACCACGACCTATGCCTAAAATCAGATGTGCTACTGCTAGCTGACGCGTTTGAAAATTTTCGTCAAGTATGCCTCAACACGTATGAATTGGATCCTGCTCATTATTATAAAGCGCCAGGACTGTCGTGGGGTGCTATGTTAAAAGCGACAAAGGTGAAGTTGGAATTAATCACTGACATTGACATGTACCAAATGGTTGAGCAAGGCATACGTGGAGGAATATCTGTGATCACGCACAAGTATGCGAAGGCAAATAACCCCTACGTAGCAGATTACAATTTTGAGATACCAAACAACTATGTGATGTACCTCGACGCAAACAACTGGTATGGCTGGGCCATGTCAAAAAGCATGCCCCAAAGTGAATTTATGTGGGTAAGCGAGCCAGAATCCCTCGACTTTACGGATGTGGCTGAAGATGACGATATTGGATGCATTTTGGAAGTGGATTTTTGAAATACCCAGATTCACTCCATTATCGTCATAATCACTACCCAGTGGATCCAGAATGGAAAAGTATCAAAGTTGGAGAATTGTCAGAGTACAGTCAGAAGCTACGGAAAGATCTGAACATGACAGACAAACCTAGTGAAAAGCTCATTCCTAACTTGTGTGACAAGAAGAAATATGTGCTTCATTATAGGAGTTTGCAGCAGTACGTCTCACTGGGGTTGAAAGTCACCAAAGTGCACCGTGCCATCATGATTGCACAGAGTAAATGGTTGGCAAAATTCATTACCTTGAACACGGAAAAGAGAAAATTGGCCAAGAATCAATTCGAGAAAGACTTCTTCAAACTGATGAACAACTCTGTGTTTGACAAAACCATGGAAAATGTGAGAAAGCGAATCAATGTTGAACTTGTTCACAAGGAAAAGCGGTTCAAGAAACTTGTCACCAAGCCTTCTCTCCACAAATTCAAAATTTTCAACGAAGATTTGACTGCCGTACATTTGCGTAAAGTGGGTTTGGTTCTGGATAAATCCATTCAAGTTGGCTTTACCATTCTCGACCACAGCAAAGTGCTTATGTTTGATTTTCATTACAATTACATCATTGTCAAGTATCCCAATGCCAAGTTGTTGTTCAGCGACACCGACAGTCTATGCTATGACATAGAAACGGAAGTTATCTACAAGGATATGCAACAAGATGCTGACCTGTTCGACACAAGTGACTATCCGTCAGATCACTTCCTGCATTCCAACGTGAACAAAAAATTGCTTGGGAAAATAAAGGATGAGGCGGCAGGCAACCAAATTGAAGAGTTTGTTGGACCAAAAATGTGCAGTTTGATGTGTGGTGGGAAAGAAAAACATACAGCCAAAGGCATCACTCGAGCTTGTCAAAGACGCATTAAACATATACAGTATTTTTTCAAACAAACTCAAACGATGGCTACAGGACACATTATTCAAAGTCATGACCACCAGCCTTTTTCGGAGAAGTTGAGGAAAGAAGCCCTTTGCCAATATGACGACAAGCGATATGTGTTGAATGATGGCTATTCCACCTTAGCGCACGGACATTACAAGGCAACATTTTAAAAGGGAGAGGTTGTCCAACGTAAGAGTTATTGAAGGTGTAAACACTGAAGCGTTAACATGGAAGTCACAAATCGTAAGAGATCTGCAACTGATATGGATACTCTTGCTGCTACAGTCAAAGACTTAAAAGTTAAAAATCCTACTACCACCACTACCATCAAGAAATTGGAAGTGGAGACACCACCAACACCACCACATTCGTGAGATGGAATGCTTTCTCTAGGAAATGGAAAGTACATTAAAGTTATGAAACAAAGCATTGGAGGAGTTGTGAACTTTCGCAAGTACCTCAGAGATGAGGGGTCTGGAAGAAACCGTCCTACAAAAAAGGGTATTTTGCTAACAATACCTGAATGGAAAATGCTAAAAAAGCAAGTGAAAGAAGTGGATAAAAGGCTTAGAAGACAAGAAGACAGCTCATAGTTAATCTGACTGTTGAAAGAGATGGAAGACTTTTTATCCGATTATGAAAGCATTACAGATGGATTCTCATATCTGAGATGACATTGTGCTAAGACATTTTGGAAAGTATATCATTCTATCGCCTGATGAACAATCCGTGTTGAAAGACCATCTAGAGAAGTTGAGAATACCTGGCTTTCTTCTTGTGCTGTCAAATGATTTAGAAGTGCGTGTGACTGAGAACTGTCTAGACGTGTTTGTACGATTTCGCCAATATGACGAGCTTACAGAACGCTATGACTACATCACCCCAAACACACTGGAATGGTGTGCTCTGTTACAGCATTGGATTGGAAAGAACCTGACCCGTGCATTCTAAAGAGGACTTGAAAATGCAAATCATGCGGGGAACCTAGTCCATTGAGCTGACGCATCCCATGTGGGTTATGGTGATGGACATAGACATGAATGAACATAGATATGAACTGAAACTGTCTGAACATAAAAATGTTAAAATAATAAAGTTTGGTAATGGACAGTGTTATGTGAGTTTTCATAACATTTAAAAACGTGGGTATAATGTCTATGATACATATATTAATTTAGATTGGTATGAATGGCATTCGTTTATTAAGGTATTGAATGCAGTTGTAAAAAAGTTTAATGTTAAATAGATTTGTTGAAATGTAAAATAATTGTTGAAATGGGAATAATGCATAACACAATAAAAAAGAATGTTGTATAAAACTGTCTTGTTTTTATTTACAATATTTATAACAAATAAAATTGACAATTACCAACAACTTAACTAATACATCTTAACTAATTCCACTAATACAACATCAATAAAATAATGGTTTATAATGTCTATATACAAAATTCTTTACAACAAAATCATCATCACTTCTTCTTAATACAGCAATGATTTCAAAAGGACTATGTCATCGAGCTCTTTGAATTATATAATACACACAATAAAATCCACATGTAGATGATATCGGTGTTTGTAATGGAACTGAATTATAAATGAAATTAAACGTTAAAAACTTATTCAAACGACTGTCTATAGGTAAAAGTCCATAAGAGTCAAAATATTCTGCAGGGTCTTTGTCATAATATACTGCCACCCAATGCTCTCCTGGCTCATCATGATCGTCTGTATTGATGACAAGTCTTTTGTCGTGACATCATGGAACAGTACGGCCTCTATCTGCTTCGTGTTCATGACTGGTAGTCGAACTGAATGCTGCGATTTGCACTTATTTCAATGATGTTATCAAATTCAGCATAGACTATAACATTGACTGTATTTTGCAAGGAACCGGCAAAATTCATCTCTAGCCGCAAATTCCCATGTTTGGTAAGGGCATAATGATCATCACCATCATAATCAGGTGTTAAGTCAAAAGAAAATAAAGCATAACCTCTAGGCCAATTTTCCCGTTTTATGATGGAACTTTTCTCTCCATTCAATTTATCAAAAGATTTGTAAAGAGTTTCAAAAGCGTCAAGATATTTGCCTTGATTTATGTTAAGCGTGAGAGGTTTGGATCGGACTGGTTCACCATCAGTGTAAAGTTGGATGTAGTTGAGATTAAAATGTTCAAAATTGTATGGATTTCTCAATACTGTTCCAGCGAAGGATTCGTTAAGAACTAGTCCCAGAACAATACGTTTTGTTAATTGGCCTAAAAATATGTTATCTTTCACAAAAGATTGAAGTCCAGCTGGAATGGCTAAAATTTTACATTCTTTTCTAGTAGTAAGAAACTTAGCAGGACTTTTCATCAATGCATCTGTATGTCCCAACTGCATACCTGGACTAACCCTCACTTTGCCATTGGTTAAAAACGCATCTTTCACTTCTACATTAAAACCATTATTTGCAGCCATTAATACATATTCATCTTTTTGTCTCTGTAAACGCAATTTCATACTGATGCCACTGGGAAGATAGCGATCCTGCTCAAACAAATCTACCCTTAAAGCATGAAAGCATAAACTCACGGCTTAGACGTGTATACAACTGATGTTAATGTAAACCATCATATCCTGCTTCAGCTAGATCACCACCCTCAGCATTTACATGAAAAACTGATACATACTTTTCATGATTAGCCCTTTTCACTTCATTAGTATTCATTGATTCAGCAGTATCTTTATAGATAAGACGCATAGAGTGCTCAGAATTGAGACTTTCTTCCGAATCATGAATGAGGTGGGATATAATGCTGGTATAACCATGGGTATTGTTACTATGTGATTCCAAACCATCAATCAGAAATAATTCAATATTGGACCATAACCAATTAAACAAATCATTGATACATGATAGGTTATCATCTGCACCACACGGTGTTCCATCACCCTTTACAATGCAGAAAACAATATGAAGTCTACTTTTCTTTAAATCTAGATATTCTTCTGTACTTGCAGGAATGTAAAATTCTATTGGAGCACCCTCTCTAATGGTAGTAAGTGGTTGATAGTCTACATTATAACGTTTTTCTACAGCAGTTTGCATTGGGGGTATGTGAAACCATTCCAATGGAGGAAGACTACATTCACATGAATGATTATGAATGAAAGACATTTTCAAAAGATATCTTTCTTATGTTTTGTTGATGTTATCCCTCTAACTGCCTTTCTCCTTCTGACACGTTTTACATTTCCGGGTAAAGTAATGTAAAAACTGTTGACTCCATGACGGCTAAATCGTTTATGTGATGTAGATAGACTGGTTGTCTATATACATTACTTCATATTTGACACACTGTCTACATAATCTACATTGCTGTCTACATGATTTACATTGCTGTCTACTACTTCTCCTTGACAACAAGCACTTATACACCTAATTTTTATAGGAATATTATTTTTATTTTCATTTTCTTTACAACAACAACACCATAACTCTTTAATCCATGTTAAAAAATTTCCCATCCTCCTGGAAACAGCCTTTGTTGACGTCGTTTTATCTCTTTTGTAATATCTTCACGGGTTGTCTTTTTGCCAAAAAACAGTTTTTGGAATATTAGCGTCTAAAATTTCCTCAATAAACTGCTTCCAACCATGTGGTGGTTCTCGTCGTTCTTTTCTTCTTGTAGCAACCAATACTTCTTTCAACAAATCAATAATGTTGGAATTCTTTATGATAGTACCCGTTTTTAAAACAAATTCATTTTTATCTGGCCATCTCGTACCATGTCTCTTAAGTTCTGCCAGAAGTTGTGTTAGTTTTACATGATAAATAGGTTGAAAATGGTTTAGAAACCCTTGCGACTTTTCTGATTTTCCTTGCATTGAATGCTGTAACAGACTTTTGATGTTGTTGCTGTGACTGAATTGTTCGTAAATGACGACAAGAACTTGAGACATTTCTATTGCCTTTTCACAAGTTCGTTTCCCACGTAAAAGTTTATTAACTTTCGTTTTGATTCCACCATCTTTTCCCTTCTTTTCTAACATTTTATATTCATATTCAGGAATGAGGACCATTTTCATTTTAACAGCAACTGAGCTAACAAGGGTGATGCGAATTTCGCAATAGCTCCAATGATTCCTCCTTTCTGATTAACAAACTTCTTTTTTCTTCGAAGTCAAATCTTCTTATCTTACACTTGAATTCCTTATACCTTTTTGAGCTTTAGGGTAAATGCCCTCGCAATATATTTAAACAAATTTTAAACAAGCTAGTTAATAACTTCTTGGTAGCTTGTAGCAAGATTTAACGTCGTTCAGGTCTGCGTGCGAGCAACTGAAGAAAAGGCTGGTTAGCTTGAATACGTTTAGACATCTTGACTGCGAATGGTCAAGTGACTTGGTTCTTGTTCATACGCTACTTTATCAGCACATACATAGTGTGTATCTTTTGGTAAAATGCCTGTACGAATGCATAGTTGATCATTTGTCTTTGGCTTCAAATCAATTAATAAATAGTCATGATAGCCATGATACATTTTCCGCGCTAATCTACTTATTTGTTCACTGTCTCTAGGATTTTTAAACAGAATGATGTAATGTGTATTCAAACTAATATTTCGCATTTCTCTACCATGATGTAACAAATTATGCACAAGAAAATGATGCTTAGATTTTGATGACTGCTACCAACACTTAAGAGACGTATCATATGCTCATCACTATGACATTTGGTCATTAAGTCGTTAATGATGAGTAAGTTTGTTTTTGGGGGTTAAAGCGCTCTTCAATGTCGTCTGGAATTCCTTGGTAAAATTCCGCACCTTTCATTCCCTTGTACAAAGGCTGATCTGCTGCATAGAGCCATAAAATAGTTTTTGGGGAGGGTTTAATTAACTTTTGTTCTAGAATTTTCCTGACTAGAGAAGTTTTACTACTGCCTGTAGGTGCATAGACCAAACATGTGAATGGATGCTTCATTTTTGAATGTCTGTTTCTTTCACCCAACTGTTAAACTTCTTTGGCCAACCTAACCACTTAACAAATAATTATTTAACACCTAGTCTTTTTCGTGTTTTCAAGGCCTTTTCAATTCTGTAGACAGATTCAATATCTTTTGTCACTTTCTGCAGTTCTTCTTCATAGAAATATCCATCAATATATTCGTCCAAAAAGTCTTTCACACGATACAAGTGTATTTCTTGCTTCTTACAACGATGTGTGATAATGAAGACGTCTTGGTTCACTTTATATGATAATCCCATTGAAACACGTATTTCATGTGGGAAATGCGTACATGGTCACCAATTTTAAATTTGTAGGGTTTTTTGGTTTCAATTTCAATTTGTCTACATACATATACTTCCACACTTTAGATTCTTTTTTTTCGAATATCTGCAGGAGCATACTTATTAGGGAGGGAGCCATGAGTTCTATGGTTGTAATTATACACTAAGTCTGGAAGGATGTCCATATACGATAAGTTTGATTATGTAGGAAATATCGATACATCATTCCTTTTACAGTACGAATGACTCTCTCAGCAAAGTTGGCTTTGGTTTCATTCTTTGTCGTATAGGCATGTATTCACTCCTTCTTCAAAAATGCTTTTACCTATCTGTTTTTAAATTCAGTTTCTTTATCTGACCTTAGAGTTCGTGGTCTTCGTTGTGTTTCGTGACAAATTTTTTGGAAGGCTTTTATGACGTTGGTATGTGATTTGTTGGGTATTGGCTGCACCCACAAATATTTGGAAAACACATCAATGACAACCAATAAAAAGCGGGTGTCATCATTATAGGGAGCTATGTTTCCCGTGTCAGCTAAATCAATATCCCACATGTCATCAATAACACCTGTAATGTCACGTTGCATTTTAAACCTGTATTTTACAGGTTGTAGTAAATTAAATGCATCTTGATCTTGCAACCATTTCTTCACATTGGAATGAGTGACTAGTTGATCATGTTTTTAATACGTGATAAAGTTTGTAAGGATCAGCAAACATGCCCCGGGTTGACCAGGCTTAAAGTAAATATTGGTTAAGTAGTCTTTCCATGTCGATCACCACTTGTCAACATATCTTACATTTTATTTTGCCTTATAACTCAGTCAACATATTTTTACAATGCAACCAACATATCTTACATTTTATAACTCAATCAACATATCAACATATCTTATAGATCAAGTATTGACACAATGGTGTGAATAATTGGAGTCCATTGATCTTCAATGTGCACTAAAAAACTACTTAATTCATCAAATTTTATAGCATCTACACCATATTTCTCACAACGTTGATTTGCATTGTCTAACACTTTATCTAAATGAATATAATATTTAGCTTCATTCCATTATGTATAGATACATGTGGAATGACAAGTATGTTCTTGACAATCTTCATTCTGACAAGCAGAACATACTGAACATGCAAATTTTTTACAACTAATAGCATTTCTTTACAATATGTTTTTTGCACAATATATTGCCTCAAAGTAATGTCTGCCTTATACTGCAATATAGATTAACCACTCTCTCACTTCATCTTGGATCAAATCGAGCAAAGTGATACGCTGCTTCCACATCAAAATCCTCAGCTCCGTCAATGTCTGAAAGCACACACTCTTTGATGAAATCCTCACGTAAGTTTGGCAAGTTCAACGTGGAATGAGCAAGTTCCCAATAGATGTTGAAGTGTTGCAGTTGTTGTTGAACAGACCCAAAACGTACCAGTTCACTTATCATGTGGTCCGCGTACTTCTCCTTGAAATACGTTTGTTTCTACATCCATCCTTGCTTCATATCTCCGTATGACGGTTGAAAAAACACGTCTGCACACTCTGAAAGCTGACAAGCAAATGAAAATGACTTCCAAAATAGTCTTACTCTCCAGATACTCTTAGTGAGCCACACTTGTTGCAGAAGTTGTCTGGTTCACATATCTTGCAATTACACTTGTGGCAGTGACAATCATAATCCTCAGCATATCGTAAGCACCACAATATTCACAGATAAGTCCAAGTTGATTTTGCATGTCCATATTCCCCAATTAAACTTCAGCCAGTTTTTTCTTGGATAGCTTTGACACCTTCATCCGATTGTCTTTTTGCAGTTTAACAACAGCTTTCTTGCCATGATATTCTGCACATTGCTCAGCCAATAAGACTGAGTTGATGTTATCCATCTCCTGAAGCATTGTCTCCCATTCACCATCATTCATGTTGATGTAATACTTGTATACTGTCCCTTCAAACAGTGATGTATGCTACAAAATTCACATAGCGCATGTCTAGGTATGAAATGACTTCAAGCCACTTCGTTTGCGCTAAGTACAGTTTGAAGCCCATGTTGCGTAAGTTTTTCAAGTTCTGACACACAATCTTCCACAAGGATGATGCTAAAGCAAGCCATTTCTCTCCACGTTTGATTCGAAGAAATGGCCCAAATTGTCCATGCTCCACAGTAATGTTTAAGTTCACCCTAATTTTAAAGCTGCTTGTCTTCTCTATGGCTGCGCATTGAATGATGACTTCACTTCACCCCCACTTCTATTTTACCATCACAAATTGCACAGTCAGCTCCTTGAAAGCATCAAGAAAGGTTGTTGGCAGAATTGTCTGAAACGTGTTAATATGCAAAAATCTTATATTTTCTCTCGCGTACCATGACATAATATGTTTTCAAAAACTAAATTTGTTAAAGTTGGTGTAGAAGCATCGTTTTTCCACTACTATCACTTCAGAGTATTCGTATAAGTAGCACGGTAAAATCCTAAAACCAATTTTATACATAATATGTTTTCAAAAACTAAATTTGTTAAAGTTGATTTAGAAGCATCGTTTTCCCACTACTATAGCATAACACATAACATCAGACTTAGTGTGGGGGAAAATCTCATTCCTTCTCAAATTTATTGATCGTTCCCACGCTCTGAGGTCTTTCACTCTCAAATTTATTGATCGTTCCCATGCTCTGAGGTCTTTCATGTACTTATTCAAACGCCGTGTGTATGTGAGTGGTTACTGTAAGTAGCATATGGGTTAATACAGATCCGTAGGCCCCATAGTTAACGGATCTCGGCTCAGCGGAGGGAGAGTAGCTGACCCACTGACGTCATGATCTATTTATAACAGCACATACCTGAATTATGCTGACGGGTCGTGCGAATAGGGGTTTAGCAAAGTGATTTAAATGCACTGAAGCGTAAGATTATGTAAACATTGATTGGTGCATTACCCTTTAATTTAAGGCATATGTCAATTCGATTATAAGGCACATAATGAGGAAAATGCGTTTAAGATAAGTTGTAGGACATTGATCGGTAATTTAAATAGACGGTGTATTAGAATATTCTTCATTTATAAGTCCGATCATGAAGCGAGAACATAAAGCTCTACAATGAAATACCTATATTTGACTTCAACTGATTCGTTGGATACACACCCGGAAAACAGTTCATGGGATTTCACTGTGGAATTGCCCAGTATTTTAACTGGAAAATGGCAATGTGCCTTGGGCGAAATATCATACACTTCTCATAATGAAGAACTTTATGTATTTACTGATATTTGCGAAGAAAGTTTAATAAAAGGCCAAAAACTCCAATATTGAGAATAATTTCGAGGCCTGGAGAAGTCATGACACCCTACTTCCTTGGCATGTCTAGGGAGAATATCCAACGAATTCGACTATACATGAGAAACAATCAACTTGAAGAGCCAGCTTATGACGGTGGCCCTGTAAGCTGCACACTCCTTTTAAAGCGTGTCGACGACTAATATGTGTTGGATATTCACCCGACCTCAATGTACATAAAAAGACGGAGTGTTACTCTACGTCTTCATTTAGTAAAACGAATTTGAACTGACAACATGTCTCAGTGTCCCGAGTGTCAACAAATTTTCTCTAGAAATGATGTCATGTTAAGACATTTTAAATCCAAACACACAAATAAAATAGAACCGTCAGATATGCCATTGCCGCCGCCGCCGCCTCCGCCGCCACCGCCGCCGCCTCCGCCGCCGCCGCCACCGGCTTACAGGACCACCGCTTAATTATGAAGCTGGTTTTACCACCACCTGTCGGTGCTGAACAAGTGATGGTACAAGGATGGTGGAATATATGTATCGGTGCGTCATGTAATTCCATATCTTGCTGCCGCTGCGACGGCGGCGGTGGTGGTGGCGGTGGTAGTGGTGGTGGCGGCGGCGGAGGCGGCGGCGGTGGCGGAGGCGGCGGAAATGGCATATCTGACGGTTCTATTTTATTTGTGTGTTTGGATTTAAAATGTCTTAACATGACATCATTTCTAGAGAAAATTTGTTGACACTCGGGACACTGAGACATGTTGTCAGTTCAAATTCGTTTTACTAAATGAAGACGTAGAGTAACACTCCGTCTTTTTATGTACATTGAGGTCGGGTGAATATCCAACACATATTAGTCGTCGACACGCTTTAAAAGGAGTGTGCAGCTTACAGGACCACCGTCATAAGCTGGCTCTTCAAGTTGATTGTTTCTCATGTATAGTCGAATTCGTTGGATATTCTCCCTAGACATGCCAAGGAAGTAGGGTGTCATGACTTCTCCAGGCCTCGAAATTATTCTCAATATTGGACGTTTTTGGCCTTTTATTAAACTTTCTTCGCAAATATCAGTAAATACATAAAGTTCTTCATTATGAGAAGTGTATGATATTTCGCCCAAGGCACATTGCCATTTTCCAGTTAAAATACTGGGCAATTCCACAGTGAAATCCCATGAACTGTTTTCCGGGTGTGTATCCAACGAATCAGTTGAAGTCAAATATAGGTATTTCATTGTAGAGCTTTATGTGCTCGCTTCATGATCGGACTTATAAATGAAGAATATTCTAATACACCGTCTATTTAAATTACCGATCAATGTCCTACAACTTATCTTAAACGCATTTTCCTCATTATGTGCCTTATAATCGAATTGACATATGCCTTAAATTAAAGGGTAATGCACCAATCAATGTTAACATAATTTTACGCTTCAGTGCATTTAAATCACTTTGCTAAACCCCTATTCGCACGACCCGTCAGCATAAATTCAGATATGTGCTGTTATAAATAGATCATGACGTCATTGGGTCAGCTACTCTCCCTCCGCTGAGCCGAGATCCGTTAACTATGGGGCCTACGGATCTGTATTAACCCATATGCTACTACTGTAATAGGACCACTGAAATATGACCAATTAAATGTTACCAGTGAAAATAGTCATAGAAATATGGTCACTATGTTTAAAAAATGTTGGCTCATAGGTGGGCTCGAACCACCTTCTGACTATGGGTTTAACCATGAGTCCTACGCTCTACTGACTGAGCTATAGAGCAGTTCTGGAGAATGGTGTAGAAAAGATTTAACATAAGGTTATAACGCAAAAAAAAGAATGTTACTTATCACAAACATTTTGCCACTTCCTCCTCATGTATTTCCAACAACAGCAACCACAACAATGGCACCTGTGCACTCGCAATGTACTTATAAAGGGAAGGTTGATGAATCACGTGCTGCGGGGGGGGATTCATGGTAATTCCTGGGGGGTATGCCACAATGAGTGAATGGGTGAATGTGAGTGAGTGAGTGAATGTGAGTGAATGAATGACTGAGTGATGGTATGATAGACAGATGGTAGAAGTGTCACCTAGGGGGGTGCCATGGTATGTCCTAGGGGCTTCTCATATAGGGTTAGGGTTACGCCACCCATCGGTGGGCTCGAACCGGCCATGAGTCCTATGCTTTACCGACTGAGCTACTCAGGACGGAAGGATAATGCTCTGGAAAACATTCCTCATATAGGGTTAGGGTTTGGGTCACATGACTGATGACGTCATGATGATTGACAGGTCATGTAACTGATGACGTCAGCGGATGTTAGGGTTAGGGTTATGCCTCCTAGGGGGAGTGGGAGGGGGGTCAAGTGACTTTATGACGTCACAGGGTGGCTTAGAAGCCCCACTTTCCCCTACTAGCTCCCTTCTGGGATCCGCAACTACCGTATGGGATCTGCCTCTCTTCTGTGGGACCTTCACATCGACTATGGCATGCGGCAGCGTTAAATGATCTGCAACTGAGTACTGAATTCAAAATGAAAGTTCAAATAGGAAGAAGAAATAGGATTACACCCTAAATTTAACCACATTAATTCAGTCCTCCCGCAGGTCCTATTTCCGGTGTTCGACAATCATTTTCGTTTTTATTTGTTTGTTTGTTTTTTCTTTCTTTCCTTTTTTGTTCAGGAATTTTCCAAAGAAGTGATAGGAAGGATAGTGAATTCACTGCTGATAGAGGAGACCAAAGGCGTAGGTCTGTTGAGTCTGCAAACACTGGCCGCTACACGCCAAGTGGACCTGCTGCCGCATGATGACGCAATCATTACGTGTATGCGTAAGAATCCCAACATGTCGTCCATGGGAACAGAAATCTTCTGCCATCTGGCCGGACTTGGGAAAGTGCGTATATACTAAACCTTTATAGGCACGCACCAAAATAACAAACATGGGCGCGTACTGGAGTATAAAATGCTCTTCAGGGACCATGCACAAGTCCTGGGAGATGGGGGGGGGGGGGGTAGGTTGATGGTAGGGGGAGGGATGTACATGAAGAAATATTACAATCGACCGGTGACGTCATAAAATAAACCAAATCAGACTTTCAACATCCGGCGAAATTAGCTGAAGAAAAACGGGAAATATCGTGTTAGTGCACACCTCTTTCTGCACTTGGCAGAGGTTAGCCATAAATACTGACCGAAAGCATTAATCTGTTTTTTTTTCTTATTACCGACATTCACTTGCCTGTCACTTGCCCATAAACATTGCAGTGGTTTAATGTCGGAGTCTCATCCTATGCACAGTTTACAAAAAGTGCCCAGATGAAAAAAATTACTTGGGGAAATCCTGACCTGACCCACTTTAATTTGTACTTTGATTGGTTGATATTGACGAGATTATCGAGAAGCACGAGAGTGTGATTAGGCTTATTCGTGCACGGTGGACTGGGGAGAGAGTGGAGGAGGGGAAGGGGGTATGAAAATTCTGCGTTCGTACCTTATAGATGATCATATATTCGCGAAATTATTAATATTGATCAAATTACCATTTTGTCAAATGTACTCTTTTATATTTTTTTCAGTTAATCTCTTTAAAATGAATTCATTTTTTTCATCTCTTCTGTTTTTGTTTCTTTCTGTTTTTTTTATTAATAAAAACCAAGCGTCAAAACCAAAACCGGTTTAAAATGTTGTAAAATGTTGCTAAATGTTGTGAAAGTGGCATTGTGGGAATACTTGGAATAGACTGCTATTCCAAACCCATAAAAAAAATTTCAGATGAGAAGGCGGTCAGTCGTGTGGTAGTTCCTAACCATCTGCATGTAGGAGCATTATATACTGATGCTGAACGAAAACAATGCCCTGTATTTTCCTCATTGTTTTACTGTTCTTCTTACTCTTATATATGTTCCAAAACACTCTTGTTATATTGTTGGTGTTGTTGTTTTTTTTAATCAGAAATATGCGGTGAAATACATGAGAGCATTGGTAGATATCTCAAAGACATCCGACGATACGCACTGCATCCATTGTATCTACAGACTTGGTACCATCGGTGCGAATTATCGGGAAGAGATGGCAGAACACAAGGCGTATCTGGAAGGCAAGTGACTGTCCACTTTCATTGGCAGATCCCCGGTGTGCTAGGTTGCAACCCTCTCCTCCTACCTGCCCCCCCACGCCAGAACCAACATGCGAAAGTTTTCATATCGTTTCATAAGCTAAGCCGTAACTCCTTCCAGGACCAAACTCCCACACCCACATAAATTAAAATAACTTGTCCGTGGTATTTTCTGTACTAATTGATAAATAACTTGAATAACACCAACATTCATGCACATCCACCAACCATGTACCTCCGTTATTTATCACTCATGTGCGTCCGCCATTTATCACTTATGTACATCCGTTATTTATCACCCATGTGCACCCGTCATTTATAACTCATGCACCCGTCATTTATAACTCATGTGCACTCGTCATTTATCATTCATGTGCACCCTTCATTTATCACTCATGTGCATCCGTCATTTATCACTCATATACATCCGTTATTCATCACTCATGTGCATCCAGCATTTAAAGCTCCAATGAGACCCCAAGTTACAACAAATTTCGCATGTAATTAAGTCATATTTTCTTACAACTTTGCAGAAACGTTGAACAATCCAACCCTAAAACAGCACGCCCAGAATGCACTGGATATCTTAGCAGGAAGAAGGTACATTTCCGAGGATATATGCCATATAAAATTTTAATGATTTTTTATCTTTTAATTTATTTTGTCTGTATGCAATAGAACTTGCCATAACCTTGCGACATAACCACGCCGCAATGAAAACCATTTCGGAAATAAGATCACTTCCTTCGATTGCCGAGATGGACGTTTCTACATTTCAGCTTGGCTTTTGTACAAAAATCTGCTACTCGGCACAGTTATATCAGCAGGTTTTTGCTGTGTGTTGTACATTTAGAGGCCCTTCACAAAGTATGTTGGTCGGTTTTAGTGATTTTTGACACCGTGTATAACTACCAGTGGCGGGGACCCCCTCCCACCCTCGTACTGGAGCGTGCATATGTGAGCTTACACCCCCGGCTCGTTTATTGAAAGCCACCCAACCTTGTTGATTTTTAATTTTTATTTGATCTTTTTATTTTATTTCATTTTTTTTTTGGGGGGGGGGGAATACGACAAGAGAAAGGACTTTGTAACAGAGAACAGAAGTCATCCAAAACAATAGGGCGGTCCTTGACCTTTATTACGCCCTTTTGCAGCGTACAGTCTGTTTTTCACGCCCCCTTTCCAGCTTACAATCCGTCTCTGAAGACGTGTCAGAACAGAAGGAAGAAATCAAGCAGATTGACGAGCGAGTGACCGAGACTGAAGAGAGAGTCGACGAGGTGGAAAAGGACGTGAAAAGGATCGATGAGAACGTGGACGAACTGAAAACAGACGTCACAGAACAGACAGAAAAACTACAAGAGCTTGAAGTGGTGGTGGATGAGACCGTGGAGAAAGTGGAGGAAATCGACAAGAAGGTGAATAACGCACCCGTACAAGAGTGCACTTTCTGCCTCCATGTAATGTGTGCCCATCACTTTACTGCGGGTCTTTCTTGTTCCTTCGCACACCCTCTTTATGGTAAATTTCCTGTTTTTCTCTCACTTTTTTCCTTTAATACCTTTTGTCTCTTTTAGACTTAATAACTTTGGAATTTCAATGCTCTTCTCCTTGAAGATCTTTATGGTCTTACAGCTACTTACAGAGTTGCTCTTTTTCGCTCGGATTTCGTCAGTCGTTTTAATGTTGTCATTCCCATTCTCTAGTGCTCCTTGTTTGCCTCTTTTCCTCTCATTTTTCTTATATTCGTTTCTTGTTCTGTACTTTCTTTTATGTTCATCTGCTCCTGCTCATCCGTCTTTTATATGTGTCGTTTTTATGTTCTCCTTGTTGGTCTGTATGTTGTTTTTATGCTCTTCTTGTTATTCTATATGTGGTTTTTATGTCCCCAATGTTGTTCTGTGTTGTTTTTATGTTCCCCTTTCTCTATGTCGTTTTGTGTTCTCCTTGTCATTCTGTATGATTTTTTTATTTCCCTTATGTTGTTCTGTCTGTTGTTTTTATGGTCTCTTTATGTTGGTTTTGTGTTCTCCTTGTTATTATGTATGTGGTTTTATGTTCTCCATGTTATTCTGTGTGTAGTTTTTATGCTCTTCTTGTTGTTCTGTAAGTGGCTTTTATGGTCTCCTTATTATTTTGTATGTTGTTTTTATGTTCTCGTTGTTGTTCTCTATGCAATTTTTGTGTTTTCCTTATTATTCTATATGTAATTTTGATGTTCTGCTTGTCGTTCTGTATGTTGTTTTTATGTTAACCTCGTTATTATATGAGTTATTTTTATGTTACCCTTTTTCTATATGTTTTTTATGTTCCAATGTCGTTCTGTATGTTGTTTTATGTTCCCCTTCTTGCTTAGTTTGTTGTTTTATGTACTTGTTGTTGTTCTGTGTGTTTTTCATGATCCCCTTGTTGTTCTATATGTTGTTTTATGTTCATCTTGTTTTTCTGTATGTTTTTCCTTGTTGTTCTATGGTTTGTTTTTATGCCTGTTCTTCTAAATTCTTTTGTTGTTCTCATTATGTTAACTTCGTTGGCTTCTTACTTCTTTACTTTGTTGAATTTGTCCTTCAGTCTTTCCGACCACTCTGTTCCTGCATTTTGTTCCTTCACTGTGTTCCTTCAATTAGTTCCTTTACTCTGTCATTCACTCTGTTTTTTTTTTGCTATGTTCCTTCACCCTGTTCCATCACCATAATTTCTTCATTATATTACTTTATTCAGTTCCTTCACTATGATTCTTCACTTTATTCCTTCACTCTGTTCCTTCATTCACTTCCTTATCCGGTTCCATCACTCTGTTCCTTCAAATTCTCCCCAGCACACGAAAGGTTCTGGCGGAACGCTAAAACAATAGCTATTGCTCTCCATGTCCCGGATGTTTGAAAAACAAACCAAACAAATTTGCAGAAGACATGGCAGATTTGTTTTCAAAACTTGATACCAAAATTGTCGCTCTGGATCAGAAAACCGAGTCGCTTTCAACCAGAATTACTGCGATGGAAAATTCCATGACGTCACAATACACACTGGGAAAACTTACTCTATTTAGTTATGAAGTAAAAATGATACTTTAAACTTGTAATGGATTGCATGTGAAAACGTACATTTATGATTTTTGCACAAAGTTTAGATACTCGCAAGCATCACCCGACTCCATGGCCGCTATGCTCCTCCCCCATCCCCCATCTCCGACGATATATCCTTTACACCCACGAAAAAGTAATGGAACTCAGTTTGCTTTGCAACTGGATATATTTTTTAGACTTTGAGCCATGCTCCCGTATGGTCACGTGACGTCGCCAAGCTCATGAATACAGAAGCGGAACACGACTGGCGTTTCCTAGCAACAAGACTAGGATACAGTAACGACGACGTCAGGAACTGGGCCACGCAGCCGGATCCGTGTTTGAGCTTACTCGATGAGTGGTTCGCCACGCACAAGACGCGGGAAGCCACTTTTGCCATTGAGCAGGCTTTGAATGAAATGAATCGAACAGATGCGGCCATGATTGTGGAAAATGCTCTGAAACAAGCAGGTAGGACTCATACAGCGCCTGGGAAGCGTTGTGGACTCAGTTTGGAAATAAAAATATTCACAAACAGTGACATATGGTATCCTAGCTTATAGGAATGTTAAAACAACGTGTATTTAATTTGGGAAATTCACTTATTTCTATTTTTAACTCTCGTTAGTGTGTTTTGAATATAGTATTCCGTTTATGAGAAAAAAGCAAAGTTTTTGTGGAATTCAACGCCTGGCAATTTACAGAGGGTGTTGTGGAGGAGGATGATACTGAGCAGTGGGATCCCCCTCCCATATTCATCAGCTACCAGTGGGCACACCAGCCCGAGGTCAAACTACTCCACAAGCATCTGAAAATGGCTGGATATAAAAGGTAATATTGCTAATTATTGATTATAATATGTATCAAATGTTGAGCCGGTTTTCCAATGCTAAAAAGGTATTGAGTAGATTTTGCATTCATCAGAATTAGAAAGAACAAAATATGTATGAAGTTGGAGGCAATTGTCAAAATGGTAAAAACACCTCACATAATTTCAGTTCTGAAAAATTTGTGAATGTGCGAGTATATTTTTACAATCGTTGCAGATATTTAAGTTCGAAGTATGTATGAATTTTAGCTGGATGGACATTGGACAAATGGGAGGTGGAGACAAACTCTTTGCCAAGCTTGACCAAGGAATAAGAGCCGCCAAAGTAGTGATCTGCTGTGTGACGGAGAAATACGCCAAATCCGCCAACTGCAACAGAGAGGTACAGTCCGCACTTCATTTCAAGCCAATCCTCTGTCATCAAGCTACACATTTCCTTACATTTTCTTCACTTAAAGCGACATTTATACCTCGAATGTTTAGTATGCCGGTATATGCACAACAATTACCTTATATTGACCTATTTTAGTAAAGTACTATTGCTAGTATGAAAATATTGATCTTCTGGTCAACATATCGTAACTGGTCAATAATATCTTCATTTTGACTCGAAATAAGTCATTATGCTTTGCTGTACGACTTAATTGGTGGTTTGCTTAAAGGGCAATGTGTATCGAGTTTTTTTATGCCGGTCAACAATGAAAAATCATTGACTTTTTAACCAATCAAATTGCAGTATTTACCGGTGTAATAATTCCAAATATTCACTTTACTTTCTTCGTATTTTCTACGATATACACCTGTTAGATCTAATAAAACTTGTTTCAAATTTTAAATTAAACATTCTGTATAATTGTTTTGAAGGATATTTAATCAAATGCCACTTATATGTTGTTTATGACTGCACATAGTAAAACAGTATATATTTTTATTTAAAATTTTAAAAACGTAACCTATCTGTGATAGGTTAACCTTGCGGTTACGCTGGGAAAACCCATGATACCGCTGCTGATGGAGAAGCTTGCGTGGCCCCCTCCGGGGTCAATGGGTCCCATATTCGGCGAGTACATCTTTGTGAGGTTCTTTGCCCGCCCTGGCGAGACCGCTGGAGATGACAGGTTTTGGCCTACAGCCAAATTCCAAGAACTGCTGATGCAGCTGAGATACACCCACGCCCCAGATGCGTCAATCATTACTTCCGGTCAGTTTTCATCATTATTGTTGGAAATTTAACCTGAAACATTTATTCAAGCATTTTGTTGTTTTTTCTTTATAAATTTTAATGAAATTAAAACTTTTAATTTTTTACCCCACCTCAGTCGAAATTTAAGAAAAATATAACTTCGAAAAATACTAAAGCAAATGAAACAAGATGCTTCAGACGTGTTGCGGAGGCAGGACAAGTTCCTGCAGTAACGACGCTCCCAGACATTTGATAGATTGATTGATTGACCGATTGATTGATTGATTGATTGATTGATTGATTGATTGATTGATTGATTGATTGAAGTATTCTTCATTTCAGAACTTTACAAGAACTGGTGGAGCCCGCCAGAAGAAATTATACAAATACAACCCAAAGAACAGAAGAGTACGGCTGTGCAAAACCAGAAAGATGAAAAGGTACTTGTCAGTAATAAAAGTTTTCAATTCATTATTGAATATAAACACCCGGGGACTTCAAAGCCACCAAGTTGCTACGGTTCTTTTCGTGCATTTTTCCTGACGGTTCCTTGTACGGGTTGGGCTGTAAATGTCTACGGTGCTCAACTTCATGCAAAAAATATCCTTTACTGTACATGGACATCTGTAAAAGTCATCCACTCTATGGAGTTGTGTTTCATAATATACTATATATAATGGCTGATGCTCAGCTTAATGGAAAATCTCCTTTGCTGTACGTGGACACCTGTAAAAGTCATCCACTCTGTGGTCTAATGCTTTGTAATATACTATATATAATGGATGATGCTCAGCTTAATGGAAAATCTCCTTTGCTGTACGTGGACATCTGTGAAAGTCCTCCACTCTATGGACTAATGCTTTGTAATATACTATATATAATGGCTGATGCTCAACTTCATGGAAAATCTCCTTTGCTGTACGTGGACATCTGTAAAAGTCATCCACTCTGTGGTCTAATGCTTTGTAATATACTATATATAATGGCTGATGCTCAACTTCATGGAAAATCTCCTTTGCTGTACGTGGACATCTGTAAAAGTCATCCACTCTGTGGTCTAATGCTTTGTAATATACTGTATTTTATGTCTGATATTCAATAGGAAAGCGAGGTGGAAAGTCCTGAAGTATTCATTTCATACCAATGGGGAAAACAGCCGCAAATCAAGAAACTGTACCAAACACTGACATCAATGGGGTATGTCTGTTGGCTGGACATCATGCAGATGGGTGGCGGCGACTCACTGTACGAGAAGATAGACAAAGGAGTGCGCGGCTGTAAGGTCGTTCTGTCGTGTGTCACTCCCAAATACTCGCTGTCAGCTAACTGCCGCAGGGAGGTGAGTCTGGCAGACGCGCTTAAGAAACCCATTGTGCCGCTGTTATTGGAGAAGATAATGTGGCCTCCTGAAGGACCAATGAGCATGGTTTTTACACAGTTACTATATATTGATTTCTGTAAGCCTGATGTTGAAGTACAGAACAGCTGGAACTGCCCGCAAATGGACGAGCTTATTGGTAAATTAATGAACTATGTGCCCAGAATAAAGCCCATTGAGCAATATACGCCTTCAGATGACGCTTCAGACAAAGGTGAAGTTCACTGCCCGACCAATCAAAATACAGAAGAAAACATACCGGCTACAGCAGAACAAGAGCCATCAGGTGACCCTGCAGATAAAGGTGAAGGTCAAGACTCGACCAATCAAAATACAGAACAAAACATACCGACTTCAGCAGAACAACAGCCATCAGATGACCCTGCAGACAAAGTTGAAGGTCAAGACTCGACCAATCAAAATACAGAAGAAAATATACCGGCTACAGCAGAACAAGAGCCATCAGGTGACCCTGCAGACAAAGGTGAAGGTCAAGACTCGACCAATCAAAATCCTGAAGAGGGCAATTGGGATGCCGCAAACGGGCAAAGCGGAAAGTCTGATCCAAACAGCTGGAAAGATCCAGTAACAAGCATTAAGTCATGGGCAAATCAAACTGCAGACAAAGAAAACAGTGGTCACAACCAAGGAAAGAACGCTAAAGAAACTGCAAAGAAAACGTCTTCTACATGTTCGTTACTGTAACATCAAGTATTATCAACATTAAACTTCCAAACATAATATATCTACTCCTAAAAAGTGAGCTGTGATAGGTCGAGCGTAAAACGCACTGCAATAAATGAACCTGAGCCTCTTATTAATGCACCCAATACTACCTTCAACGCGTCCTTGGGGACTGTATGCCCGGTATATATGAACACATGCACGTCTACTTAGGGAATGTGTCCAGACTACATGAAAACATGCGCGTGTCGTCGCGGGTTGTATGTCCGGACTACATGAACACGTGCACGTGTCCTTGGAGCGGCATGGCCGGACTACATGGACACATGCTCGTCTCATCGGAGACTGTATGCCCGGACAACATGAACACATGCAGGTGTTCTCGGGGACGATAACTTTCTCTTTCGACTATTTGAAGATCCTTAAGCTACTAACAGGAAAGTAGCATATGACTGTCCTTGCTTATTTACCAAACACAGTATGAGTCTTGTTTCTTTACCTTTTATCCTATTCGGTATGTAAGATTTTATAGAAATTACATCAAATTCAGTAAAAAAATGTGACAAGCTCTCGAAACCCGCTTACAATACATGAAAACAACAACTCACTTGTTCAAGTTCTGTGCAGGGCTTTTTTTATTGCTCCCCTAATGAAAGCTCCTCTGAACAATAAACCACCCCCACCCCCTTGCTACTGGAGACAACATATATATATATATATATATATCCAAGAGACATATCCATCAAACACGATGTATATCACACGGCTTTGCATCAGCCCAAATTAGGGTTAGATATGGAAGAGTGAGCTAAGAGCTTTTAGGAAGAGATTCTTAGTCAATATCTGGGCACGAACAAGACCTGGCATAAATGATGACTACCCTTTGCTCACAGAAATCATTTAAAATTTGGTTCAGTTTTAAGAATGCTGAAAGTCAGTTTGAATCTTTGTTAGAATGGTGGTCACAGAATACGTTTTATGTTATATCCGTTTGTTTGGCTGAAAAGGAAGCATGTTGTTTTGTCAAAGAACTGTCAGTGTATGTGCCCAGCGCTGCGCCAGAGAACGCAACAAAACGGAAAATAAAACAAAGCAAAATCTGCAATATATTTTTGAATTTGCAGAGCAGAGAGCTATGTGCCACTACTTCACAAAATCTTTGTCATTATTGTTGTTACGATAATCGGTTAGAATGTAAATGGTTGATTCTCGCGCACTTACCCCTCCCCCACCCCGCCCTACTAAAAAAAACGTAAAAAAATTTTCATCCACAATTCCAGCAAATCTTTTTAATCAATGAGTTTACAAATTCACTGGAATTTTCATTAAATACTTTAACCTTGAAGAGCTTATAGGAAATAAATATTTGAAGGTGCAATTT
This sequence comes from Protula sp. h YS-2021, assembly GCA_949752745.1. Classification (NCBI taxonomy): domain Eukaryota; kingdom Metazoa; phylum Annelida; class Polychaeta; order Sabellida; family Serpulidae; genus Protula; species Protula sp. h YS-2021. Next base: position 13,945,094 of record OX457027.1, on the reverse strand, counting down.
TCAGGACAAAAGTGACAAAAATCTCAACATTCAAGTAAAAGATGCAATTTATCGGAAAATAAAACGTCACATGATTTGATAAGAGCAACCCTTACAAATTTTCTACTCAGTTAATTTCACAAGTTCTTCAATACTATTTTGAAATGTTTTAATAATCAAACGAAGTTGTAAAATAACAAGGGATACATAAAATATACGAAGACTATAACTGCCTCGAACCAACACTGAATTGATTTTATTAATTGCAGACAGCATTATTATTGAAAACTTATTAGCGAGACATGTTGTAAGATAGCAGGAAATGGAGAGGCATTCAGCCGGTGCGGGTTGCTTAGAATATAAAACACGAGACCGACTTGTTGCGGACTTTTCTGCAAAGCCATTCCGCCTGGGGTTTCACAATTTCGTGCATGTTATTTTTACTGGGAGTTACTGGGATTCATTTTCCATAGAAATTGCATGAAAATAACAGAATAAGGCCAACACATCTAGTTTTATAAGTTAAAATGTCACGTGCCACCGATTACTAAATCTGCCTAATTAATGCATAGCCGTATAGCCGAATGGTTTTTGTTAATATGAATCCTACTGAAGAGTAGCGGATCTTTATTTCTTAGACTGGAAGTCGAGTACAGGGTAAAAGAACAAGGTGTTCAGATTCTAAGCACACTGCCTGAATTCTTATTCCTAGAAGTCTGTTGGTTGCGGACATTTCTCGAATTTTGTCGTTGTTTTCACCCAGCTCGGGACTATTAACAATCACAATTTTTCGTCAGAATATATATATATATATATATATATATATATATATATATATATATATATATATATATATATATATATATATATATATATATATATATATATATATATATATATATATATATATATATATGCATAGCCGTATTATAATTAAATTATAAATCATATTTTGACAATTGTAAACCATATTATAAACCATGTTATATACTACATTATACTAACGTTTTATTTCGTAAAACAAGCTTTTACGAGTAAAAGCGCAATTCGTGTTCTCCACTTTTAGATGGGTTCCCTACTGGTTTAAACCTTTCACACAGAATAAAAACAAACTTTTTTGTAGCAGTTAGAACTAACATATCCCGCCATCCATCCATCGAGCCATCGAAAGAGGGAATCCTCTGGTGTTTCGTCATTGATTGACAACGGACATTCCCTTTAAGCCCCACTTGATGGTTGTAAAACTCTTCCAAGCTAGTTATGAGGTGGATGGGTGGGAGAGCAGGCTAAAAGTGGAGATTCCGAATTGCGCTTTTGCTCGTTAAAGCTCGTTTTACGAAATAAAACGTAAGTTTTACTTCGCAAAGGCTTTGAATTCGCTTATCTCAACTTTTAGATGGGACTTATGTCCGTAGCAGGGGAGTCTGCCATTCTGAACCGCACCCACAACAAAGGGTTGCGAATTACGCTAGGTACAGAAAAGTTCATCAAAAAGAAGGTGAAGTTGAACTGTAGTTGAAGTCTGAATTAAATGCCAAACTACGTTCCACTTCTTTTAATGTTTCCATAAACTTGGGTTGGGGGAACACTCATAATCCCACCATAGATCTTGGTACGGATAAGTTGCATAGGATCAGCATGACGAGGTCTGATACATGTAGTTGATAGTTAGATAGTCTATGAGTGATATGCGCCAGCCCCCTCCTTCCGCCCACTGGATGGACCCCGACCTCAAGCACTTAACATCGAGAGTATCAAATAACTCAAACATCGATATTTGACAATACGATCGTTAATCCCTGTGATTTACGTGAAATAAACTTGACACTGCTGGGAATCGAGCCAGCAGTATTCAAAATATCAAATAACATGCTATTCGGAGGTTCAAATTGAGGTAATTGATAAAGCTCAATTACCCGGTTCAAGATAAGAACCCAACGTACCGTGCATGCCCCCTTTTTCTGGCCTTGGGCCCCGAAAAGAGTGGAGGACAGCAGAAATTATTATTATTATTATTATTATTATTATGATCAGTTTCTATTGTGCTTTATCTAATTAAAGCTCAAAGCGCATTACAAAAAGTAAAAATATACAAATCACAATAGTATAACAGCTTAACATTACAATAAAACAAAGATAACCTAAAAAGAACTTTGAAACAGTTTGACACGAAACTAATACTGTTTAATTCAATACTGATGTAATAAACACACCCATGTTTAATTGTTGTAATATTGAATAAAAAGGTGCGTCTTAAGCGCTCTTTTAAAACCAGCTAAAGTGTCATTTGATCTAACAGAGATAGGAAGGGCGTTCCATTCACGCGGAGCATAATTCATAAATGCTCTATCACCGTACGAATTCCGAGTTTTATGCTCTACGAGGAAAAAAACTATTTTGTGAGCGAAGGATTCTGGTAGGTTGGGGGCGGATTGACTGCAATCAGATGGGACCGTAATGGCAGTTTCTGCCGCTATGAAGGGGCCTAAAGAGTAAAGGCCTCTAAGTTCATTTTGCAAGAACTCTTTAAGATAGTACTTTACAAACGAATTGGGAGATGAACAACAGCCTGTTTTAAGTATATCTGATACAGAAACATTATGGAGAGCTCTGAGTGAGTTTGCGATTTGATGGGCATGATGGGTCTCAACCTGCATTCGTTTTGGAGTCTCGTGTATGTCTGTGCTCGCTCATAAGCAGCCAAAATGACCTTTCTAATGTAATGGTTGTTTTTGAAGAATAAGATACTGGCATAGCGCTCTGACCGGGCACATATGTGCCCTACCTTGTCCTTCAGCAAAAAGGTGATCTAAGAGGTCCGTTAATTCTCTAAGAATGTCGGGTTAGGCCCCACGTTTGGCAAATCTGGGGACGGGTGGAAATGTTGCTAATGCGCTTAAGATAGGAGTACCCTGTGGCAAGGTATCGGACTGAACTTTATCACCTTGCAGAGGAAGAGCAGAGCGAACCGCGGGGCTTCTGGGAACCACGGGACTATCAGTAACAGAGTTGGTGGTTTCAGCTCGGCTATTCTCTGTAACACTTGGTGGAGGATTGCTTTTGGGGGAATGCATAGAGTACCTGTAGGGGCCATAGGCATTTCAGTGCGTCCACTGCCCAGGCTGTTTGATCCGGACTTGGGGACACAAACCTGCGTAGTCGTGTTCAGTGCATTGGCGAATGTGTCTAACGTCGGAGATGCACATGGGGATTAACGTGACACCCATTGGAAAGACGATTGGGCCAGACACCACTCTTTGTGAATAACCTGGCCCGTCCTAGAGACTAAGTCGGTCAGGACATTGAGTTTTCCAGAGAGGTGATGGGCCGTGATGCAGATCCCGTGCCAATAACAGGATTTGGAAAGTTCGTTTGATAGCTTGTTCAGATCCATCCAGACCACTCGGAGCTTCAGCCAGTTGATGTGGTACCTAGGATGACAATTCCCCTTTCCACATTCGGTCCTGACAGTGAATCCCCCATCCCTCCCTCCCTGGATGCGTGTGTCTGGAGTTCTATTTCCGGGGACGTGGAATAAAAATGACTGCTTTGTTCATGGTATTCGGATTTCACCACCAGAGAAAGGAAAGGGGCAGTTCGAGAAACCGTCATTGTAGTCTTGGGGACCTTCTCTACACTAGAGCCCGTCTAACTAGCATTTGAAACGGTCTGTAGTGCAGACGGCCCAATGGGACCGTCTTCTCTGTCGCCACTAATAGGCCCAACAGTGATTCCATGGCTTGTATCCTTACGTTTTGGTCTGCAGAAATATTTTGAAAAGCCGGTGAAATTTTCTGCTGTCTGTTTGCCGTGGAGAACGCTCGGGCTGTCACCAAGTCCCATTGCTCTCCCAAGAAATGATGTCTTGGTTTGGGACCAATTCGGATTTGACTAGATTTATCATAAGACCTATATGTATTGCCTTTTTGATAAGCTGGATCGTGTGGCGATGGACCGTCTCCCTTCGTGACTGACCGAAGCGAAGTGCCAGAAGCCAAAAACACTTTTGTCGTATTTGGAAACAGAGGTACCTCCTGGTCAACGGTGTAGGGGTAGACGTGAAGATAAGCATCGGACAGATCTATTGATGTGCCCCACATACCTGTTTGGAGAGTCCCTTTTATAGGCAGCACTGTATCCATTTGGCAGGAGGTTACCTGCAGGAACTGGCTGATTGACGATAGATCTATCAGTAGTCTCCAACCCCCTGATTTTTTGAGTACCAGAAAGACTCTGCTGAAAAAAACCCACTTGGTTTTCTAGCATTTTATCTATAACCCGTCCCCTTGGGCCTCTCTTAAAAGGGAGTGGAGAGCCGCTCCAGAGCCATTGGACTATTCTCCGGGGAGCCTCTAATTTTTACTAGACTTGCCAGAATCTGCGTAGTCTTCTGCCAACGGGCAAGGACGAGTTACAGGACAGTAGGTACCTTAACGTAGGTCCCGTAACCCTTTGAAACTGGACCAGCAGTGCTGAAGGAAAGCGTCTCGTCATTGGCCATTGAGGTCAACAGGAAGGTTGAGAGCTTCACGACATCGCGACTTGCGAGGGAAGGCATTCCAGCAGTTTGGAGGACACCGGTTCGCTAAGGCGTGAATCCTCCCATCTTGCCCTTAGGGCTTTAAGAGTATGGTCTTGGAATAACATAATATTCAACACTTGACGGGCAGAGGACTCAATTGTCTTGACGTCTACTAGTAGAATGTCTGAGTCTGCGAGCACTGTTGGCATCCACACCGTCCGTTTGCTTAGCTGTTCTAACGCCTCCAACGGGATCTGGTCGTCGGATGTGCGATAAGGCGCAGTGTTTCGAGGCGTGAAACCGTGAGAAAGTGAGGCATTCACTGGCGTCCATTTTCTTGAATTCGTTTGAGCATAGTCATCCGAATGAGGATTCATACCTTTTCAGACAAGAAGTGCCACAGGTAACGTTAGCGAGGCGAGCTATCTGCTGTATTACGTCTCTAAAATGAACTTCCGCTGGAGTTATGGATGATGACGTCACCGAGTGGGTTCCCTCTTGCCCGGGTGATGCGAGATCAAGGATGAGGGGTCCTGATTGGTTGACCCGCTGCTGTCGGATCTCGCTACAGACATTGACCACGAACTGGGGACCGTACATAGTCCATCTCTTGCAGGGGTAGCCGGAAGTGTGCCGGTGCTGTAGGGTGGCCTCTGTCATGTCTGAAAAGGAAGCAGAAAGAAGACGCCATAAATAACTGTATCTGCCATTGTAAGTCAACAGCCACATTTAAACACTTATGCTATCAATCCAAACGCTATGCAATGGCCTAAGTGTGATTAAATCATCTTAAAATGTCAAAACGTTAGCAGTTAAGACGATTCTAGGCGAAAAACATGATTCCATACGGACCTATGTTTCCAAGAATCCCATAGCCCCGTGTTCCCATAAGTCCCATGACCCCTGATCCCATGATATCATGTGGTGTCATTTGAGCGAGATCCCACAAGTCCGCCAATGGTAATCATCATAAGACTAGGCGGACGGGTCATGGTACCCTATGGGCACCGCGGACCGTTACTAGGTATCATAAAGGGACCCGTGTTTGGAAGATGTCTGTTTCGAAGCCCATAGACGAGAATATGGGTGCTACAAGCCCTAAAACGCCTCAAAGGACTTCTGTCGCCAGGACAAAGTTTTATGCTGCATAACTTGCTCGTGCAAGATAGAAAATTCCCTTTTTGGAGAGCTAACTTAAGCAGAACCGGCCATTCCTGCTATGGCATCTTCAGCTGAATAAAGCTTGGAATGTATGCAGGCAATGTGGACTGTAAAGACTCAAAACAGCTCCTGACGATATGTACTAGAGCCAGTAAGTGTTTTATTCCATCTTGCAGCTTCAGGAGGAGAAAAAGAGGCACACAAATGTCACTGCGACGTGTAAAATCAATTTTTGTCAGACCGAAGTTACAAGTGCTGGATTTTGCTTTTGACTCGAATCAACTTATCCAGCTTCCAGAGAATGATAAAATAGTCCTTTGTTACTTAAATAAACTAAACAAAAGCAAATTCGTACCTTTCCACTATTTCCTCAACGAAAATTCGTGGAGCACACAGAATGGCGTGTGTTTTCAACCACACGCTTAAAGGGAATGCCCGTTGTTAATCAATGGCGAAACACCAGAGGATTCCCCCTTTCGACTGGTCGATGGATGGATGGCGGGATAGGCTAGTTCTCACTGCTACAAAAAAGTTTTTATTCTGCGTGAAGGGTTTAAACCGGAAGGGAACCCATATAAAAGTGGAGATAAGCAAATTCAAAGCTTTTGCGAAGTAAAAACGATGATATAATCTTTATTATAAAACATATCTTAACTGCATTATAAGCATATCATATATTTTATCGGCATAACAATACTATCAAACATTTTTTGTGTCCATCTGTGATTACCCTTAAGTATTTTATTATATGGCAGTAAAGTACGATATTGATAAAAAAAATATATAAACTAAGTAATGCAAAACCTGGGTTTGGCAAAGCATAATCAGATCCCAAAGCTTAGGCTTAACAGATAAAGGCCTCGTGTATGCCCCTTATCTATGACATCATTCAAACTTTAGATGACCACATGATTACCATATGAACTTGTCAAGTCTTATGTAACTATTACCATATGCTATCAAATAAATTCCTGTATATTTAATCCTATATTAAAACCTTGATGGACAACCACAATGTAATCATGTATAAACCGTTGAACTCACGTATGTTTATGGTCTGGTAAGTGATTCGACTAGAGATAAACTATTGGTTGCAAGTATACAGCCACGGAATTGGGCACCAGACTGAAAGAGGCTGAAATGCTGTTTTTTCATGAGATGTCTATAGTTTGATTGCAAACCAATGATAACAGATCTTGAGTCTCGTATACTGTTCTCAAGAGTAAACGCCGCGGCAGAAATCATGATCACCATCAAGGTGGCAATGGAGTCACGATCGCAGTGCTAGTGTTGGTATTGTACAGATATCCAATCGAACAATCGATATATATTGTCTATTCAATATAAAAAATATAAAGGAATTAAATTATTTCAAAATTACTTTATAGACAATTTAGATTTTTGTTTTTGATATATTTTTGTACACTTTGGTGAGATTTGATTAGAACAGCAAATTACAACTTTGACAAATTCCTCTGTTTGTTTCCAAATTACTGAGGGAAGAAATCCCCCATTCCATTAGTAGAACTGTCATAAGATGGAGGGTAGGGGTGGGGGTCATTGCCGTCATGACAACAGTGTGAGCAACATAACGGCAGATAGCACAATTTGGCGTTCACCGGAGTTCTCTACTCCGCTATAAAGTGAATCTTTGAAACTTTGCTTATTAAGGGCATAATGGATTTTCTGGTTAAGTCATCGCCTTCATGGGTATGGTTTATAGCTATGTTGCCTTTGGCCTTGTTTAGCGTAACTTTTTCCTGGGGAAGGATTCTTTAGCCTTGTTTAGGATAACTTTTCAGGGGGAGGGTGTCTTTAACCTTGTTTAGGGTAACTTTCCCGTGGGATAGAGGGTTCTTAAGCCTAGTTTAGGGTTAGTTTTCCAGGGAGGGGGTTATCGCCCTCATGGGTATGACTAATAGCTGCGTTGTCTTTAGCCTTGTTTAGGGTAAATTTTCCGGGAATATTGATCTCTAGTTTGCAATTTTTTCCGGGGGAGGGGTCTTTAGCCTATTTTAGGGTTAGTTTTCAGGCGGGGAGGGGTGGTCATTGCCCTCATGGTTAATAGTGTGTGTCTTTGACCCGGTTTAGGGTTAGTTTTCCCTTAAAGCAATACTGGAGCGACATGAGAACGTTCATAGCATGAAATGTTACATGAGAGGGGCCACACAATGTAATGTTACATAGCAGCGTTCGCATCATGTAATGTTGAGTCGCCACCTTCATTAACTCACACATAAACACAGAAAATATTAGCTTATGAAAGACTTAAGAAGCGATTCGTTATGCCTTTTCGAGATAGTAAGAGCTTTAGAAACGTTGCCCCATTCAAATTCATTGAAAGTGCGTCAAGATATAAAATTCCTACAAACAATCCCCAACGTTACATCTTGTATGTCTTTGCGTATCCTTTTACAGAAGTGGAGGGACAACAAGACATGCTACTGACTACTACTTTATGAATGGTTATAACATCTGTCTCTGTAACAACATTAGGCACTGTTGAGGTCGGTTGCTATCAAACAGAGCTAGTTAACGCATTAATCCAAAGTTTCAACAGGTTTAAAATTGAATATGGTCAGTTATAAAGAGATTAGAGTTTAGATTAATTGCTATTTAATATTTAGAGGGAAAGCACAAACAAAATTTCAGGTGATATTATGTAGCATTTAAGGCCAGCGTCTTCTGTTGGTTTGAATAGAAAGCTACAGTTAGATTGGTGAAATATTTGATTTGCAACCAAAATGTTCAGGCGTGTGTTTTAGTACTTATTGTCCTGATATCGAGAAGTGACCACACATAATGACAGTAATTACAGAAGTGCAGTATAACATTGCATGCTATAGACTCCTACTCCTGCGTTAGTCTTGCAGTGGGCCTGTGTTTAAACCCACTAACCCTTCACCTGTAACAGTATGTGCCCTACAACAACACAAAACTTCAAGCAGATAAGCCTATACTGAAATTAAAATGAAGATAGAAAAATAAAGGTCAAAATGAAGCCACCAAAAGAATTGTATCTAAAAAACGACACAAAAATCACATTAGAAACAAATACAAATAAAACAAATAAAAAAGATATTGCAGAACCTATTCTGAATTAATCCAGTTTAAAAAAAGAATATGATATATTTCCTTCTTACCAGTTTTCTATAGCAAAAATAAAGTGACATGCAAGTTTGCATAATTGAATGCAGCGATTTGGCGGTCACGTGTAAAAATGTTGAACTTTTGGTTTCTGAAAACATCAAACTCGTATTGTAATCTCTTACAAAATAGGCCATCAATTTGTGAAGCACAGAACCACACTCAAAGATCGAATTTTTCTGGAACATATCGAATTTGCTGTTATTTGAAAACTATTTTCAACCAAGCAATATATTTCAAAATCTAAACTTTTTTCTCACGTAAATCATCTAATCTAAAATTGGTGTTTTTATTTTTGCCTTTGCATTCAACGCTGACTTTCTGTGTGGTTTAAAAAAAGCTTCTGCTCGTGTTCCTTTACAGAAGTATCAACTGCTATATTTGATAGTACAAAACATGTTTTTAGGTGTTGTTTTGCGAATGAAACATCGTCTTTATATACAATACTCAACAAGTGTAATTTCTATGGAATGCCGTTATAACATTTAATGCCAATTTTTATATCAAAATATAATTAAAGATATCCAGAAATCTATGAAGATCTCAATAATTTATATTGCTAATTATATTGCTATCAATAACTGAATTTTAGATGGCAAAAAATTATTTTTGAGATCAAAAAATCAATTGTACAAACTTAAAAAATCTTAAAGAATACACACATTTATGCAAAATTTAACGAATCGTCAATTAAATTTTGGACCTGAAAACTTGATCAAAAATAACATCACCATTTTTTATCTCAAGAATTGCTTTTCTTTGCGCAGTAAAAAATTTAAAGAAAGATTCTGTATACAAGGAACAGTCGTTATCAATTTACAGATTTGTGCTTCTGAATTTCAAATTTCAATTAAAAATAGACTGATATTTTGATATCAAAAATCAATTTTTGAGATCATAAAATCATTTGCAGATTTCAAAAATAATTTCTGAAATAATGATGTCTGAAACAAATTTTTAATATCAATAAAGGAAAAGGAACTATTGAGCACAAAATTGATTTTTTGCTCTCAAATATTTAATTTCTGCTATTGAGAATTACATTTCTGATCCCAAAAAAATCAATTTTAGATATTATTAGCCATTTTTGATATCAATAAATAATTTTTGATATCTCTTAACACTTATTTATCTTAAAAATTACTTTTTGAGATCAAGAATACATTTAGACATATCAAAAATTCATTTACAGATAGGAAAAATGAATGCTTGATATCACAATATGGATTTTTTAAACCAACAATTATATCTTGATATCAAAAAATCAATATTTGAGATCAAAATATAATTCTTGATATCAATAATACGCTAATAAATGTGGTAATGGCATTCCATACATTTCTTACTATAGTGTTCATAGACAATAATTCTGTGAATTTTAAATGTTTTCCACCGGGCGATAATTTCGGATCGGCGGGTTAATATTGCTCAACAGCGTGGAACAACAGTGCTTTTGTGAATTTTAAATGTTCTCCACCGGGTGATAATTTCGGCGGGTTAATATTGCTCACCAGGGTAGAACAACAGCGCTCACCAGGGTGGAACAACAGTGCTCACCAGGTGGAACAACAGTGCTCACCAGGGTGAAACAACAGTGCTCACCAGGTTGTAACAGTGCTCACCAGGTTGGAACAATAGTGCTCAACAGGTCGGAACAACAGTGCTCACCGGGGTAGAACAACATTGCTCACCAGAGTGGAACAACATTGCTCACCAGGGTGGAACAGCAGTGCTTACCAGGGTGGAACAAGAGTGCTTACCAGGATGAAACAACATTGCTCAAGAGGGTGGGACAATAGTACTTACCAGGGTGGAACAAAAGTGCTCACCAGGGTGAAACATCAGTGCTCACCAGGGTGCAACAACAGTGCTCACCAGGGTGGAACAACATTGCTCACCAGGGTGGAACAACAGTGCTCACCGGGATGGAATGAAAGTGCTCACCAGGGTGAAACAACAGAGCTCACCAGGGTGGAACAACATTGCTCACCAGGTGGAACAACAGTACGATGTTCCACAGATCTAACTGCTGTTTCACTCAACTGAACAATATCAACCCACCGCTGAAATAAATGAAATTATAATTGTGCGATTATCGTGTTTCGGTACAATTTCATTCAAACTGAAATAGGATTCTTCAAAACACATAAATGAAAAAGTGTTATGATATCATTAGTAGCGGTGGTTGTGAAGGAGCAGGGGATAGGTGGTCGGGTTTGGAAATGACAAGTTTTACCGATACACGCAATGTCTGTGTGGCGTATCTTAGTTTCTTTCATAATGGCATGATCTATAAAGCATACTTGTTAAATTCACAGTTATCTTTGTGCTGTTTTAACCCCGCTTTATTTTAAACAATTTTAACACTCTAACATCAAAGTGGTCATCATGAATTATCAGTTATAAGAAATGAAGTGGTCTTTGTAGATTTTTTGCCCCGTTTTTCTGTTAAGATTAGAGCTTTTGCTGGAGGTTCAGTATAGCCTTTAAATATACGAGGCACAGACACAAACCACCGAACTGTTTCAAAGTAATCGCTCATGTATGTTTTGTTTTGCTTACAATTAGGGTACTGACTTATAATAATCTTTTCTGTTACTCAGTCGTAACTGACACTTTTGCTGAAGTACTTACTGTTTTATAGCACTAATTTTGTTTTAAAAGTGACAGCTTTATGTATTGCATCGAAATAATTTTATTAAATGCATTTTTTTCACCGTTAGACGAATTTATTTTTGAGACATGTAGACATGTAGAACAATGTTTAAGATTGTCCAGAGGTTTTGTTCAGTTGTAAAGTCCTGACCTATTTGTCATTCTCCATAAATGCGTCGTTCTCCATAAACGAGAATGAGAATTTATATGAACATTCAGTGTGCTTGAAATGACCAGGTAAGATTTGAATCCACGCGTCGTTCTTAAAAAACCAACACAAATATTTCACTGTGACCACCGTGTATGACTTAAAGCACACATCGGAAACTGTTCCCGAATAATGCCCCCGTAGGGCTCTATTTAGTTTAAAAATGACTGCGCCTGAAGGCTGTTTCCTAAAAGAGCCCCCCCCCCCCGAAATAGTTGTTGTGGTAGAAGTAGAGTAATAGACCTAAGTGTAGTTGCAGTGTCATTACAATATGCCTGTCGGCGGAGTCTAAAGGATCAATAAAATAGATTGACCTGAAGGATAGTCTGACGCAGCTTTTTTTCCATTTCTGCTGTAATGCACTCATATAATCTAGCAATTCCATTTCATATAGTTGTGACACGTCGTCTGCATTAGAAATATGTTTAGAAATATGTTTACAGGCTTCAAATTTCCAGAGCAAAAGTCTTTTTAACATCTCTTTGATAACATGTAATATTGTTTGAAAGCATGCACACTGACATCTCTTCCACAGCAGAATTCAGCTTCACTTAAGTGTTAGCGGTAAGGCTCTATCATGGCTAACATCATATCTACAACAGCGTAAGCAGCGGGTTGTTATTAATGGAAAGTGTTCTGATTCTGCAGTTTTATCCCAAGGTTTACCTCAAGACTCGGCCCTTGGGCCAATCCTTTTTACAGTTTATGATACTCCACTACATCGCCACTTCACTTCAATGCAGATGACTCGCAACTGTTTATTGCTTTTGACCTGAAACGGAATTCAAATAATAGTTTAAATAGTTTACAGCAGTGTACTGCAGCCTTAAAACGGTTGATGTGCGCAATTTTTTCTCAAATTGAACGATGACAAAACAGAGCTGATTTTTATGGGTCGAAGCATCACCTCACAAATCTCTCATCAATACTTATCACTGTTGGTTACAGTATCATTACATTGTTATCTAACGTAAAAAATCTCAGTTCCATGTTCGATAACTCTGTGACCATGGATAAATTTATAAACCTTAAAGTGAGTTCATGTCTAGTTTATCTGTGAAATATAGCAGGATAAGACAATATCTGACACCAGATGCTACCAAGCTGCTCGTCCACTCTTATGTCGTTTTCAGACTTGATTATTCAAATTCAATTTTATTCGGTATCAATAAATGTCTAATACGCAAACTCCAGCTGGTTCAAAATGCTGCTGCACGTCTTATCTTTAGGCAGAAGAGATAAGATCATATAACGCCAATTTTGATGCAACTTCATTGGCTTCACCACTGAACAGAGAATTTTATTCAAAAATTTGATAATTGTGTAAAGTAGTATTTAAGGAATGCTCCACAGTATTTATTGGATCGAGTCACACCTTATCCTACCCGTCGTGCCTTGAGATCTGAGGATCAAACACTGCTCAATGAAAATAAAACTGCTACTAGATTAGGTGACAGAGCATTCGTAAATTTTTCGTCAAGGATTTGGATTTCATTACCTTTTAGTATTGAGAACAGTTGTAATATGTCTTACTTTAAAAACAGCTTGAGACGTATCTTTATAGAGTTGCATATCCAGATGCATAGCTGTTTTATCTTAATATTTGATTTTAGTCTATTTTGTATTTTCTGTTATTAGTATTATTACATGTATGTTAGTATTATTGCACTCTATAAGTATCTTTAATAAAATAAGAAAATAAAAGCAATCAGAGATACTTTTAAAATTGTCCGAGGCGGTCCTGCTTGTGTAGTCTTATTTGTGTGGTCCGATTTGTGTGATACTGTTTGTGCAGTCCTGTTTGTACGACCCTGTTTTCCTGGTCTTGTTCGTGCGGTTCTGTTCGTGCGGTAATGTTTGTGTGGTCCTGCTTGTGCGGTTCTGTTTGTGTAGTCATGTTCGTGCATTCCTGTTTGTGCAGTACTGTTTGTGTGGACTTGTTCGTGCGGTCCTGTCTGTGCGACCCTCTTTGTGCGGCAATGATTGTGTGATCTTGTTCGGGCGTCCCGTTTGTGCAGTCCTGCTTGTACGGTGTTGTACGTGGGGTCCTGTTTGTGTGGACTTGATAGTGCGGTTCTATTCGTGGGGTCCTGTCTGTACGGTGTTGTTCGTGTTGTCTTGTTTGTGCGATCCTGTCTCTGCGGACTTGTCTGTGGCTGCTGTTTTGCAGTCCTGTTCGTGCGGTCCTGTTTGTGCGGTCCTGGCTGTGCGGTCCTGTTCATACGGTCCTGTTTGTGCTTTCCTGTCTTTTCGGTCCTATTTGTCCTTTCCTGTTTGTGTGGTCTTGTTCATGCAGTCCTGTTTGTGTGATTTTATGCGTGCGGTCCTGTTTGTGTGGTCTTGTGTGTGCGGTCTTGCTTGTGCTGTGTTGCTCGTAAGGTACTGTTTGGGTGGGCTTGAGCGTGACTTCCTGTTTGCATGGTCTTGCTCGTGAGGTCCTCTTTGTGTGGTCTTGTTCGTGCGGTCCTGTTTGTAGTTTCATAATCAAGCGGTTCCCTTTGTGGGTCCTGTTTATAAGGTGTTGTTCGTGCGGTCAATGTTATTTTTAGATCTAAGCATGTTTGCCTGAGCATATTTACATACCGGCCATAACCATACTGTGAAATATTATTATACAGCACGGTGGAAGAATGTGGTATCGGAGTGTTTTCATGAGAATTTGCCTCTAAGATAATTCCTAAGATACCTCTTGACACAGGGAACTGTTATCATACAATACCGTATTAGTTGCTGTCATTCATTACACCAAGAGATCTCCCGGCCTATATTGATCCCGCCCACTAGATACCAGCTCCGGTATTCACAAAGTTAACTATGTAGTTAACTGCACACTGCACAAGCGAAAGCAGCAGATTTAACTAAATTAAGCAGATACCTTTTACAAGAATTTGTTTCAATATAAAAGTAAAATTTATGAATTAACTTTCAAAAGTTCAGTTTGCTAAATGAACAGTTAACGGTGTCAGTTCACTGCACAGTTAACTTTTGTGAATACGCCCACTGGGGATCAGCAGTTGTGAGTCCCTTTTAGGTCAAGGACAGCTAACAAATAAAACCCTCACAGCTTATTATAAAGATCCATATTTGCTATTGATTAATCTTGACAAATGCGCTTATGTAATATTGCAAAGCCATGGAAAAATCCAAATATATGAATAATACATACATGCACCAGCTATGAAAGTGCATAGGTCAATTTGAGCATATAAAATTGAGTTACAGCTATGTCACAACTCAAAGAATTAATTAAAGATATACGGGAGATTGAAACAAAAGAAAATGTGAAAACGGTAACAAAGAAACACTGGGGGAACTTCGAGAATACGCTGGAAGCCGCCAAGTAAGTTTGTTCTTTTAATCTATGACGGTTTAATAAAAGTTGATTCTTTAGGAGTGTGAGCACGGGATGGGTTATCGATATAGCACGTATAAAATAAGGGTGAGAGTCAGGGAAGAGCGGGTAGGGAGGGGGCGGACGGGGGTCAATATCTATGTGTAAACTAATTGATGCCCTGTGATAGTGGGGCAGTGATCAACAGCGCAAATATAGATTACAGGCGTTAGGTGAGATGTTTAAACTGAGTATTTCTGACATGCTAAAAAATGACTGTGCTTCGTTTAACTCCCGCTAAGCACAAGTTCAAGTTGGATTTAATCAAATATATCAGCAACACTAGATATCGATACACTATAATCTCATTAAAACCATCAATATGGTTATTTAAAAATGTAGTGGTACAGATAGCCCCAGTTGAAATCATGGCATTAGTATGGTCATAACTGGCAAGCGGTATCGGCAGCAATTATTCCAGTAATTGTATTAACTGGAATATCGTGTGTTTTTTTCCAAGACAACAGCAGAAACGTCCAAAAGTTTCCATGTCAGATCTAGCTTTCGCGAAATTCACTTCGCGTTTTAAGGCTGACCATTTACGGCAATTTCATTTCAAAAAGCAATATTGTGTTTGTGTAAAATAGCGACGATCAATGGCAGGAGGTACAGGAACTGGTTATTGCCTGCGTTGAATGCGGAAATGACGACATCTTGAAATTTGCCGCAAGCACTTTCACCAAGAGGAAGCTAATTCAGTGGAAGGTCAGTTCAATACAGTGACGCTATTATTTGCCGTGACATCGCCAAAACCGCATGAAACCTGCTGCCATGCAAGTCATACTTTTTTAAAATTTTCTTAAATATACAGTGTGGAACTAAAAATAATTTCAGAAACGGTAAATTATTTTCCGCTTCTTTTGTGCTACCACAAATTTACTGTTCATCAATGCATTTTTTTTATAGTTGGCGTCCCTAGTAAGCATTCAAACATTGATCCAACGTTGATTTGAGGTTGAGACGTCGACGCGACCAAAGCACATTACCTCTAGTTGTAATTGGTTTGTGTTTGTCGCGACCACAGATCAATATCTTACCAATAGCTTTGACACACTATTTAATAGACGTTGAATAAACAACATTGTTTGGATGTCACTTTTTGTCACAGTCAATAATCAGCTTTCTTCGACGTCTAACCAACGTTTTTGAAGCAACGTTGAGCAGACGTCGCAAAGCTGGCTTTGGACAGACATCGAACTCACAACAAAAACCAACCTTTACGTGTTATTGCTTACCGGTAATGATACCAATGACGGGTCAATTTGATAACAGACCAAAACGAGGACATGAGGTCTGGAATTTCAAGAACGAGTTTTTCAACTTAATTTTGTAAAATACCAATGGAATTCGACTTCATATATACTACATCACTGTGACGAAGGAATGGCAACACTATGCCTATCGCTGTCTAGGTGACGATGCCACATCAATATTTTCACGATGTATTTACGACTTCGGAAGGTAGACGTTGTTTCGATTTTCGACCATCCAACATTGCGCAACGCCGCAGTGTTTACTGTAAGTAACAGATGCGTCCCCTCTCCTTCCGAACATCACACAAAACCTTGGTGGGCGAATTTAGTGCCAAAATGAAATCACCGACGTCAGGATTTAGAATAACATTCATGCAATTTTGCTTGTGTGTCTTTATACAGAAACATCCTGAGATCTTTGACAAGTTCTTTGACTCGCTCATACAAGGAGGTCAGAAGCCTGCATCAGAGAAGCCTGGTTTCTGGCGATCCAGGGACTACCTCGACACTCTGGATAAGATGATAGTACTGCTCAAGTAAGTGCCACGACTCCACTTCCGTAAGAAAAGCTTGTTTGTGGTATTCCTTTGGTCTCTCTTGGCCTACGCTCAAAATGTGTGTGCCTCTTGTAAAACCATATACCCATCTCACGCCACCCGACCACCATCACCGCCGGACTTGTTAGCCTCCTGTTGTGATAGAATCCCGAGAGTCCGGCCGCACTGTAAAATGCTGGGGGTGGTAGCAGTCGTGGTTGGGGGGCGGGATGCGGCAGGGGATGGAGAGGGGTGAGGTGTTACTCTACGTAATGAGCAGGTGCACAAGTCTTTTATTACAGCTGGATCAAATGATTATTCACATTCCTAAAATCGCTCGGTTGCTTCCATAACCACCACGTACCAAGTCATAACTACCACCTACCACGTCATAAATACCACTTATTACGTCATAACTGCCACCTACAATGTATAACTACCACTTACTACCTCATAACTGCCACCTACCACGTCATAAATACAAACTATCACGTCATAACGGCCATCTACCACGTCATAACTACCACTTACCACCTCATAACTGCCACCTACCACGTCATAAATACAAACTCACGTCACAACGGCCATCTACCACGCCATAACTACCACATACTACGTCATAATTGCCTACAGTGTCAGATTTCGATGCAAAATACTGGAGTTTAATTTACGCTGAATACGATTTCTTTTTGCTTTATTCTTGCAATTTTATACAATGCATATACGAATTTAAAACGTCACCCCCATTCCTAAAAATACCGCATCTTTCTAAAAAAAAAACTCAAAACATTTCTTCCCATAGTGTTTAAAATAGTATTAAAAATTTTACTTATTCACCAAGCTATTATCATATTATTATATCGCATTATTATGTCATTATAGCGGTGAGTAAGATGTTACTTTTTCCTGTATCAATGTAATAATTATATCTTCAGGGCAATCCAGATGTCCAAACAGTATGAGGAACGATTCTATGAATTAATAACTCATGGTTTGAGGGATACAGAGAATCGATTGATTTGTTGCATCGATGTCTCGTCAAAATTCGTTACCTGGCCGGTAAATTGTAAATTTGATTTAACTTTGTGCTTTTACGAGATTTGAAAATATCATTGATTTATTGATTTCTCTAATTAGAGAAATCAATAAATCAATGATATTTTCAAATCTCGTAAAAGCACAAAGTTAAATCAAATTTACAATTTCACTTAAATTTTCGAGCTTCTAAGTGAATTGAGAAAGAATCTTATTTTCAAATCTGATAAAAACACAAAGATTAATATTAAAAGATTAGAATTTCATTTAAATTTTGGAGATTTAAATTGAATTTTAATATGATCCAGAAATAGTCTTCACACGGGGGACTCAGTATTTGATTCACAAGCATTTCTTGCTGAACTGTAGATGTTAAAATAGGTTCTGATATTAGAGATCTAAAAATAACTTCAAAACAAAAAAAGAAAACTAATTTCAAAATATCAAAATATAATCACAAAAATTGAATGGAATGCCGTTTTAACATTTAATTCTTATTTTTAATATAAATATACCAATATAATTAAAGATATCATTAAATCAATGTTGATCTCAATAATTTATATTAAGATTGCAAAAATTTATTTTTGCGATCAAAAAATCAATTTTGTAAACTTGAAAAAATCATAAGAGAGACACATATCTACATATAATATAACGAATCGCCAATTAAATTTTGGAGATGAAAACTTGAATTATTCAGATTAATAATAACAACACAACTGTTCATCTCAAGAATTGCTTCTTTTTTATACGTTAAACATTTAAAGAAAGATTCTGTATACAAGAACCAGTTATTATTTATTTACAGACTACAATTACAAATAGCAAAAATTAATTATCAAAATACGGATTTTTGAAATCAAAAGTCAATTCTTGATACCAAAAAACATCAACTTTTGAGGTAAAATTAAGTTTTGATATCAATAATTCCCTAATAAATATGAAATGGCATTCCATAGAGATCTACATTGATTTATTAATATCTTTAATTATATTTTGATACCAAGAATAATCATTAAATGTTAAAACGGCATTACATAGAAACACGTGGATAGAATCCGGACGGTTATGGAGAGGACGTACGAGATGGTCCAGAAGTATCCAGAGATGCCGTACTCGGGAGACATGGGCCACGCCATCGCCATACTCTGGAGACATATTTTTCAAAGTTTAGCGTAAGTCCGTTGCTATTGTTTATTTTAAATTACTGAAAAATCAAACTTTAAATTAAATGTATATATCATAACCTTTTTAATTTTTTGCTTTGTATTTCTCTAAACTGTAAAAAATTAACCAGGCAGTATTTGCTCAAACCAGACTCGCAGTATTGATCACAATAAAAATGCGAAAACGAAGCTTTAAATTTTTTAATCCGATTATTTCTTTTATGTAGAGGCAGCAATGACGTATGTAAGTTTTAACGAATGTTACTTGCATATACAAGGATGCTGCTGCAATGTGATGTTTTAACCGGTCATTCACCATCATCAAAATGGTTGATCCTCCGGTTGTGTGTTTTCACGGGTGGTGGTGCTTGATCCTCCGGTGGTGTGTATTCAAGGGTGGTAGTGTTTGATCTTCTGATTGTGTGCTTTTAGGGGGGGTGGTGCTTGATCCCCCTGTTGTGTGTTTTCAGGGACGATGGTGCTTGATCCTCTGTTGGTGTGTTTTCAGGGCCGGTGGTGCTTGATCCTCCGGTGATGTTTTTTAGGGGTGGTGGTGCTTGATCCTCTGGTGGTGTGGTTTCGTGGGTAGGGGTGCTTGATCTTCTGCTTGTGTTTTTAAGAATGGTGGTGCTTCATACCCAGGTGGTGTGTTTTCAGGGGCGTGGTGCTTGATCCTCTGGTTGTGTGTTTTAGGGGTGGTGGTGTCTGATCCTCTGGTTTGGTGTTTTTCAGGGGAGGTGGTGCTATGAACAACCGCGCCGTTATCGCCATTGTTGACGTCATTACCAAAGTGTTTAACTACTGCGCGGAAGGAGAATGGATCGATCCAGACAATCCGGAGAAAACCACAGTCAATCACCAACTGTGCATGAGAATCATGGAGGACTACATCCAAACAGTAGGCAGTGCCACTTTCCATTTTAAAGAGTTGTATGAAAACAAGCCAGGGAACAGTCAGTCATCGACTTAAACCACGATAATATATTCAAATTTCAGTTATTCCTTCGCGGATCTCCAACAACAAAGAGGGTTCGGTAGACCTGTTCGATCCGTGGAATCACTGACAACTCCTTGGTTTTACTCTTATTGAAAGTGTGAAACAATTTTTATATACATCCGCTTTTTGTTTACTACATTGCAGAGTTTTTTTCTGAAGAGGCCAGCGCTGTGTTTATGTATGGCTTTGATAAATGCTGTAATCTGATTGGTTCATGCCAAGTCAAAACCTTCTCGTTGTTGACAAGAACGCAATTGTGGAAAGAGCTGTTGTATGTAAAGAAAAAAAAGCCAGATAGGTAACGTAACATATGTTGACTTATTTTGAGTCATCATGAAAACATCATTGACCAATAACAAAAATGTTGACCTAAAGGTCAAAATAAGCCCGTGTCTGTAGAATATTTGAGAACAAAATGCTCTTGTTACAGCACCGCAATGAAACTGAAATCGTCAAACCGATGTTTGAAACTGTGCTGAAGCTACGCAAATCCGAGGATGAACTCATGAGCCGAGATGCCAACAACATTGTCCGTTTGCTTCGCGGCAATATCGCCGAGTTAATGAAGGACCGCATGGGTGATGTCATAGATGAGTTTGTGGAAAATGTCAGCATCCACAACATAGGTTAAGGCTTAAACCTCTTCCTCATTTGTGTAGTTTTTCTACTACTTGGTATCGTTAAAAAAATTAATTTGTAATTTATGATTCCAACATCGATCAACACTGGTTTGAGGTTGCGACGGAAAATGCAACCCAGTCGCAACATTAAATTTAGTTGTAATTTTGTTGGTATTGGCCTGGACCATATATCAACGTCTGATTGACGACTTTGAAACAGCGTTGAATATGTGTTGGATAAGCGAAGTTGTTTAGACCTTGTTTTTGATCGTAACAAAAACTCGATTTCTCCAACGTGTAATAAACAGCAACAGGACGCCGGTAAATCAATGTCAAAAAACCACATTTCTTCTATATCTAATAACTTTTTTTCTGCAAACCGACAAGAGATTGGAAAATCAACGTCATATAGATGTCGAGAAATGAACGTTGACTACTCGTCGGTTCAAACCGACCGCGCGAGTTTTCCTTTTGTTTAAAAAACTATTCATGAAAATTGATCTCATACATATCCTGTGTTACTGGATGAACCAGTTATGGAGGCACATTGACGAAGGAGGCGCTTTGACCGAGGTTATAATTGTCGCTGTCTAGCTGACTATTCTAGATTAGCATTTTTCTGACGTTTATAAAACGTCGTTCTCCAGTGCAACGTTGGCACAACCGTGGTGCAATGTTGAACAGACATCGGAAAATCGACGTTGGGGACACGTCAAAAGCTCGATGTTGTATTGACGTGTGGCTCACAACTAAAACCAACCTCCTAATGTGAATGATCAAAGGAAATGGTAGCCCTACATAGATCAAAATGAGAACACAAAATATGAGAATTTCAGGAGGGATTTTTCATGGAAATCGACTTTATACGTATCCTGCGTTGCTGGATAACTCAAGAGTTGGGGTAGTTTGACCTAGGAGTGATCGCGTTATAAATGACCCTGTCTAGAATGCAATTCTCGATTAATATTATCCCGACGCCAATGAAACATCGGAAGACAGATGTTGTTTCTGCTTCTTTTTGCACGTAATGTGGTTAGACCTCGGATAATAGGCTTCTGTCTATGGCCGGAAGGTAGACGTTGTTTCGACTTCCATAAAGAACCAAAACCCGACGTTGATCCGACGTCGGGTGCTACGTATATCCAACGTTGAGTTAACGTCGTAAAAATTTACTAGGTCATTGTATCCCAACCACATGAAAACTAACGAAGGGTGTTGCTGTTTTAGTTCAGATTCTTGAAGCTTTCAAAGCCAATCCGGCACCGTTTGAAAAACGTGTGAATGAAGTAGCCAACGCCCTACTCGATAATCTAGAAAACCACTTCCTGGGCAATGGGCTGAATCTCATCTGGGAAATGGCCAAAATTTACCCTCAGGTAAGTTCAAGATAAAGAAAAGTTGTAAGAAGTTGTGTAAAAAAGTTGGCAAAAATTTTCACGCATTAGAAATCATTTGTGAAATAAAAGTAAAGAGTACAAAAAGGTATATTTTTGCTATGGTTTTTTTCACTTTTTGTTTGTGTATGTGTTTTTACACATTGGTTCATTATTTATTTATTCATTTATTTTTGGCACAAATTGTTCCGTCCCCTATTGTTCTAAGATACTATCCTCTTGGGGTCCCGCACCTTTCTTCTCTGGGACTCGCAATTACCGTATAGGATTTGTCTCTCTTCTGTGAAATCTGCACCTCCCGTCTGGGATCAACAACTACTGTATGGGATCCCCCTCGCTTCTGCGGGATCTGCACTTCCCTTCTGGGATCCGCAAATACCTCTTTGGGATCTTCACATCGACTCTGGCATGTGGCAGCGAAGCTGAGTACTGAATTCAAAATTCCAGTTCAAATAGGAAGAATAAATAGGATTACACCGGAAATTTGACCACATTAATTCAGTCCTACCGGCGGTCCCATGTCCGGGGTTCCACAGTAATCTTCGTTTTTATTTGTTAGTTTTTTCTTTCTTTTTTTTTTTTTGTTTAGGAATTTTCCACAGAAGTGATAGGAAAGATAGTGAATTCACTCCTGATAGAGGAGACTAATGCCGTAGGTCTGTTGAGTTTGCAAACGCTGGCCGCTACACGACAAGTGGACCTGCTGCCGCATGATGACGCAATTATTACGTGTATGCGTAAGAATCCCACCATGTCGTCCATGGGAACGGAAGTCCTCTGCCATCTGGCCGGACTTGGAAAAGTACGTATATACTGAACTTTTGTTCAGTACTGGAGTATAAAATGGTCTTCAGGGATCATATATAAAGTACGTACGCAGGGGGAGGAGGATGGGGGGGAGGTTGATGGGGGGATGTGCATGAAGAAATATTACAAATCGCCCAGTGACGTCATAAAATAATCCAAATCAGACTTTCAACATCCGTCAAAATCAGCTGGAGAAAAACTCGAATTATCGTGTTAGTGCACACCTCTTTTTGCACTTGGCAGAGGTTAGCCAAAAGTACTGGCCGAAAGCATTAATCTGATTTTTTCTTATTACCGGCATTCACTTGGCTATCACTTGCCCACAAACATTGCAGTTGTTTAATGTCGGAGGCTTCTCCTATGCACAGCTTACAAAACGTACCCAGATGACAAAGATTACTTGGTGAAATCCTGACCCGACCTACTTTAATTTGTGCGCTTTTGATTGGTTGACATTGACGAGATTATCGACAAGCACGAGAGTGTGATTAGGCTTATTCGTGTACGGTGTGCTGGAGAGGGGTGGAGAAGGAAGGGGGTATGAAAAATCTGCGTCCCTACCTTATAGATTGCCATATATTTGCGATATTGATCAAATTACCATTTTGTCAAATGTACTCTTTTATATTTTTTTCGATTAATCTCTTTAAAATGAATTCATTTTTTCACTTCTGATGTTTTTGTCTCTTTCTGTTTTTTTTATGAATAAAAGCCAAACGTCAAAACCAAAACCGATTTAAAATATTGTAAAATGTTGTTAAATGTTGTGAAACTGCTATTGTGGGAATGCTTGGAATAACTGCTAAGAGTTTCAAACCCATAAAAAATTTCAGATGAGAATGCGGTCAGACGTCCGGTAGTTCCTAACCATCTGCATGTAGGAACATTGTATACTGATGCTGAACGAAAACAATGCATGTTTTGCTGTTCTTCTTACTCTTATATATTTCCCAAAACTCTCTTGTTATATTGTTATTGTTTTTTTAATCAGAAATATGCGGTGAAATACATGAGAACATTGGTAGATATCTCAAAGACATCCGACGGAACACACTATATCCATTGTATCTACAAACTTGGTACCATAGGTGCGGATTATCGCGAAGAGATGGCAGAACACAAGGCGTATCTGGAAGGCAAGTGACTGTCCACTTTCATTGGCAGATCCACGGTGTGCTAGGTTGCAACCCTCCCCTCCTTCCTGCCCCCCCCCTCATGTGCATCCGCCATTTATCACTCAAGTTTGCCCGTCATTTATGACTCATGTGGAAACGCCATTTATCACTCATGTGCACCCGTCATTTTTCACTCATGTACATCTATCATTTGAAGCTGCAATTAGAACTCACGTTACAATAAACATCACATGTACTTAAGTCGTATTTTCTTATAATTTTGCAGAAACGTTGAACAATCCAACCCTTAAACAGCACGCCCAGCACGCACTGGATATCTTGGCAGGAAGAAGGTACATTTCCGAGGACATATGCCATATAAAATTTTAATGATTTTTTATCTTTTAATGTATTTTGTTTATAGGCAAAGAACTTGTTGAATTTATGTAAAATATTTTACATAATTTTTTTTTTTGATTATTTTTGTGAACAAAACCATAATTAAGAATATCAGTAACACGCAACTAAAACCAATTACACCAGTCGCGATATAAGCACCCCACGATATAACCATTCCGATATAACCATCCCGAGACATAACCATGCCGCAACGAAAACCACTTCGGAAATAAGACCACTTCCTTAGATTGCCGAGATGGACGTTTCTATATTTCAGCTTGGCTTTTGTACAGAAATCTGCTACTTGGCACAATTATGTCAGCAGGTTTTTGCTGTGTATTGTACATTTAGGGGCCGTTCGTTAAGTATGTAGGCCAGTTTTTAGTGATTTTTGACACCGTGCATAACTTATAATGGCGGTGAACCCTCCCACCCTCGTACTGGGGCGTACACATTTGAGCTTACATCCCCGGCTCGTTTATTGAAAGCCCCTCAACCTTGTTGATTTTTAATTTTTATTTGATTTTGTAATTTTATTTTATTTTTTATTTTTGGAATACGGCAAGAGTAAGGACTTTGTAACAGAGAACAGAAGTCATCCAAAACAATAAGGCGGTCCCTTTGACGGTGTTGCTGTCAGCAGATTCCTTGACCTTTATCACGCCCCTTTTGCAGCTTACAGTCTGTTTTTCACGCCCCTTTTCCAGCTTACAATCCGTCTCTGAAGACGTGTCAGAACAGAAGGAAGAAATCAAGCAGATTGACGAGCGAGTGACCGAGACTGAGGAGAGGGTCGACGAGGTGGAAAAGGACGTGAAAAGGATCGATGAGAACGTGGACGAACTGAAAACAGACGTCGCAGAGCAGGCAGAAAAACTGCAAGAGCTTGAAGTGGTGGTGGATGAGACTGTGGAGAAAGTGGAGGAAATCGACAAGAAGGTGAATAACGCACCCGTACAAGAATGCACTTTCTTCCTCCATGTAATGTATGCCCAGTTTCCTGCAAGTTTTTCTTGTTCCTCCGCACAACCTCATTATAGTTAATTTTCTGTTTGCCTCACTTTATTTCCTTTGCTCCCTTTTGTCTCTTTTAGAGTTACCCAGATAGCAGTCCCACATGGGGACTATGCATAATATATGTGGGTATTCCCACGTACCCACGTATAAATAATGTGTATTTTGTTGGGGAATTCCCATGTAGTTACGTGGGATTTAGGAGATTTTGAGACTCTTTCTGATGTATATTATGCGCATGTGAACCCATGCATTTTATACGCATATATTTCCATGCATTTTATATGCGGGAATTAAAGCGCATATTAAGCATGTAATTTTAAAGGGACGACTCACCCTGGGCATACCCGATAACTCCATCGAATACACAGACATGAACCTTTATAACTATAATGCAGTTATACAGTATTCCTTAAAAGAATTTTAAGCATAAAAATTTTAGTGAAAATGGTATTTCCATGTCTAACTTTCTATTATACTTAGAAAAAAAGGCAGCCCTCCACGAAAATATGAAGAATTTAGCAAAATTTAAATATATTATCGCTCAATGGCGGCTGTTTCCGGTCTGCGATAATAAGCCCACATTGCCAGACTGCGCATAATATGCGTATATTATCCCATGCATTTACTAAGTGGAAATTTTCACGTATTAAAGACGTGTATTTTACATGGGAATGCCCATATGGGAAATCCCACGTAAAATATACGTGTAATATACAAATGACTTCTAATGAAATTTTACGTGGGAATTCAGACGTATAATATACATATAATATGCGTTAATTACCCATGCATTTTAGAAGTGGGGAATTCTACGTATATTATACAGGGGAATGCCCACTTGTTATTCTGTGTGTAGTTTTTATGCTCTTCTTGTTGTTCTGTGGGTGGCTTTTATTTTCTCCTTATTATTTTGTATGTTGTTTTTATGTTCTCGTTGTTATTGTTTATGTTGTTTTATGTTCCCCTTGTTGTTCTATATGTTCCCCTCGTTATTATATAAGTTATTTTATGTTCCCTTTTTCTATATGTTTTTGTGTTCCAATTCTCGTTCTGTATGTTGTTTTTGTGTCCTTCTTATTATTCTATATGTTGTTTTATGTTCATCTTTTTTTCTGTATGTTTCTCCTTGTTCTTCTATGGTTTGTTTTTATGCCTGTTCTTCTAAATTCTTTTGTTGTTCTCATTATGTTAACTTCGTTGGCTTCTTACTTCTTTACTTTGTTGAATTTGTCCTTCAGTCTGTCCATCCACTCTGTTCCTGCATTTTGTTCCTTCACTGTGTTCCTTCAATTAGTTCCTTTACTCTGCCATTCACTCTGTTTTTTGCTATGCTCCTTCACCCTGTTCCCTCACCATAATTTCTTCATTATATTACTTTATTCAGTTCCTTCACTATGCTTCTTCACTTTATTCCTTCACTCTGTTCCTTCATTCACTTCCTTATCCGGTTCCATCACTCTGTTCCTTCAAATTCTCCCCAGCACACGAAAGGTTCTGGCGGAACGCTAAAACAATAGCTATTGCTCTCCATGTCCCGGATGTTTGAAAAACAAACCAAACAAATTTGCAGAAGACATGGGAGATTTGTTTTCAAAACTTGATACCAAAATTGTCGCTCTGGATCAGAAAACCGAGTCGCTTTCAACCAGAATTACTGCGATGGAAAATTCCATGACGTCACAATACACACTGGGAAAACTTACTCTATTTAGTTATGAAGTAAAAATGATATTTTAAACTTGTAATGGATTGCATGTGAAAACGTACATTTATGATTTTTGCACAAAGTTTAAATACTCGCAAGCATCACCCGACTCCATGGCCGCTATGCTCCTCCCCCATCCCCCATCTCCGACGATATATCCTTTACACCCACGAAAAAGTAATGGAACTCAATTTGCTTTGCAACTGGATATATTTTTTAGACTTTGAGCCATGCTCCCGTATGGTCACGTGACGTCGCCAAGCTCATGAATAAAGAAGCGGAACACGACTGGCGTTTCCTAGCAACGAGACTGGGATACAGTAACGACGACGTCAGGAACTGGGCCACGCAGCCGGACCCGTGTTTGAGCTTACTCGATGAGTGGTTCGCCACACACAAGACGCGGGAGGCCACGTTTGCAATTGAGCAGGCTTTGAATGAAATGAATCGAACAGATGCGGCCATGATTGTGGAAAATGCTCTGAAACAAGCAGGTAGGACTCATGCAGCGCCTGGGAAGCGTTTTGGACTCAGTTTGGAAATAAACATATTCATAAACAGTGAAATATGGTATCCTAGCTTATAGGGATGTTAAAACGACGTGTATTTAATTTGCGAAATTTATTTATTTCTATTTTTATCTCCCGTTAGTGTGTTTTGAATACAGTATTCCGTTTATGAGAAAAAAGCAAAGTTTTTGTGGAATTTAACGCCTGGCAATTTGTAGAGGGTGTTGTGGAGGAGGATGATACTGAGCAGTGGGACCCCCCTCCCATATTCATAAGCTACCAGTGGGCGCACCAGCCCGAGGTCAAACTACTCCACAAGCATCTGGAAATGGCTGGCTATAAAAGGTAATGTTGCTAATTATTGATTATAATATGTATCAAATGTTGAGCCGGTTTTCCAATGCTAAAAAGGTATTGAGTAGATTTTGCATTTATCAGAATTAGAAAGAACAAAATATGTATGAGGTTGAAGGCAATATATCAAAATGGTAAAAAAATCACGCATAATTTCAGTCCTGAAAAACAGTGTGAATATGCGAGTATATTTTTCAAACGTTTCACAGATTTAAGTACCTTATATGTATGATTTTTAGCTGGATGGACATTGGACAAATGGGAGGTGGAGACAAACTCTTTGCCAAGCTTGACCAAGGTATAAGAGCGGCCAAAGTAGTGATCTGTTGTGTGACGGAGAAATACGCCAAATCCGCCAACTGCAACAGAGAGGTACAGTCCGCACTTCATTTAAAGCCAATCCTCTGTCATCAAGCTACACATTTCCTTACATTTTCTTCACTTAAAGCGACATTTATACCTCGAATGTTTAGTATGCCGGTATATGCACAACAATTACCTTATATTGACCTATTTTAGTAAAGTACTATTGCTAGTATGAAAATATTGATCTTCTGGTCAACATATCGTAACTGGTCAATAATATCTTCATTTTGACTCGAAATAAGTCATTATGCTTTGCTGTACTACTTAATTGGTAGTTTGCTTAAAAGGCAATGTGTATCGAGTTTTTTTATGCCGGTCAACAATGAAAAATCATTGACTTTTTAACCAATCAAATTGCAGTATTTACCGGTGTAATAATTCCAAATATTCACTTTACTTTCTTCGTATTTTCTACGATATACACGTGTTAGATCTAATAAAGCTTGTTTCAAATTTTAAATTAAACATTCTGTATAATTGTTTTGAAGGATATTTAATCAAATGCCACTTATATGTTGTTTATGACTGCACATAGTAAAACAGTATATATTTTTATTTAAAATTTTAAAAACGTAACCTATCTGTGATAGGTTAACCTTGCGGTTACGCTGGGAAAACCCATGATACCGCTGCTGATGGAGAAGCTTGCGTGGCCCCCTCCGGGGTCAATGGGTCCCATATTCGGCGAGTACATCTTTGTGAGGTTCTTTGCCCGCCCTGGCGAGACCGCTGGAGATGACAGGTTTTGGCCTACAGCCAAATTCCAAGAACTGCTGATGCAGCTGAGATACACCCACGCCCCAGATGCGTCAATCATTACTTCCGGTCAGTTTTCATCGTTATTGTTGGAAATTTAACCTGAAACATTTATTCAAGCATTTTGTTGTTTTTTCTTAATCAATTTTAATGAAATTAAAACTTTTAATTTTTTACCCCACCTCAGTCGAAATTTAAGAGAATAACTTCGAAAAATACTAAAGCAAATGAAACAAGATGCTTAAGACGTGTTGCGGAGGCAGAACAAGTTCCTGCAGTAACGACGCTCCCAGATATTTGATAGATTGATTGATTGACCGATTGATTGATTGATTGAAGTATTCTTCATTTCAGAACTTTACAAGAACTGGTGGAGCCCGCCAGAAGAAATTATACAAATACAACCCAAAGAACAGAAGAGTACGGCTGTGCAAAACCATAAAGATGAAAAGGTACTTGTCAGTAATAAAAGTTTTCAACTCATTATTGAATATAAACACCCGAAGACTTCAAAGCCACCAAGTTGCTACGGTTCTTTTCGTGCATTTTTCCTGACGGTTCCTTGTACGGGTTGGGCTGTAAATGTCTACGGTGCTCAACTTCATGCAAAAAATATCCTTTACTGTACATGGACATCTGTAAAAGTCATCCACTCTATGGAGTTATGTTTCATAATATACTACATATAATGGCTGATGCTCAGCTTAATGGAAAATCTCCTTTGCTGTACATGGACATCTGTGAAAGTCCTCCACTATATGGACTGATGCTTTGTAATATACTATATATAATGGCTGATGCTCAACTTCATGGAAAATCTCCTTTGCTGTACGTGGACATCTGTAAAAGTCATCCACTCTGTGGTCTAATGCTTTGTAATATACTGTATTTTATGTCTGATATTCAATAGGAAAGCGAAGTGGAAAGTCCTGAAGTATTCATTTCATACCAATGGGGAAAACAGCCGCAAATCAAGAAACTGTACCAAACACTGACATCAATGGGGTATGTCTGTTGGCTGGACATCATGCAGATGGGTGGCGGCGACTCACTGTACGAGAAGATAGACAAAGGAGTGCGCGGCTGTAAGGTCGTTCTGTCGTGTGTCACTCCCAAATACTCGCTGTCAGCTAACTGCCGCAGGGAGGTGAGTCTGGCAGACGCGCTTAAGAAACCCATTGTGCCGCTGTTATTGGAGAAGATGACGTGGCCTCCTGAAGGACCAATGAGCATGGTTTTCACACAGTTACTATATATTGATTTCTGTAAACCCGATATTGAGGTTCAGAACAGCTGGAACTGCCCGCAAATGGACGAGCTTATTGGTAAATTAATCAACTATGTTCCAAGAATGAAGCCCATTCAGCAAGTTACGCCTTCAGATGATCCTGCAGAAAAAGGTGAAGGTCAGGGCTCGGCCAATCAAAACACAAAAGAAAGCATACCGGCTACAGCAGAACAACAGCCATCAGATGACCCTGCAGACAAAGGTGAAGGTCACGGCTCGGCCAATCAAAATACAGAAGAAAACACACCGGCTACAGCAGAACAACAACCATCAGATGACCCTGCAGACAAAGACGAAGGTCAAGGCTCTACCAATCAAAATCTTGAAGAGAGCAATCCAGATGCCGCAAACGGGCAAAGTGGGAAGTCTGATCCAAACAGATGGAAAGATCCAGTAACAAGCATTAATTCGTGGACAAATCCAGAAACTCAAACTGCACATAAAGAAAACAGTGGTGACAACCAAGGAAAGAACGCTAAAGAAACTCCAAAGAAAACGTCTTCTACATGTTCGTTACTGTAACATTCAGTTTTATCAGCATTAAACTTCTAAGCAGAATATATCTTCTCCTGAAAAAGTGAGCTGTGATAGTTCAGGCCGAGCGTCAAACGTATCGCAATGAATGAACCTGAACTTCTTATTAATGCACCCATGCATGCCTAAATTTGCCTCCTTAACATTACTGTAACTGTAAATTAAGGTAAAGATGTTATCTAAATTATAAGAATATATATATATATATATATATATATATATATATATATATATATATATATTATTATTATTAACTCAATAACAATATAATGTGGTGAATATTTTGTGTATTTGTGTATCCAGGAGCATAGGTTATTGCAAGAGAAAAACTTCAATCAATTGTAGAATTTTACTAATTTATCATCAGGGTTGGTTTTATTTGTAAAGAATTTTCTTGGTTTCAAGGATGTATTTTCCACGAAGAATATTTCCCTGCTTGTATTACGCCTTTTTAACAACTCAGAACTCACAACCCCCACCCCCTAAGGTTACAACGAAAACCAGCCCTTTCCCTAACCCTCCCCCAAGTTATACCGATAACTAGCTAATCCTAACCCCCGGCCCCAAGTTATAACGATAACCAGCCCTAACCCTACCCCCACCCCGAACGCTGTAACGGTAAAAAGCCCTAACCCTAGCCCCCCCCCCCCCCAAGTTATAACGATAACCAATTAACCCTAACGCCCACCCCCAAAAGTTGTAACGATAGCCAGCCCTAGTCATGAACTAAAATTTAGGAATTTCCAGATGTCACCCCCTACTTTTGTCAAATTTGAATGAAAGTAACCACACCTTAATGGCAGTAGTCACAGAAATATCCCAGCAGACGACAGACCTCGTGAAGCCACAGGAAAGTTAATAGTGACCTTATGCCTTATACCATCAAAGGATGGCATCGCAGTGCTCCCATACTTAAACGCGAGCATTGTTACACACGGGACTGACAGGGACCAGCTTACCCACGACACTGACAATGGCCATTTTGCACACGGCACTGACGATGGTCATTTTACATATGACACTGACAGTGACAACTTTACACAGGACACTGGCAATGACCATTTTACACAAAACATCGACAGTGACCATTTTACACACGACGCTGAGAGTGACCGTTTTACACACGACACAAATTCATATAACATGGGCATATTTTATTTTATTTTATTTGTCTGCTTGTTATTGCATATTTTCTATATCGTATGTCACCTATTTATATACTTATACTAGATAAGTTTGGCTTTTTCTCCTTTTATTTATTTATGTATTTTCTTCTCTTTTGCCATTCAACTACATTTTTTTGTATCTGCTAACTATCAAACTCTTTTTTAAATTTTATTAACATACAGCATGGAAAGTGAGACAGCTTGAGATATCTTTGCCAGGAGTGCGTTGAGTATCCCCCACTCCTCCCCCCCCCCCCCCCGATCGATGTTGTTTTGAACCCGTTTCGGCTTACCGAAACCATTATGACAACCAAACATAGGCAATACAGGAAGCACCGGTGTGGCATGTGTCGCCATGTTTTCAAAATACATGTAACTGGAATTGATTCTATGCGACATAACCACACCAAGAAATGTTGTCCTTGCCCTACCAGCAGTCATACTTATCGGATCAAATAATTTAAAGTCACTTATCACTGGGGATGTCACAACTACAAACCTCAACGGGGGCTGAGATGACACAACTACAGGTCACAACTGTGCCTGGCAATGTCACAACTACAGGTCACAACTGTGCCTGGCAATGTCACAACTACAGGTCACAACTGTGCCTGGCAATGTCACAACTACAGGTCACAACTGTGCCTGGCAATGTCACAACTACAGGTCACAACTGTGCCTGGCAATGTCACAACTACAGGTCATAACTGTGCCTGGCAATGTCACAACTACAGGTCACAACTGTGCCTGGCAATGTCACAACTACAGGTCACAACTGTGCCTGGCAATGACACAACTACAGGTCACAATTGTGCCTGGCAATGTCACAACTACAGGTCACAACTGTGGCTGCGGATGACACAACTTCAGGTCACAATTGGGACTAGTGATGTCACACCTACACATCAATTTTCAATTCCAAATATGGAAGTGGCCAACTTATTCGAATGACAGTTGCTCTTTTAGGCATAATCATAAATTTGCCCTGCTGTCTGAATCGCTGCTAGAAGACCACGATAAGAGACTGATAAACGCCGCCGATAAGAGTCTCGGCCACATTTCATAAAAGATACCTGAACACGTGCGTTATGACCAGAATATGTAAATAATGTTTTGTATTCGACTGCAGTTCGTGCCAAGAACCAGGGAATTTTGCAATATGAAATAAAAATAAAGAATAAATAAATAATAATCTACTTAAAAATATATGCATCTGCGCTGTTGTTTAGTGGGCACGTAGCAAGACGGGTTAAGTATGGAGATTTCAAGGAAATTCTGATTCTGACCGCTGGAATTTTTGGACTGGGATGAGTCTTTTATCAGAGAGGCGCGGTAAGTATGAGCTTCAATTTCATGAATTGCCAGTGCTGGTGTAACAACAGGATATCTAAACGCCCCCCCCCCTTCCCCATACATCAAAATTTAGAAATATATTTATTTTAATACACCTGAAGAAAATGCGAAGCTAATTTTTATTCCTCCTTGGAATATAGTTCAAGAAAAATGAAACCGAATTATGACGTAACTATAAGCGTTCTGGTAACACCACAATATACAATTCTCATTATCTGATAATTTTACATCAAATTTTATTCAGTTAGGGAAGCTGCGCTAGTATTTTTTTTTGGGGGGGGGGAGGGAGGGATGTGGGGAAAGTAGGATATCCAAGGTCATTTTGGCTTAGATAGGGAACAAGATATCTTAGAGGGTACACGCTGTTTCAAGAATTCCCCGTGCCCACTGCGATCAACTGCCCTGGAAACAAAAACCTCAAATTTACGTGGAACTTTAAATGCAATTTTACTTTCAAAGTTTATTTAACTGAAGACGTGTTTAAGTCCGTATTTTCATGTTCATCTTGGTAATCAAATAGCATGTTTTTAAAAAAAAAAAACATTGTAGGAATTAAATTCTTTACTCATGGCATGAAACTAATGAATGGTTCTTCTCACTCAGTTTATTTTGTTCCAAGCTAGCAGTTGGAAAACTTAAATGCTAAAGCTAAGCTAAAACTGAGTAAGTTTAAAAATATATACCAAATGTAAATGGCGCACTTTCGCAGTTTCCACGAAATTGTCCTTAAATTCAGTGCGGTACCAGATTACATTGTTATTGTTGTTGTTTAGTTTCAAGTTTTCGAGGGGGGAAGGGGGGAGGGGGTGGGGGTGGGGTGGGAAGGGATACATATTGTTTTAGCTCAGCGGCTATAACTCTCATGATTTATTTCCACGGCCTTCAAGCGGCATATCAACAAGGCTTATCATAACCTTTGTACCTGTGTTCAATAGGCTTTGATACATGAACTATAGATATTGATCATGGTGCAAAGTTGTTGAGAGCCTGAGATAACGATAAGGCAAGTAAATGTATGTGTCACCGACAGATAAATAAGTTATATCAGTTAATTCTATGCCACAGCATCAGCGATGTATAATACAGAATCTATAGTTCTTGCAAATTGTCACGTTTTCTTCGTTCATTACTTGCTGTGACCTTGACACTTTGACCTTGAGAAAACGATATCTTCTCAAATGTACGATGTTGTCATGAGGCCACGATAAATGAACGTGCATTGCAACATTGCAACAAATTCCGGACATTGTCGCCACCTAATTCGTTTGGATTGAACACATTTCCGAACATTGCCGATGTCTCACTCGTTTGTGAGCAAATGTACTTCCGGACATTGCCGATGCTCGTCTTTGGGCAAATTTACTTCCGAACATTGCCGATGCCTCACTCGTTTGTGAGCAAACACGCACTCCCGGACATAGCCGATTCTTCTCCCGTTTCTCAGCAAACACACTTCCGACTATTACCGATGAAGACATACCCAAATAAGGCACACATAACGTCCGACATGACAGCTAAAAGTGTACAGAGCCTTAAAAAAGAAGAAAAAAAAAGAAAACATCACAAGCACTGTGGTGTAAAGATTGTGGGCGGGGAGAGGAGGGGGGTGAGGGGGAAAGGCCATAGGAAAACTTGGGGTTGATAGGGTTCTTTGGTCGAAATCTATACAAAATCAAAAGATAGCTTCCAAAAGTTATTAATTTAGAAAGATCCCTAAAAACAAAATGTTCATTTCTAAATGATCACTCCAAATATGTCCTTAGATGTAGATGGAGATGCCCCCCCCCCCCCCCCAAAAAAAAATAGTAATAATAAATAGAAGTAGAACGACAGGAAAACTGGTGTTGACAATGCTTTAAAGACTGGTCTGAGAACTGGTCTGAGGAATGGTCTGAGAACTGGTCTGTGTAATGGTCTGAGAACTGGTCTGGGTAATGGTCTAATGACTGGTCTGAGCACTTGTCTGGGGACTGGTCTGGGCACCTGTCTGAGGACTGGTCTGGGGACTGGTCTGAGGACTAGTCTGGGGACTGTTCAAGACCTTCCACCCCCTCCCCATTTTTGCTCTTCCCGTTTTGCCAATGCCACAGATATTGTGCACAATTCGCAAAGACACAGAAAATGAAAAATAAATAAATAAATAAAAATAACGAGATTCGATAAACCCAAAGTTTTTACAATGGATTGTTTACGCTGCTCTGTGTCATCGCCGCATTGTTCAGAAATCTTTTACAGTCCTCAAAAGTTCTTAGCAATGTTGTTTTTTATTCAAAATTTTGTTTGTTTGTTTTTTCTCAAAAGCTGTTAAACAAACGCATACGCACACCGAGAAAAGGAATAAAGTAGAAGAAAAGTTATGAACTGGGTCTGTGGTTATAGTTTCGAACTATCCAGCGGCTCTGGGGGCCGGGTTAGACTTTTCAAAGCTAGCATCAACGGCTCCCCCCTGTTTCGCCTAAAAAACTGAAGCCACGGAATAACCCTTGAGCAGTAAGTAAATCAGTTAATTCACTTTCGTTTTTAATGAAAACATATTCAGATTGACTCGGGTTTCTCGAAGAGTGAACGAAGCATTGTCGCATTCTTGTATCACCCACGCGATCTCTCTCACTGAGTCACTTCACCATATGATGCCATTGTGATGGCACATCAATAACGTGTCATATTCTATTTTTAAAACAGCTTTTAAAAAACAAACAAACAAACAGAGAAGTAAGTACGTACGCTTGTCCTACCAGTTTCCCGTAAACACAATCACAAGCTTAATTTAGGATGCAGTTCTGCACTTGGAGAAAAGTGCAGAGAATCACAGCATTACCCACTGGCTTCGGAACATCTCCATTCAACTAAAATAACACAACACAAGCGTTATAATTAAATATAAAACCTTTTGCTTTAAGCTAATTTTACTCAGATTCATCTCTAATTTACTTACAGATATATTTTCTTTATTTAAATATGTTGCAAATTTAACATTATTTAAAGGTTTACACATAGATAATTTAGAGACATCTGTACTTGATTTCGAGATCTCTCAGATCGTCATACACATCTCTAAACTAATAAGAGATATCTTGAAATAGAAAGAGTTATCTCTTTTTATTTAAAAAGAGCTTAACATATATAATAAGTTTGAGACTACGCTTAGATATGCTACATTCCGTGCCCTTTGTAGTTGTAATATTGCCTAATTTGCATAAACTTTATTCAAGTTTGCTAAAATATACTCAAATGTAGTCAAAACTTGCAAATTAAACTTTTAAGAAGTAATGAGTTTGTTTAGAATATTGAGAGGGATTAACATGGTATTTTATCCCCACAGCAGCAACACACGAATACTGTACTTCAGAATAAAACACATGTTCTCGTGAATTTAAGATTACGCTACGATATGACATCAAAAAGAGGACGCCTCTCTTTATCCGAATTTAGAATTACAGATTTGCAACAATACTCCAGGGATGGATATTACGTGTGACATATACAGTTGCCGAAATCGTGCCGGATCATCCGGCAAATGTATAAATCATTGTGAACTGCGAAAGAAATGAATTTATTTTCTTCCACTATTTCAAGCATATGACTTGGAAAAACGTTGGTTTTTTTATAAGGAATTAGTTGTGTATGGCTTGGGTTATACTGCTATAGGTTGGGATTTGCAGATCTATTATCTACTATATCTATATTCGGATGTGTCACATTTTCGCCGATCGTGGGGGGGGGGGGGGGGGGGGTTGGAGGGTGAATGGGGTTGAGGGGGTGTGTGCAGGAGCCTTCATGCCTAGACCTGACATTAAAGTAAAATAACACAAGAAAATCAACGATTTGGAGGAGGAATGCATTTCATCCAACCCCCTCCCAACCCGAGATCACCTAGAAGCCCTCTCCCTCCCCCAAGGCTAAGATAATCCAGCAGCCCACCTGTCCCCTCCCGAGGTCATCCAGAAGATCCCCCCCCCCCGATTGAGGTCATCTAACCCCCCCCCCCCGCCCGACGACTAAGATCATCGATAGAAGCTCCCCGCCGCCCCCCTCCCCCCCAACCGAGGTCATCTTGAAAGGCCCTACTCCTCTACCGAGACCCCAAACCGAGATCACCTAGAAGCCTGTGATCCAACCTTGTGATCCCCACCCTGTGATCCACCCTGTGATGCCACCTTGTGACCCCACCCTGTGATCCCACCTTGTGATTCCACCCTGTGATCCCCACCCTGTGATCCCACCTTGTGATCCAACCTTGTGGTCCCACCCTGTGTTTCCCACCCTGTGATCCCACCCTGTGATCCCTATAAATTTCCCTATAAATATTGACACTACAAATATCTGATAATTTCAAACGGTAACAAAATAATCTTCACCCCCCCCCCACCACCACCACCCACCAACGACCACTATTCACCTCTTACCCCACCCTCCACCAACACCCACCACCCTGCCCCTTCCACCCCACCACCACCCCACCCCACACTATTCACGTCTTACCCCATCCTAAACCAGCACCCTCCACTTTCCACCCCACCGCCACTGCCACCCATCATCCTCCACCCCACCCACCACCCTCCAACTTCCACCCCACCACCACCCTCCACCCCCACCACCACTCACCAACGAGCACTATTCACCTCTTACCTCACCCTCCACAAACACCCACCACCCTCCACCCCCACTACCACCCACCATCCTCCACCCCACCACCACCACTACCGCCCACCATCCTCCACCCCACCAACCACCAACTCGACAATTGATCGGGACCAAAGATAGACGTTGGCTAGACGTCACAGTGTTTGCTGGGTCCAAATGACATGTTTTTAGCTTTGCATAATACCACTACCCTGCCTGTCAAAAATTTAAATAAAGACTTTGTTTTTAACCCCTGCATTGTCTAAACCAAAAGTTTGCACTTACCGCGTTACACAACAAATGTGATGCCTGTATAGTCACGTGACATCATCCAGGGCACTGCTGGCGTAAGTTTTGTTTTTTTTAGAGAGAGAGATCAGCTTTTCTCTCCAAGCATCCGTGCCTGTTAAAATGCCTGTGCAGGTTGTATGTGTGCTACAAGAAAGTGAATGATGAAAGATGACGAGCTTAATTAAATCATTAAATTTTTGCAGTTAAATGATTTGGATATTTAATTGTCCGTATTCAGAAGTGAAACAAAATACAAAATAATTTTTAAACATAAGGATTTTTTATTATGCAATTTTAATTTTTTTAAATTAAAAAGAAACGGCTGGAGTGAAGTTTGGTACAACACCCACTATATAATAATATGTTTTCCAAAAAATAAGATAAAATAAAAAGCGTTATTTACCGAAGTTAATAGCTGAGAGTGTAATTAAAAGGAATCCTTGTAAGTCAAGAGTGAAAATAAAAAGTGAGCTGGTCCTGGCCGGCGAGTCAGCGCGTCGATAGAGCAATCAGCTGTTTGTGTGAAAGTTTACATTGCGTTATAGCACTTGTCATTTATTCTGTAAACAACTTTGACAAATGTACTGTTGTTAAACGAAATTATTGTTCTCCTTAAAGAATCAACTGGCTAAGGAAAATTGGAAATGTGGGCAAAATATCAGATTATAAATTGTATATAACAATAGCTCTAAAGTCTTTACGTGCTAGTAAATATCGCGGCCTCATTTTATCGCTAATTGACTGGTTGAAGAAAGGAATAGCAATGCTGGAGCGCTATCTGTGGGATTTCGGTAAGATGGCTTTGTGTTTCAGCATGCTTTGTTTCGATAAGATGGCTTTGTGTTTCAGCATGCTTAATTTCGGCAAGATCACCTATCTGTTAGCATGCTTTGTTTCGGTAAGATGGATTGTGTTTTAGCATGCTGTATTTGGATTCAATGGTCAGCTGGTATTTTGGTTAATGGGTGATGGCTGAAAAATAATTGTTCAAAGATTCCAAACTAATGTCAATCGAAGTTCACGAAAATGTTGACATCGACTTCTGATCAACATTAAAAAACTATTGACTCGATAATACCAGAATTTGCAATCTGAATTGTCACATGACTTAGGGAAATGCTTCATCCAAGTCACCTTTTTTTCGGTGTTGACCGGAACACAAATGTCGATTGAAACAACAGTTATTTAAAAAAGTGTCATTTACGCCATATAGCAAAACATATGTTGACTTATTTGAGTCAACATAACGATATTACTGACCATTCACGAACGTTTTCAACATTTTCTCGTTGATCAATAACACTTCATGTTGACTCAAAATAAACAACTATCTGCTAACTGTACACGCGTTCACCCATCCCTTACGAACAGCTAGAATGTGAAATGGCTTTGAGAGAGAGATAATCCACCGCTTCGTACAGTCAAGCAAAGCAGTTATTTTTGTACACATCATTTAGTTAGAACGTTATCTCTCCCACCCTCCCCCATCCTCTCTCCCACCCCCCGTCACTCTGGAGTGTACAGCTCCGAATGACGAGTCCTGATTAACTGTCCAACTGAATGGGCTGCCAAGACATGAAGTTAACGTACGCAGTTTAAAGACCTACCTGGTTTTGTAGAGCACTTCAGTAATCTCTTATATCACAGTCGTGATCGCCTCAGTATGCCATTGCGTTTTTTTTTTTTCGTGTCACCATTTTTCATCTGGGGTCGTAAATGTTCTTCTTTCCCCTCTGTGAGTAACAGCTTTTATCAGGGTGTCGCTTCAATGCAAAATCTACATCAAAATATATATCAAAAATGGAAGGAATTTCCGACGCTGCATTTAAGTTCATCGGTAAGTAACATACTATTTTTATATATATATATATGTAAATGTTTATCTTTTTAAGCACGTTGTATGTGTGGTTGTACGTGTCTGTGCGTTCTAAAATGATGACCAAAGGACCATTGTAAAGACAATTTATACTGAAATCTTGCAAAGGACGCCCTTTGAAATGGCCAAAGGGTTCTGTTGGACTACAGTTCAAAATACTCTCTGTTATCCTGTTTTTTGCTAACAGCTGCCTTCGTTGTTTTCAGGCGGCCATTTTTTATCGCAACAAATGTTCACCACTTTTTTTTATTCATAATTGTTTAACATTGAAATATAAACTTTTTTTTTTTCATTACAGGAAAAGTTATAGTCATTAAAAAATGAAAGTAAAAGTGAATGTCAAATGCCGTTGTCCAGTGTGGGCCACAAGTGTGTGCGAACTTATATAGACCTCATGATCGTGGTAGAACAAATTCCACCTCGGTATCTAGGAAAACCTTTGTCACATTTCCGTGTTGATAATTACACGTAACCGTTGTAAAAATTTCAGACTTTGCCATCCTTTACATGCAATAATAAGTTGACATAATACTTTTCGGGTAAGATATTTCAGCGATTACGACGGACAAAGGGCGAGAAAGTTGTTATAGTTTTATTGCTGTTTTGCTATAAAGGCAGATATTTAGCTACCGCGTAAGAGAAATAGCGAACGCAACAAGAAAATGCCACCTGTCTTTTAGAAATCAACCTATTAATCTCACTTAATCAGAGCGGTTGATCATTTGGCGGATATTTAAAAAATAAAACGTGTTTCTATGGAAAACAAGCATCGTTATGGAATACAAGTGTAGTTATGGAATACAAGTGTAGTTATTCTGATCATCGATGGTGGGATCCGATAGAGAGATCATAAGATATTTTACAACCATGAGGTAAGAATCTATCCAGCAACATTCTGGATCGGGTTCAATCTTATACATGTACTGTTCTTGGTGTTTGAATGCATTCTGGATCGGGAGGCATTGTTCTATATGTTTGAATGCCAGCTTCATCTTCATCCCTTTACTTTTGGTAGAAACAAATAATTATTGTGCATGAATTTTTTTTATGTTAGAAATTAAACTGATGTCATAAATTTAATTTTTGATATACATTTTTCCCTTATTCCCATATTTTTATACAAAATAAATAATTATTGATATCTAGATAAGTAAGTTATGGTTCTGATACCGACACTAATACTGATACCAAAATATGAATTCTTGATATTGGAAATTAAAAACTGAAATCATAAATTTGATTTTTGATATCAGTAAATAACTATATTTTTCACATTAATAATTGATCTTACGCCCCAAATGGTTTACATGATATAATTTATGATAAGTATTTTGGTGATATCAATAACTGTTTCATATAACACATCCAGCACAGGATTTGATTGAATTAATTTAATTAACTGATGTTAATGATTCCATTTTGTTATATAAAACACAAATAGTGGCATTTTCTTTATCCATAGAGGATCATTCGCTGCGACATTACTGATATCAGGAATTCAATTTACGATATCAAAATTTGATGTACTGACATCATCTCTTATGTGAGTTACCCTGTTACTGATATCGTTAAAAAATCAGTTAGGATTGTCAGTGGCTGAATTCTTGTCAATATTTTAATTCTTTCATTAATATCAGATATTAATAATGATATAAAGGTTTACATCACCCGTTGTAATTCTTTTAATATACAGTAAAACTCGAGGTCCAGACACTCGATAAACTGGACAACTCGCGTTGGCTTTAAAGTCACATCTCTAATATCCTACATAACAATGGTAGATAAGAGGGGTGGGTGAGTTCATGAGTTGCACCCTCCCCCCTCTGCCTATATTAGAAAAAAAA
Source organism: Protula sp. h YS-2021 (assembly GCA_949752745.1). Taxonomy (NCBI): domain Eukaryota; kingdom Metazoa; phylum Annelida; class Polychaeta; order Sabellida; family Serpulidae; genus Protula; species Protula sp. h YS-2021. The sequence goes on along the minus strand of OX457027.1, from coordinate 13,903,024 downwards.
TATTTAGACTTCTAAATTTGTGCTACTACTGCAGAAGAGTGATACAAATAGTGATATAAATAGTGACATAAATTGTGATATAAATAGTGATATAAATAGTGACATAAATTGTGATATAAATATTGATATAAATAGTGCCATAAATTGTGATATAAATATTGATATAAATAGTGCCATAAATTGTGATATAAATAGTGATATAAATAGTGACATAAATTGTGTTACAAATAGTGATATAAATATTGACATAAATTGTGATACAAATAGTGATATAAATAGTGATACAAATAGTGATATAAATAGTTACATAAATTGTGATACAAATAGTGATGGAAATAGTGACATAAATTGTGATGCAAATAGTGATACAAATAGTGACATAAAGTGCGATGCAAACAGTGATACAAGTAGTGATGCAAACAGTGGTACAAAGTATCTTTTACAAGGAATGCATATGTAATGAATTTGGAAGTGGCGGCTCCACCCTTGCTTGTACAGCAGGTATTCTTTGTCATCCATTGACAAGGGTAGGCTGGTATCGCTATAGGAACAACTCGGCAGGACCGAAGGTGCATCTTGCCACAACCGATGACTGTCTGTAATCCAACAGTAACACTACTATTGAACTTTTATCGGAAAGCCTCAACGAGTTTCTCAACCGAAAAGGAGTATTATAAAGGAGATTTATAGTGAGCTCTGTGTTGTTGCTACTGATACCCTAACACTCAGGAGAGCGAAATTTAGGGTACCACGTTTTTGCCAGCTGGCTTTTGGTCAGCGACATTTAGGGTACCACATTTTTGCCAGCGGCATTTAGGTCAGCAACATTTAGGGTACCACCTTTTGGCCAGCGGAATTTAGACCAGCGACATTTGGGGTACCACATTTTTGCCAGCTGGATTAGGCCAGCAACATTCAGGGTAACACATTTTTGCAATCGAGATCTAGGTCAGCGGTATTTAAGGTAATGCATTTTGGCCAGCAGGATTTAGGCTAGTGACTTTTCACTTGGTAGCGCGACGGCGACACTCGCCTCTTCGAACCTTTAGCAATTGTTCAGAACGCTTGCCGCTACTGTGAAGTTAAGCAGCGTCTAGGCGGTTAGTACTTAGATGCGTGGCACTAGCTATAATTACAATATAAGGAAACAAAATATCAAAAGGGAATTTATGAAATCAGCTTTCGATTTCATTCACGAGAGCAGTTCAGTACCCGACATTTTGTGAATTATGTTAGCTACAGTGTCTGACAAACTTAACTGCCGTCAGCTGCGACCGTATTTGACAGCCACAGATGCATAAAAAATTACTCATTTGTATAAATAATTAGCTTTAAAACATCAGTGTAGATAACGTGTCATAAACCGTCACTAGTACACTTCTTCGTTGCAGATTAGTAACTTAAAATGCAATTAATTTTAAAGCAATTATTCGTGTTTGAACTAGATCAAAAAATATCTAATAACAACTCGAGTCCGTGGTCAGTTTGTCTTGGCCACGCTTAGCAATATCAATGGCTTAGTCAGTGTAAACAACCTCAATAGCTTAGCCAGTGTAAGAAATCTCAAGAGCTTAGTCTGTGTAAGTCTCAATAGCCAGTGTACACAGCTTCAATGGATTAGTCAACGAAGGCAATCTCAACAGCTTAATCAGTATAAGAATTCTCAGTAGCTTAGTCAGTGTTAGCAATCTCAATAGTCAGTGTGCACAATTTCAATGGATTAGTCAATGAAGGCAATCTCAACAGCTTAGTCAGTATAAGAATTCTCAGCAGCTTAGTCAGTGTAAGCAATCTCAATAGTCAGTGTGCACAATTTCAATGAATTAGTCAATGAAGGCAATCTCAACAGCTTAGTCAGTATAAGAATTCTCAGTAGCTTAGTCAGTGTAAGAAATCTCGGTAGTTAGTGTGCACAGTTTCAATGGATTAGTCAATGAAGGCAACCTCAACAGCCTAGTCAGTATAAGAGTTCTCAGTAGCTTAGTCAGTGTAAGAAATCTCAATAGTCAGTGTGCACAATTTCAATGGCAGCAGCCTCCAGCTAGAAAATGTGACATCAAAGCTTGCCCGAAATGTCGCAGCGTACAATATGATCAAAATTTCACTTACTTACATGTCGTTGGTAGGGTTGTATCCTGACATTTGGTCCAACGACATAAGAACAGAAGACATTACTTCTAATGACATTTGGTCTGATAAATGTGATAGACAGTAACAGAAGTGATCTTATTCGTTTCACCATTGACTTCAGTATAAAATACCACTTTTCTGTAATATTTCACAGTCACCAGCAGTGCAGAAGACCATTTTCTAACATTTCAGTTCTCATTTTACACATAAATATACATTTTTTGCAAAGTAGTGCTTTCAACGTATGATAGTTGACACAAGTTACACGCTATAATGACAAGGACTGAGTACTGGTGAAATGTGTGGCAGTCGGAGCACCAGAAAGAACTGGTGTTCTGAGCTATGATTGATTGTGAAATTCTTAAGAAATGTGGTGTTTTATACTGATGATGAATGATTGTGAGATGGTTACGATGCTTTAGGCTGGTGACCATGATGAAGTGTTCCAGGCAATTTTCTTCACGCTTTCTTCACGTTTCTTCCATTTTCTTCACGTACGTCCCAATCAGATGTCATCATCGAACCATACATCGTTGGGCCATATTGTTGTGGGACCAACTGTCTTGGATTCATAGGAAATGTGGCTAGCTACCATATGACGTCTTTGGTTTAGTAGGCTGCGAATGAGTAGTGAACTTTACATAAATCATTCACTAGAATACTAACTGTGCTATAATATTATTGTCTTAGCGTTGTACCAGGAATAGGTATTGTTGACCGTCGGGTGAGAGTACACAATACGTGGTTGTCACCTTTTTTCCCTGTTTTTATATAGGAGGGGACTTGAAAACGTATTACAAAAACATTTTGAACACAACCTAGAACAAAAATGTGATAAGAATAAAACGTAAACAGTAAAGAGAATTTAGAAAGGAATAAAAAGCTGTAACATTAGAAAGTCAATTTGCTTGAAGTGTAAATAATAGGGCTATTATTGAGCGAAACAATTGCTGGCAATTGTAAAAATAATGTGATGTTTGACGTGGAAAAATAAAAGTGACTGTCCAGAGACTGAAAAATCGGGAAAGTTCCGGCACAAAAACAAAAACATAGTATGTCTTCAAAGAAACAATCTCGCTGAGTTTTCTTTAAACTGTTTGATATGGTGTTCAACAGAAAGAGGGACAAAATTGTAATTGCAATATTATGTATTTTTAAAATCATGCTCATATTCATGTCTCTATACTAAACCTTTACAACTCGGACATACCTTACTAAACCAGACAAAGAATTAACGGCGATAACTAGGTTTTGTTTTAAATGAAAATATTGTCTGATAAAATGACAACCGTTTCCTTTGCTCTTTTTGTCTACATTTTATCGAGGGGTAAAGTTATAGCAAATCCGTGTTCACAAAAGCAAAATGTCGGTGTTTCTTTTTAGATTTGCCTTTAAAAATGAAGCCCATACAAAAAGAAGACTGATTTCACTACCGAGAACAAAATTACGCTTGAAAATGCACCAAGCCTATAACAACTAGAATCTCATTTCGCTAGCGAAATGTTAAACACTTGATAAAAATTAAAACACAAAAATACTTCCTTCAGTGAGTTATTTCTTGAATAATATATTGCAGACAACACAGCTTGAATACGTCTTATAAACCGAGTAGTGTTTGGTTTTTGTTGACTTAAGGTTTTATTGACTGATCAGGCATACGCCGTGTTATCTCTTTACGCAGTGAGAGCTTGCACAAAGCTGCGCAACTGTGTGTTCTGTGCTGTGCGTTAAATGCTCAGCATTTACTTGCAAAAAATACACACTTTTTACATGGCGTTTTAAGCAAGAAAAGGAAATCGAAGGCGAAAATAAAAAGTGTTATGCACACGTTCATATCAAGGTCTACCTAAGTCCCAGGTTTGGTGGCCCTTGGGCCCGTATTGCCAGTGTAAATCCAGTCGCTGTCAAGAAAAAAGATACCAACGGCTGCTCGCACAAATTCATATAATCCTTGCGAGCCAAAGGCTTATCAAGTGTTAAATAAGCTCGTATATATCCAAAAATCATATATGTGCTCCTTATCTTTTCAAAGGAGCCCATTCATTGTGTGGATGAAGCGTGTAGTGAGTCCAATGTGAGCTCTGGAGTTTTCACAGCAGAATTCTCCAAGCTTTCATCTCCAAAGACCTTATTAAACTTCATTTAATACAAATAGACAACAAAATACCGGTAAAGCGATTGGTGATTTTAAAATTAAGATATGTAACTATTTAGTTAAGGTCTTTTTGATTTAAATCCATAGAACTCTATACTTTATTCGTGATAAATCGAGCAAAGAGCGCTTGGGGGGAATATTAATAATTTAATGTGTACTTGTATTTAAAGCTCTATAACTATGTTTAAGCCAAATTTGACCTTTTACTAGGTAACTCCTCAGATTCTTTCTCTGGGCAAACTCACAAAAACGAAAAAACACCAAAAAAAGGAAACACATCACACAATTTGACTGAGACTTTGAGATTGAAAATCTTCAGTGTAAATACATGACTAGCTTTACAAAGCTAAAATGGTAACAAATTGTGTTATTTGTGGCAATCGATATTTTAAAAATACAGTAAACTTGCAGAGAATATCCCAAGCAATTGTCAAGCATAAGTATACTATACCGAGTAGCTGTTTGTTTATATTAATAAAGGTGATGAATTTACATTATTACATTATTCACGGAATAGCCATCTATTGATCCATCGAAATTATGAATTTGCGATGCAGCAGTCAAACCATTCAGTTATTGGTCTCAGGAATTACTAATATCAATTGTTTTTAAACAGGGGTATCAATGACGCCAAGATATGTCACTAAAAGATATAATGATATAAGACACAAGAAAATCAGAGATAAGTGTTTAAAATCCAGGAGCGCATAGAGTTGCTGAGATATGCATCACTAGGCCTCTCTTTATATGCAAAATTCTAAACAGTGAAGAACTATCATTGTAAAACCAGTAAACTATAAGCCTTGTATTCTCATCCTTCGGCCTAAAGACAAAAATCTCAAAACAAAGAGGTAGCCTAGCCGGGCCTTAAAAATTAAGGAAAAATTTGTGCCTGACAACAAAGAAAAGGGCACTCAAACTGGCCCTCCTGAAAATAAATCTTACATTTTTGCGATTGCGATTAAGTGCTTCAAGAGAAGCACTTAATGTTACAAGATCATAAGACAAAATCTTTTCTTTTAATATTTTAGCCAATGTCAATAATGATATCAAAACTCAAACCAAAAATAAATTCGCAAAAAAAAACAGTAAAAAATTTTGACTTTGAAAATCAATAATACTGATTTCAGTGAATGAATTTGTGATATCATTGATTTATAATTCCCGGAATGCAGAATTAGCAACGAAAGGAGAGTTTCATGCGGAAGTTAACTTGATTTGCCATTATGGATTGCATATGGTATATACAGATTGCATATGACATATACAGATTGCTTGTGGCATATACAGGTTGCTTATGGCACATACAGATTGCATATGGCATATACAGATTAAATATGGCATATACAGATTGCTTATGGCATATACAGGTTGCTTGTGGCATATACTGATTGTATATGGCATATAGAGATTGCATATGGCATATACAGATTGCTTATGGCATATCCAGGTTGCTAATGGCATATACAGGTTATATATGGCATATACAGATTACATATGGCATATACAGATTGCTTATGGCATATGCAGGTTGCTTATGGCATATACAGATTGCATATGGCATATACAGATTGCTTATGGCATATATAAATTGCATATGGCATAGACAGATTGCATATGTAGAACGGAAAGTGTTACAGACAATCTGTATAAATTTTTATGCAACTCATTAGCTTTCCAGTAAAGCGAAATAAATGCTAATATCGGTCTCTAAAAAGCTATTAAACCTGGAAAGTTCAAGGATTGTGACCTTTGGGGTATATTCCGTAAGAGCAACACCCGCTGGCGCATCATGGCTGTGCTACATCCTTATTTAACACTTGACAAGCCTTTGGCTTGCAAGGGTTATATGAATTTGTGCGAGCAAAATTCGTCCTTTTTTTTCCTTGACAGTTTTCCGATTTTTTGTGTTTTCTTCTTCTCCGACACTATGGGCCCTACGACCATGAAACTTGGGACTTATGAAGAGCTTGTTTTAAATATGGATTCATGCTGGGCATTGAGAATTAGTAAATCACTTGTTCTTAGGTAAAATATATAAATAGGTATGCAGTAAACAAAAAATGAATTCGATTTGTATATTTTTTGACGATTCTACAGATTCCCGGAAATCTTTTGGGGACTCCTTAGATTTCCTGATTCTATATATTCCTTGATTTTATGTATTCCCTAGTTCTATAGATTCCCTGATTTTATATATTTAAGGACAGAAGAAACTTAACATGCACATGAAATATATAGTTTTGAAAAAAAAATTATTTATTCAATTACTTTCATACTTACAAGAATGCAAGATTCACTGATTCTTTAACATCATTTTACACAAAATGATCCGTACTCCTAAGCGTCTGCATAATCCAGGCTGACAAAAGATGCGACTCTCACAATTTCGGCGTGCACAGAATTTAACGACCTGAAGTGTCCTCAGTACCGTGTGTGCCCCCCCCCCCATTGGCTTGGCGTAAAGCACGGATCCGGCAGGCCATCGACATGATCAGTCGGTTGATTCAGTACTAAGGGTACCGGTGCCACTGTTCTATCAAAGTCTGGCATAGTTGAGCGCGGTTTTGAGTAGCAGATCTCGAACACGAACCTTCCTTTTCAGATGATCCCATAGATATTCTATGGGGTTCATGCCCGGGGAATAGGGTGGCCAATCCAAGGTGATGACATTATTTCCTGCCAGGTAATCCCTAGTCGCCTGAGCGGCATGTGGGCGTGAATTATCGTGCATGAATATCGCATCAACGTTGTGCTGTACGTGGGGGACTACTTGAGTATTGAGTACACTATTGATGTAGCGATCTGCAGTCAAATTACCATCAATGATCACAAGCTGTGACTTCCAGCCGAATCGAATGGCTCCCCCACACCATCACAGAACCGCCGCCAAAACGATCCACCTGATTGATTGCGCATACGGCGAAGCGTTCGCCGATCCGTCTAAGGCGCGCTGGCGGCCATCTGCGCGGTAGAATTGAAACCGCAACTCATCGCTAAATATCACACATCGCCAGTTTTGCAATCTCCACCCTCCACGATGATGGTTATCACGTGCGGCGTCGTATACGTCTCCGAGCGTTCAAGACGACGCCGACGTAAGGTCTGTGAGCTCCTAATCCGTGTTCACGAAGACGTCAGATGACAGTTTTTGCACTTATGCGGTTGTTGGCTGTGCCTAGGATCTCCATCGCTGTGGTTAAAGCACTGCGAAACCGATCGCGCAGGTGGCTCAAACGAATCCGGCGATCCTGATTTGGCGTAGTCACTCGAGGGCGGCCGCTTCTTGGTCGGTCCCCAGTGTACCAAGTTTTATCATACCGCCGTTGCAAGTGGTATATTGTAATTCGGCTACAGTCAAAGAGCCGTGCCACTTGGTTGAGTGGTACACCAGCCTCTAGCATGCCAGTAGCGTGGTCGCGACAGTTTTGCGTAAGTCGAGGAATCTTTATACGCTCGATATTTAAACCAAAATTTACGTAGAAATGTTGCAATATCTTTCTTCGAAACAACTGATAGTAAAAATTAGGAATCAACTCAAGCAGAACGAGCTCCTGCCTATCAATATGGTTTAGAGCTCTATACCACAGTAACACCTTGATAATCATTTTATGGGAATAAAACAATAGATTATGTCGCAGATTTAGGTCACTAACAATTGTTCAAAGTTTCAAGCAAAACAAATTTAGAATAAGAAATATAATTCACTTTTTGTATGTTAAGTTTCTTTTGTCCTTCAGTATAGATTCCGTGACCCTACAGATTCCATGATTATGCGCGATGCACTTCTGGGCAGTAATCTGGGATTTAGAAAAGTAGTCCCAAGTTCTCGATTAATGTCGTAAGCATCGCGATATAAGAAACATACAGAGAGGAAAGAACGAAAGTATGATTCACCAGTGGGACTAAACTTATGGGGCTCGAATTCCGAGCTGCCCCTGTTTGTGGGGTTCTTCATAATGAAAGGCACCTAGAGCGGAACTGTTGAAAAGTGGTCCTATTTGCAAGGTGGCCTCATTTGCGGTGCGGTCCTCTCGTGAGATTTCACTGTATTTTTATTAACAGTCACAAGCAAACATTAGTAAAATTAATCAATTTTCGCACGATAGTTGGCATGAATAACTCTTGTTTCGAATCATAGCATATCTGAATAAATGTGTTATCAAATTTGATAGAATATTGCGTGTGCTGTTTAGCTGAGCGAAAGACTCCTAAAGTGTCTTGTGGGGTTGATGAAATCGTAATTTATTGTCTTGGGGACGGGGAAAGCTCCAGAGGGTGGGGGAGGGGATAAGTTCCGGAGGGTCGGCAGAGAGGACAAGTTACGGAGAGTGGGGGCAAGTTCCGGAGGTTGGGGGAGGGGGCAAGTTCCAGAGTGTGGGAGGTGAGTTCCGGAGGGTAGGAGGCAAGTTTCGGAGGGTAGGGGAGGGGCAAGTTCCGGAGGGTGGGCAGAGAGGACAAGTTACGAAGAGTTGTGGCAGGTTCCGGGGGGTGGGAGAGGGTGCAAGTTCCGGAGGGTTGGGGCAAGTTCCGGAGGGTGGGAGGAGAGGGGCAATTTCCGGAGGGTGGGAAGGGGTGGGTTCCGGAGGGTGGGGGTGGGGCAAGTTCCGGAAGGTGGGGGGAGCGGTGGATCGACCGATAGCGGATAAGCGCCGAAAATAGCCCTGCCCTGACATGGTGGCAAGAAAAGGATGGGGTGGGGGTGGAGGGGTCATTCGGAGAAGTAGTGTGCGAATGAAGCCACTTCCTATATGACTTCCGTTTCCGGTCAGTGATAGTGTTTCATGATGTTTATACAGAATGAAAATCATACCTATTTCACGACAGCATGTGGTCATAATAACGTTACAAATGTTTTCTTTTATGTGTGTCTGTGTGTGTGTGTACAACCTGTTATTCAACGATGTGGATTCATCGAAACGAAAAAAAGATGACGGTAACATTTAGAATGTGTGTGCTTTTCCTGGGTGGATATATTAATACAAAGCCACTGTGCAGTGGATACCCGAAATAGTTCTGTCCGCGGCACTTCTCTAAACCGGTCGTTTTAACCCACCAGGTCGGAGATAGTTCTCCCCGTGGCACTACCCAAAACCGGTCATTTTCCGCACCAGGTCGGAGATAGTTCTCCCCGTGGCACTACCCAAAACCGGTCATTTTCCGCACCAGGTCGGAGATAGTTCTCCCCGCGGAACTACCCAAAACCGGTCATTTTCCGCACCAGGTCGGAGATAGTTCTCCCCGCGGCACTACCCAAAACCGGTCATTTTCCGCCTAGGTCGGAGATAGTTCTCCCCGTGGCACTACCCAAAACCGGTCATTTTCCGCACCAGGTCGGAGATAGTTCTCCCCGCGGAACTACCCAAAACCGGTCATTTTCCGCACCAGGTCGGAGATAGTTCTCCCCGCGGCACTACCCAAAACCGGTCATTTTCCGCCTAGGTCGGAGATAGTTCTCCCCGTGGCACTACCCAAAACCGGTCATTTTCCGCACCAGGTCGGAGATAGTTCTCCCCGTGGCACTACCCAAAACCGGTCATTTTCCGCACCAGGTCGGAGATAGTTCTCCCCGTGGCACTACCCAAAACCGGTCATTTTCCGCACCAGGTCGGAGATAGTTCTCCCCGTGGCACTACCCAAAACCGGTTATTTTCCGCACCAGGTCGGAGATAGTTCTCCCCGCGGCACTACCCAAAACCGGTCATTTTCCGCACCAGGTCGGAGATAGTTCTCCCCGTGGCACTACCCAAAACCGGTCATTTTCCGCACCAGGTCGGAGATAGTTCTCCCCGCGGCACTACCCAAAACCGGTTATTTTCCGCACCAGGTCGGAGATAGTTCTCCCCGTGGCACTACCCAAAACCGGTCATTTTCCGCACCAGGTCGGAGATAGTTCTCCCCGTGGCACTACCCAAAACCGGTCATTTTCCGCACCAGGTCGGAGATAGTTCTCCCCGTGGCACTACCCAAAACCGGTTATTTTCCGCACCAGGTCGGAGATAGTTCTCCCCGTGGCACTACCCAAAACCGGTCATTTTCCGCACCAGGTCGGAGATAGTTCTACCCGCGACACTACCCAAAACCGGTCATTTTCCGCACCAGGTCGGAGATAGTTCTCCCCGCGGCACTACCCAAAACCGGTTATTTTCCGCACCAGGTCGGAGATAGTTCTCCCCGCGGCACTACCCAAAACCGGTCATTTTCCGCACCAGGACGGAGATAGTTCTCCCCGCGGCACTACCCAAAACCGGTCATTTTCCGCACCAGGTCGGAGATAGTTCTCCCCGCGGCACTACCCAAAACCGGTCATTTTCCGCACCAGGTCGGAGATAGTTCTCCCCGTGGCACTACCCAAAACCGGTCATTTTCCGCACCAGGTCGGAGATAGTTCTCCCCGTGGCACTACCCAAAACCGGTTATTTTCCGCACCAGGTCGGAGATAGTTCTCCCCGTGGCACTACCCAAAACCGGTCATTTTCCGCACCAGGTCGGAGATAGTTCTCCCCGCGGCACTACCCAAAACCGGTCATTTTCCGCACCAGGTCGGAGATAGTTCTCCCAACGGCTCTCCCAACGTGTTGTTATGTGGGGACTTAGACATGTCGTGTTACTGTTCTCCAGCTGGGCCCCATGTCTCTGGACAAAAAAAATCTTTGCGGAAAAATTCGGGGGGGAGGGGGGAGGAAAGTATCGTGAAAGAACTTATTGTAATGTTTACACACGACTCGACACGACACATTGTGCATTCAGGAAGGGAGTAGAACTGAATCCTCAAAAGTCGTGATAACGGTAACAGCCAACAGTAAAGCGATAATTGCCGCGGCAATCATTTCAAGTGCTGTGACAACAAACCGTAATGAATATGAAAACGGGTACGGGGCGGCACGGAATGGCTGAGGGTTCTTTACCATCAGTAGAAGCACTCAGCCACAGATAAGAACTGTGAGATCGATGTTGGTCAATAAAGTATCGAGTTATCAGTAGTTTTTGTGTGTGTGTGTGTTGACATACTCTTTCATATAACGTTCTTCTCTCCATATCTTTAATATTAACAGCTTTAAGCCTGAAAATACCTTGATTCTTACAACTTATTGTTAACACTCTGTGTGCGGAGCACCGGAATTAACCCACCCGCGGGTCCGTCTTTGTTTTGTTTTTTGTTTTTTTTTATGCACATCAAAATTTTGAGTGGTGTTTGCGGATGCGCTATAAAGGGGCTGCTGATTATTTTTACAGAATAAAACTTTACAAACTTCGGGGTTTTCTTTTCGACAAACTACACATAACACCTGAAGCGAATCACGCACAGCGACCTGTGCGTATATTTTGTTTGCGTGTTCCTGCTACCATCCGTACACACTTACTGATCTTTCTCGGGGGGGGGGGGGGGGTTGGAGGGGAGGGGGGAGAGGAGTCTTACAGATGCAGTTGCTATATTCTGATTTGGTTAATGAGACATAAATGTGCTTACTGGAGATTCATAACCATTGAGGTCAGAGTTCATGCTTACCGGAGATCTATTGAGGTCAGAGGTCATGCTTACCGGAAATCCACCATCTCACAGGCTGTGTCTTCACGGCATTACAGATTAAAGTCACAGAGCACTACTAATTGCAATTAAGCGGTTTCACACACCTTTTGAATTGCTTCCTCTGATCTTTCTACAGATTTTCTATCCGTGTGATAGAGTTGTGCTTCACACAACAACTCCGGCGTTTGATGTGAAATGCCCCGTCCTCCTTTTTTGTCACTGATTTTCCCGCACTTGCTAGTTGCGGGGGGGGGGGCGTGAAGTTGGGTGGGGGATGTAGAGTTGGCTGGTAAGTCCTAAGTCTCGGAGGCGGAGTAATAGAAACGCGAAAATCCTCATCTGCCAAGGCCTTAACCTCGACAGAAAGACAGAAAATGCATTGCCAACGCGCGCCAGCATGACTGACTTGTTCTCTACCTGTCAATCCATATACTGTGTGACCGTTATCGTCAGTTAAGTCAACGGACAACACCCGGCGGACACAGCCCAGTTTTCTTTTCTTTCCCTCTTTTTATCTGTTTTTTTTTACGATAATTAACACAACCTCCCCCACCCCCCCCCCCCCGCAACCCTTCCATTGCGATCTCAATTTTTAGCTCAGTTTCTGGTAGAATTTACTTCGAAGCATAGAGTCAGTTACACTGAATTGCAATTGGAGCAGCTGCGGATATCCAGGAGGATTATCCTTACAATGTGCGCTTCTCTAAGATCTTACCAAAGGCATGGAATTGCTGGAGGCGTCTATACTGATAGTTGGCAGTTTACTACATCTAAAGTACTGACAAATATTTCATCCGAAAGACCACCCCCTCCCCTCCCTCCAAAAAATTCCTCCATGTACCCGAGACACACGAAATATTTGCTGAAAATATATGTCTTTTCAGCGGGGGCGGGGGGGGGGGGAATACAGCCGACCAGCTCTCCATTATTATTATTATAATTATTATTATTAGTATTATTGTTAGTATTAGTATTAGTTTACCTCCAGGGGTGCTGCGCGAGGGGAGATCGTTACACCCGGTGGAAAAATGGGGTCCAACTTCTGTCCCAAAATCGGTGATTTTCTCGTTATGTAAAAAAAGATATGGACCGTAGGAGGGTGGGAGGGAGTCCATAGCAAGAATACTGAATGCTTTTCTCTCGAGAAAGGTGTGATTTTAGTGTTCAAAACTAAACAAGTTTGTGAAAAGAAAGGTAAAAAACTAATCAAATATGCTTAAAATCGGACCGGACAATAATATTCTTGAATATAACGCCCAATAATTATTCCTGGATATGGCGTTAAGTCGTAATGTTTTGTTGAATATGCAAATGTTGTTAGTGAGTCTGCGCAGGGGAAAAAGGGGGTGGAGGCAAACACTGTCATTGGCTTATTTGGTCTCTAATCCCCACTCCCCCCCTCCCCCCTCCATCCCCACATCACTGACAGATAAGCAAGGCTTCTTCCACCACACACGTATCAGACAAACTCCGGCAAGTTCAAACATCACCGAGGTACATCAAGTGTACATATATAATAAGTAGCCCCTTACAAGAGAGAGAACATCTCAATAGGCAGACAACGATCGAGTGTTCTTTGATCAATGCTTTTTTTTATTTTCCTTCAAATCGGAGTTACGTCCAGGGTGACATTGTAACACAGGTGTTTCAGCTTGCGCATCTCGCATATTCATGTAACGTTTATAAGTGATTGTGTACCATCCATAGTTTTCAAGTTAGCGCATTTGTGTGCAGAAAAAGAATAATTAAAATACAAGCCATAAAAGGATAGAATTTAGTTGGTACCATGCGATACAATCCCGACTTTCTCGATGACGAGTATTTTACAGGTAAGCTTCCAGACTTTGAATTAGAACCGCCGTACATGAATAACGACAATGTGTAATAATATATTCAAGCTTTATGGTCTGATGTAAACAACAATTTCGCTAATATATCTTGTATATATGTTACAGGGAATCTGTGTAATTAGGGATTTCATGAAATCCCTAGGGAATTCGTGTAATGAACAAGCTCATATTGATTATAAAACTATTTTGAAAAATTATCCATTCAGGAAGGTTGTTTAGTGGTTCGTCAAAACTGTGTATCCTTTTTCACATCGAAAGGAATTGGAATTTATAACATTACCATCCACAATAACAGAATTTGGCGTAAAATGTGACATAAGTTACATAGGATAAAAATATCGCTGAATTCACGTACTGGAGTATCTCATGAATGATAGTTTGGCAATCGAGTGCTTTGAGTATATTAATTGAAAATATACTATTGATTTCGGTAAAATACTACATTGCAGACATGAAAATTCTCAATAAAAACATCGAAATTGATTGAGCAAAATATTACACGAATCCACCAGGGATTTCATGAAATCCCTAATTTCACAGATTCCCTGTAACATATATATATATATATATATATATATATATATATATATATATATATATATAATCTATTTGATAAAAAAAACGTAACATTCGTGAAAAGTGCTTGCCACATTCTCGAAACCCTTTAATTGGCTAAATATAGTTTAGTAGTCTAATCCTAATCATGAGGATTCATTTTAAGTTAATTGAAATCATGGGAATTCGTGCTAGAAACTGTGGAAGCAAACGACTAGGTTTTATAAGCTGTCAATATGTGAAACGCGAGATATATTTAAACCTCGAATAAAAAAATGCCCAGTAAATGTCTGACGTCGGAAGGTAAAGAATAGCTGAGGCCATGCGAGGTAAAACAGAAGCCGGGGGGAGGGGGGAGGGGGGAGGGGGAATCCAGAGACGTTCTTAATCGCAAGCTGTGTAGACGTACGAAGACGTCATTGTGCAGATGAAAAAAGGGCGGGATTGCACGCCTTATAAGCGACAGTTTGGGGAGATAACTACCCCTTATAAGCGAAATTCCTGGGTTATTTTTGCCATTTATAAGCGACATTCCTGCGAGATTACTGTCTCTTATAAGCGACATTTTTGGGAGAAAGCTATCCCTTATAAGCGAACTTCCTGAGATATTTCTGCCCCTTGTAAGCGACAGTTTTTGGGAGATAACTATCACTTATAAGCGAAATTCCTGGAGATTACTGTCCGTTATACGGGACGTTCCTGGGAGATTAATGTCCCTGTTATTGTACACAACCGCTCCTTCTTGTACAGCTGAATTTCACATTTTAGGATGTTTGACTTCGCCTTCTGCTGTCCTGGTTTCTATTTCCGGTGGACGACTGTATAATGTTACGCCATGAGATCGTTGTAAGAAATCATAACTACAACATTGTTAAGCAGTCGTTTTTCTCCGAGTTCTGTATACATCATCAGTGAACGTTGTGTATTTGGTTATCTCTGGCATCTCTGTAATGCTTGTAGTAAAACCTCCATTTCTCGAAAAAAATGTGAAAAGCGGGGCCAAAGACTCCGGAGTGACGTCGTAATTTGGTCGGGAGCACAGCCCCAATCGGAGTATAACATGGCGGCCAGTGTGACCTTGAAACTGGATCAAGGTCAAACTAAAAATAACGTGCGCCTGCCCACTGTGATAAATCAACTATATACCATATACCATAGGAAACGGGTTATCAAGGTGGGAGTAAGAGCTGGTGACGGACGGACAGATAAAATCCAAACCTGTGGTCTCCTTCGAGGCTAAAAACCCAGAACGGCGGCTAATAAGCTGAAGATGATAATTTGAAAACGGAAGAATTTCCTGAAAATTTTCGACACGTTATTTACCCGGATAATTTGCAATGATGTCATATGTGAGAACCATCCTTGATATTTTGCAAGTTCAAACATCCCCAGCTTATCTAAGTAAACACGAGGTTTCCACCACACATAAGAATAGGGAGAGATAACACCATAGATAACAGTTCCACAATACACATAGATGTGTCAGGGCTTTTGTATGTTGTCATACCTTCAGCGTAAGGACACCTGTGGAACCGGAAGAAGGCACCTTTATAGCAATATTACCCAGCGATGTCATTTAATTCTGTTCAGTTGTTAGGATTTACTTTTCGTTATTGCAGATGCGTAATCTTCACTATTCGAGGGCTCGTGTGTGTACTTGCTATGCAGTGAAATGCAAATAGGCCTGAAATTTGACTTTTACCGGGTGTCAATTGACTGTTGTATCTTGCCCAGCTTCAACGACATCCCGACCTTCGTAAAAATCCTGATCAATTGTATAACTATTTTCCCCTTCGAAGGAATGAGAATACATAAAGCATCACTTGAAGTATAAGTCCAGTTTGTCCAATAAAATCGCGGATATGCGCACCCTAGAACCCCGAAACTAAGACCACCCCACTGATCAGCCTGATTCGGTCAAATCCAATGATAGAGAACAACGGAAATATCACCACTTTTGACCAGTCCAAACGGTGGTCTTATTTTTGAGCTTGCGTGTTTTTTAAACACTACGTGATATTGGAAGATATTTCGTCTGGATGTTTCAGAGAGCGGGGACATGAGTCTGGTCCCTGGCATGACGCCCCAGGCCATGCACCAGCAGGGGGCACCCATGCACGGCCTGCCCCCGGGCGCCCTCAGCCCCTCGTCGGCTATGAGCCAGATGTGCGCTATATGCGGTGACAGGGCGACGGGCAAGCATTACGGTGCCGCCAGCTGTGACGGCTGTAAAGGATTTTTCAGGTGAGCCCCTACTGAGGATATTAGTCACAAATCATCGTAAAATAAAAAATGTAAAAAATTGTTTTAATTAAAAGGACAACTTAATTTCATCAGATTCATTTTTTTAAGCTTTGGAAAAAAAGACATTGCACAATATTCATAATGGGCAAATACAACCCTGCCACCCCGCCCCCTACCCCCGATAAAAGGCGAAGAGCGCATGAAGTTGTTTTACTGGCTTGATCCATCTTTTGACCTATGTCGTTGTCGAAGTCACTAACAGTAAGAGGTGTGTCATCGTGAAAATCCTGTTGAGCTCTGGGATACCTTCATTCTGTGCTCATCCTGAAGTTGTTCCTCGTTCTATAAATAGACATATAGCCACTCCTGCATTGATGATACAGATTTTGTCTTGATGAGGTTTCTAATCTCTTGATAGTTGCGGATTATTGATTATTTCTGATTATTTAAAGCACGATTACTTCGATTCAGTTCTTCAAATTACCGGACATCACAGATTTAGATTTACACTTTTATTGCTTAATTTATACAACAGTGACTCCATTCAGTGTTATGCCGCGCAAGGCCCGCGTGTGTGGAAGCTCTTGAGAAATGTGCCGGGGGTTAGAGAACACCATTATTATCAGTAGTTGTAGCTGTAATAGTTATAGTAGTAGTAATATTAGTAGTAGTAGTAATAGTAGTAGTAGTATTGTCTGAAGGTTACATTATGGCTCGTGGAAGTCTGTCACTCGTGTTTTAGTTGGAGGCGAACGGCCACAGGACTCCCCCTCCCCCCACTACCCCCCCCCCCCTTCTATCACTATAAATTCAAGAGCTATGTGATTGTACGTGCTTTCTTTCCATCAGCAGATTTTTTTGCCTGGCACTTTCAGCTGACTCATAAGTTAGAACTATTTTTTACGGCATGGAAAAAACGCGATCTGATTGCACGTGTTTTTTATGTGGTTCCTGCAGGAGGAGCGTGAGGAAAAACCACGTGTACACGTGTCGATTCAACCGGAATTGCATTGTCGACAAAGACAAAAGGAATCAGTGCCGTTACTGCAGACTCAAGAAATGCTTCAGAGCCGGCATGAGAAAAGAAGGTTTGTTTTGGGTTTTTTTTTTTTTAAATTAAGCTGCAATTAAAATTTGTTCAATTGCAACTAATCAAAAGGAACGTTTTACACGTTTTCCGTACTGTACGTTTCACATAGCTGATGTGTGGATTTTCATAATACACATATCAATCCTGTATTTTACGTAGAAAGGAATCTTCACTATAAAGAAAAAATCACAATGAAAAGACAAAAGATTATACAGACACACAGAGATAGCAACTGATAAGCAAGATTTAGGGAAGATCAAAGCTAGATTAACAGAAACTCTGCAAACAATACTCGGCACTATTTAACTTCGCTGAGTAAGTCACATATTTGTGTGTATCCACAGGCTACAGACATAGGTTGTCCCTTTTGTTGTCCTTGGGATCAGAGAATGTCATTGAAGTCGCCATACATCACAAAGATTCTGCAAATCAAACACATGATTTGTCATGTCAGATTAGTCATGTTCTATCGCAAATATACTACAGCCGATATTTCTAGTGGGAAATACAGTTTCCTACAAGTCACGTGGATGCTTTGATCATCTATTTACATGAGGAGTCTGCTGAAAACTTTCTCAGAGAAGAAGTGAAAAAAAACTGTTTTTGTAGATGGTTGGAAGAAGGGAGGTCCTTGATAGGGTGTTGCGGAATATTTCAATATTTAAGGGAAGTAGCTAGGCGGTGCGGGGGTTGGTAACATGCCTTTTAGCTCCAAATGGATTTTCACGCCCTCGTTTTCACGTAGCTTAAAAATGGGGGTGGGAGGGGTTGCTGCCCAATCCTGCCCCCTCACGCCCACCGTCTCTTCCACTGCGAGTCTACATCATGGAGTAAAAACAAAGGCGAAACAGTCCTATGTTAAACACACTGCCGACAGAGCCAAAGCCTGCTTGTAGCTATGATAAACAGAGAGAGAGAGAGAGAGAGAGAGAGAGAGAGAGAGAGACGTCCAAAGGTTCTGCGATCCTTTTGCCAATGACGTCACCAGTAACTAAACATAATTTCTAAAAAATAAATACCAAATAAGAAAACAGATTTATCTTAGTTGTTGTCGCATCTGTTGGAGCGTGTATCTTATAGCACTTTTTCTTCCGTCATTACGGCAGCGGTACAGAATGAACGGGATCGCATCAGCGTACGGAGAACGAGTTACGAAGACATGAGTCAAAATGGCGCCCTGTCTGTCAACACGTTACTGCAGGCCGAGCTGCTCTCCAGACAGGTTCGTTTCATACATTGAAATAAATTTAAAGCACTATAAAAAGTCACATTTGACTGTACTCCCGGGCACATTGAATAGGCAAATAGGTATTAAGTTATCAATTCTCTTAAAATGTTTAGCAGAACTTTGTCATCCATACATGTATATAAGAGGGTTGTTTTCTTGGAGTAATGTGTCTCTGATGATTGGTTGATACGGCGCATGCGCTTTTCTTAGGGTTTGGGATTTTCCATGCATGCACATTTAAAACTTTCTCCCTCACAACTACCTACTAAGGTCCTTAATTAGTCCAGTGTTCATTGCTGTTTATAGTTATCAATAATTTATTATCTCTGGCTGGCGTTTCGGATGATTTCGTCTCATCCGCGGCGTCCACCGTCCCCTATGTTTCGTTCTTGTCCAGTAAATAGTCTACGTTTCTTATCTCTCTAAACAATGTATTTTATTATGAAACAATTTTATTATCTTTATCGATGTGACAGAATGTATTATAAAATACACCCCATCAATATATTATCAATGGTGACAGCTGATAACTGGCAAATCACTCTCGTGGCATAATATATAAAGATATTAATTCAAATTTGATATGCCTACACACAAGATATACAACTGAAACACGGCGGCCTACTAAATCAGTGATTGCTTTATGGACAAGATTAAGTCTGAAGCATCACATATTAATATCAAGAAATACGTGTACACAGTTTAACATGTTCTATTTATACTCAAGTGCGTGTAGGCTGTTTAACTGCATCAATGTTTATTGTTCTGTCTGTTCCAAAAAAAAAAAAACATACATGTAGGCTCAAAGGCACTTTACAAGGAAGGGGTGGGGGGTGGGGGAGGGGGGGGGCTTGCTGTCGCGTGCTTTTTCACTCACTAGCACGAGCTGTCGTTCGTCCGTTCTCTCCCACAGACGAAGTGCTGGTTGGCATAAGAATTACTCCACAAGCCCTAGAAATAGATAACGATAGAAACACGATTGTCTTTCCTTAAAGGAGCTTCGCTTCGTTGATTCAAATATTAACACTTCACATGCATCAGTAAGTGCACATGTTTTGTCCCGACATTTCAGATCTCAGCACCAATTAGTCCTACAGACCCCAATCTCAAAAAGGTCGCTTCTATAAATGACATATGCGAGTCGATGAAACAACAGCTTCTCATCCTGGTGGAATGGGCCAAGTACATACCTAGCTTCTGTGAACTACCCTTAGATGACCAGGTAGGTGTAACCCCTTCCCTCCCTCCCTGCCTCCCTCCCGGACTGCCTTCCTCCCCTCCCTCCCCTGCCTACCTCCCTCTCCTCTTCTCCACTCCCCTCTTCTCCCCTTCCTTCTCCTTTCTCTCTCTCTCTCCCTCTCTCTCTCTCTCTCTCTCCCTCTCTCTCTCTCTCTCTCTCTCTCTCTCTCTCTCTCTCTCCCTCTCTCTCTCTCTCTCTCTCCCCCTCTCTTTCTCTGTCGTTCTGAAATGTCGTTGTGACGTTGATTGGTTGAGATTTATTTCGCTGTAAAAACGACGTCATGAATGCGACCTAAAATGACGTCTTTTGTTACGTCGTTAAAACGACCATAAAGTCGATATGGTAAAAAACGACGTCGAGGTAGCATCGGCGTTGTGTTGTCGCTAATACTTGTTTTAAAGTTGGACCAACGACTTACAAGCGACCGAAAAAAGAGACGTCGCCTTGACGTCGGATTTCTTACAGACACGACCTGTTTGAACTGAAATGGCAGCCTTGAGAGCTGCCACCAAGTGACGTCAGAATGACGTTTCGGATCGGCCACATATGTCTGCTGGGAAGACTCTGTTTGGATCCTAAATCAAAATTAATTTTCGTCTAGACATAGAATTGAAAAAATAAATCATACGATTTACGCATTCCCAAAACCTTTTTGTGTGTCTAGTAACTCGCTGTTTTTCATTAGTTTTAAAGATAATTTCGACGCAGGCGGAAAAACTAAACTGACCTGAAAACCTAAACTTTTTTTACACAGAACTATGGGATATAGAATGTATGGCTATTCGACTAGCACTTGCGTCAGATTTTAAAATTCTGTGCCCAGTTGGACGCAGACCTTTCGCAGTCCTACGTCCAGTTTTCAGATGGTTAAGTAAAGAACTTAAGCTGTGTCATATTCCAAGGAAATTTATATCCTGTGGTTATACTTCCTGCGTCTTTAAATTCCTGCGTTAATTTTGTGTTTTCCGCGTACTTTATCACATACTGTACTCCGTGATACCGATGCATTCTCTGTCTGTGCATTGATCGAGGTTCAAGAAGGACATACTCATCATTGAACATGAAATTTGTCATGTTTTGAGACAGAACGGCGAATTTACTCCCTACCCACTCCCCCACGGCAAGGTAGATGCAGTCAACTAGGCATTATCCATTTCATGTGCACTAGTGTTGTCAAACTCCCCATACCCAGCAAACAACCGACGTCTTTTTTGGTTGAAAAAAGGTTGTATTTTGGTCGCGACGACTTCATAACCATATTCTGACCTATTACCCTAAAACCCGACATTACTCCGACGTCGAGGCGACGTCGTTTTTCTGACGTCATTGCGACGTTCCAAAAACGACCAGAAAGCGATCAACATTATTATCGCTCACCGGAAATGAAAGTCATTTTGAAAAAGAGGAAGAAAAAACGTAATTTTTACATGAAAATTTTAGAATTTTGATGGCGCGTCGGTATTTTTCTTCCTAGATTGTAAAAATTTACATGGAAAATGCTTTCGTATGTATTTCACAACAGCAGTTGAATAATTAATTATCTATTAATTATATAACTCTAGTCAGTTTCAGGTCGGAATCCGACGTCGGTTCCAATTTCATAAACAACCTAAAACCGACTTAATTCCGACGTCGGATTTAGGTCGGAACCCGACGTCATGCTGACGTTGAAAACCCGACGTCGGTTCCATTTCATATACAACCCAAACCGGCACGTCAGTCCGACGTCGGAAACGTCGGGTCACGACGTCGACCCGACGTCATTCTGACGTCTTAATGTTTGCTGGGTAGAAGATCATGCTGCTTTTTTTTTAATTTAAAAGTTAACCCATACATCCGCCACGTATTCCATCAGAAAGGAAACAATATAATTTATGTAAACAATGTAATTTATATTCCCTAATGTAATTTCTCTGTGTCTAATCAACAGGTGGCGCTGTTGAGGGCTCACGCTGGGGAGCATTTACTTCTTGGAGCGGCAAGGCGGTCAATGCCTTATAAGGACTTACTGTTGCTAGGCAACGATTATGTCGTCACGAGGCAAGGCCAAGAACCAGATATTTCACGCATTGCGAATAGGATTCTGGAGGAACTGGTGCGGCCTCTGCGTGAGGTGCAGATTGATGACTCGGAATTTGCTTGTCTCAAGGCAATCGTCTTCTTCGATCCAGGTGAGTAGATCTTCCTCCGTGAAGCTTTGGTCGTGTCATATCGACTTCTTTGTTTGTTTAAAAAATCACTAAAATATAATAATAACAGTAAAATATTGAGTTATTATTAAACTAGACCGGCTTCAGCCAGCGAAATTAACCCACTTGGAATTTTAGCGATATCTATAAACGACTAAATTCTTCAATAATGGTTCCACAGAAATTAATTAAAATGCACTGGCCCTTTAGAAATAAGACTCCCAATTTATTTTATCTCTGTCGGTTTTCAACATAGTGGCCTACTTCAAAAAAGCTTTTTTGGTCTTGACCTCCACATTCAAGGTCAATCATTTAGCGGATTTCTTGAGTTGCCACCTACCTTTGTGCGTATGCCAGCTTTCATTATTCCAAATCATCTGGGAAGGGCTGTCTGCAAACCACAAAAAGTGAGAAAAATATAATATTTAACCAGAACAAAAAACATTCGAGGTAAAGCACCACATTTGGAAGCAAAGTTTCCAATAGGACTTATAAATTGCAATTCCGTTGTTTCTCACAAAACGAAGTCCGCCACTGCTATTAACAACATCAGCATGTACAGTTCGTTTAGAAACGCACCACTTTTTTTAGAAAAAAAATAATAAATGACGCTAGCTGACAACAACGGGTTACAGTAACACTTCTGTAATTGCGGATTAGAACAAACTAGAAAAGTTTGTACGCAAACACTTTTCGACCCCCCTCTCCCCATCTACGCAAACTTTGTGATGCCACCCATTTACTTCATTATTAGCATAGGCACTGAGTCAGCTCCCCCTTTTCTTTGTTTACATATGTTATGGCTGGTTCTTAACCTCCGGTGTCCCAGGATATCGCAGCCCAGAATATCTTGCCCACCCCCCTCCCGACGAAGACATCCTGGGATATCTTGACCGTCTCTAGGATATCTTGTCACCTGGATGTCTTGGCCCCGTCTAAAATGTCATGGTCCCTCTGGGATATCTTGGCTCCTTCTAGTTTATTTTGGCCCCCGAGGATATGTTGGCCCCGGATGTCTTGGTCCTCCGGATATTTTGGCCTCCTCTGGGATATCTTGCCTTCCCAGGATATGTTGGTCCCATCTAGGATATCTTTGCCCCCACGGCTGTATGAGTGACTTGCCTACATAGTTCAGGGATCTGCCCCAAAAACCCTGGGATTTCATTTTGTTTGATCTTTTTGTACGATGCTGGTCGCTATACTGTACAGGTTTTAGTATAGTGAAAAATAAAATATATACAATTCATTCTTTTTAATTTTGTATTAACAGAGGGTCAAGATATCCCAGGATAACTTAACTTTCATGGGGGCTCTAAGTTATCCCAGTGGGGGTCCAAGATATCCTAGGATATCTTGTTCGAGATGGGGAGGGGGATATCCTAGGGACTAAGATATCCTGGTGCACAGGTTCGAAGTGACATTTCCCGAAAGTGGAAACGATAACATTGTAATTATCCGCTAAGTGCTGTTACAAAAATGGAGACAGCTTCGCCTTGCCGCACACAGAATAAGACTTATACAATGGAAACTATTAGATGATTATAAGACTTGTACATGGCGACCGCGGAGGTCACATTACCCCGTGTCCCAAGGCCTAGGCGGGACCGGGGCTTCAGATAAGACTTTCTAAAAATAACCTCATACAACAGGCCAATACAGAGGGGGGGGGTAGGGTGGGTGGCGTTGGGAGGGACGTTAATGGCGTTGTCATCCAGCAAATCCGCCATATCTTCGGTTTGCCAACGGATGTGCGTCTGCCGCTACACTGTTGCCCCAACTTGTGAAAATGGGACAGCATGCCTTATCAAGGTATTGCTGAGTTCTTCAAGTGTAAACCCCATTTACCAAAGAAAATGTTTGCTGTTTATGAGGTTATATTCATTTCGTTGGGAAATTCTGCAGCTGAAAATTGCGTCTGAAGATACAAAAATGCCTGCTCGTTTTGAACTGCTAAAATTCTGAGATTATTGGATTTTTTTTACGTGGCTTGCAGTTAATGTTTTTAAGAACAAAAGTAAATACTGAAATGACTAGCGATACCTATTTCAGAAGCACACTCAGAGATAAAACTTGGGTACTTCAGCGGGATTTGGACTAATATATAAACAGAGAAATGTCCCACACTTGAGCGATAACGCTAAGTAAGCCACTTAAGGCGACACGAGTGCCGAGTTCCACTCTTGTTCAAACATGGCCGCCGATGGGGTCCTGGGAATTTCAAACTCTTCAGTCTTTTTCACAACGTGAAATACAATAATTAAGGGAGATGTTTGAGGAAATTCACAAGCCTTATCAGTAAAAGCCGAGGTTGGGGTGGGCGTGGGGGAGGGGGGTTATGTTGAGGTCAACTCGGGATAGTACCCACTACTGTTAGCTCAAAGTAGTGTAGTTTGTTAACAAAGTATAAAAGAGGGATATATATATATATATATATATATATAGAGAGAGAGAGAGAGAGAGAGAGAGAGAGAGAGAGAGAGAAAGAAAGAAAGAGGGGAGAAGAGAGAGAGAGAGAGAGAGAGAGAGGGAGAGAGAGAGAGAGGAACAGACTCATTTTAAAGTCAGTTGATTCGACACAGCAAAAATACAGTTGTATGCCTTGGCTCATGTCATTGTGCCATAGCGTAAGCGAGACGGCGATGGAGGCGTCGTACGGACAAAAAGACAGCGATAGCGGCATCATGGGGACAAAAAGCACAGTACTACTGTGGGCAGGTGGACAAGCTCATCTCAACATCGTTCAGCTTCACAAAAAACATAATTATACGACGCATAGATAAATAAAACAACAACCAAGACTGCGTTTCATAACTCGTTTTTTTTTTTACCTTGTTATAATGTAGATGCAAGAGGGATAAGTGATCCACAGAAGATCAAAGCGATGCGGTATCAGATCCAGGTGAACCTGGAGGACTACATCAACGACCGCCAGTACGATTCCAGAGGGCGCTTCGGAGAAATCCTCCTTATCCTGCCCAATCTCCAGAGCATCACTTGGCAAGTCATAGAACAAGTGCAGCTGGCTAAGATGTTTGGCATGGCCAAGATTGACAACCTCCTACAGGAAATGCTTTTAGGAGGTTCGTTACAACACCCACGCAATTTTATGTTCTAAAACCTGCACTTTGCTGATTTTTAGTATCCATACTCCGGTTTTTAAACTAAAACATTAATTTATATTTATTTAGTTATTATTATTTTCAGATGATTCTAAAGCGAACTGGAACACCTAAAAAACGTATCAGTACAATTAATTTAACCTTCTATGTTTTGGAACAGGAGCGAGTAACGACATGCACCCTACCTTGCACCCAAACATGCAGGTGCAGCACATGCAGGGCCTGTCACCAGCTGTGACTGCGAGCGGCAACAGTACACCGACGGGTACGGTACTCACACCCATTGCGAACGGGCACACCGCCGCTGCTGCTGCTGCTGCTGCTGCGATACAGAACCAAATGATCGAACAACTACCTAACGTCACGCAGGCCATGGTTGCCAACGAACTAAGTACTCAACAGCATATTGACAGTATTCCGACCACGGTCAGCCACGTGATGCAAACAATCGTGACGTCATCGGCGCATGCGCAGTTGGATCCTTCTGTGACTATGCTGTCACAGTCACAACCCAATTCGATAGATGGTACCTCAACGCCGTCAGAGCATGACTCAGTCTGCGGTGCCTTATCTCCTATTGACCAATCACAGACTGCGACGCAGCTGAGCCAATCACAAGCCGCCTCTCAGCTAGGCCAATCATTAGACGCTGCACAGTTAGCCAGGGCTATGGTAAATGGATCCAGTAGTTTGCAAAATACGCCCATCCCGTCCCCAACGACACAAGTGACACAACAAACCCCAGTGACGCAAGCTTACGTCATGGCTTTGCATGTGAAAACTGAAGATGATTTATAAAATATGAGGCATAGTATCCAGTGTATATATTTTGTCATAATTGCTGATTTCGTTATTGCTGAAAGCTATAACGTTTGTAACTCTGGTAGCAAAACACATTCTTTAAACAGCGTTTGCAATTATATAAATAAAATTAGAAACCCAAAGATGTTTCTAAAGTTCAGGTTACTCAAGAATCCAACATGGTGGCTTGAATGACCTTTGGCAGCCATTTTGGATTTTTTTCAAACGGAGGACTATTTCAAGCGAGAATAAAACGGTTTCTTTGATGTACAAATTTTATTGGTAGATTATGCAAGTGATCTGCCTTGTAAATTGTTGTTTTGATTAAAGAAATTGAATATCAACTGATTTTACAACTTAAAGCCGTATGCGATAAAGCGATATCATGTATAGTTTTGTCCTTTTTAAAGAACGTGTCACGGGTGTATGAGTGTAGTAAGACTTTAGTTTGTTCTGAGGACCAGACACGGCTACCAAGAGTGCCTTTGTACAGCCAGCTCCTGACTACACTCCACACCCTTCTTTGCAAATTTTATGAAATCATGTTTTTTTCTGTAAATAAGCCTAAGTAAGTTAGGTCACTTCTAGCGGCCGTAATGTTCTGTGAATCATTGACTTTTATTGATCAATCCATGCATCGTAAAGTTAGGACGGAAGAATAAAATTTGCTCAAAACAAAACGGGGAACTCCTGAAGGTACAAACAACAAACACTCGTTTTTCACCTGAGATACCAGTTAATAACAATAAATAAACTTAAAAGAAAGCGATAATTCGTAATGCAGTAAAAGTGCAACATATTTTCATGAAAAAATTATACTGTGAACCGAATCGGATAAAAGTATGGTAAAAACGAACCATAAATATCGTGTGTAAGCCAGGAAAAAACAACCTTGTGTCTCACCCCTTCCCTAGCCCCTCCCGGACTAAAATAGCCAATAAAACAGTAACCCGGTTCGATCTCAACATTCTCAGTTAAAAAGTCTACCGGTCGGGTGTAAAAAATTTGAAAGTAAGAAAAGCAATTAGTTGGAAGGCAGAAACAGTACTGAAAATTGAAAGTGGCCTTATGGATGGAAAAATAGTTCTCAAAATTTTCACTAGTGCCTTCGTCGCTCGCTCATAAAAGAAACACGACGAATCTTTAAAACACTAAGTTATAAACTGATAATGTAAGTGCTGTGTCGAATAAGCGCTTCAAAACCCACTGTCAATTCTGGGTCATGGAAATTTACCAAAAAAAAGTTCTTCCCTGGCTCGTCAGGTTACTCTAAACAGCAGGGGTGAGAAACAAAACTATGTTCTTTCCTGGTGGTAACCGTCCACAGCAAAGCCGTCCCGTCCATGGTAAATCACGCTCTGTATATACGATACGATAATACGATATTAGATGTTACCCTTCTTGTAAGCATTGTGATGTATATGTATGTGCTATGTACGAAATGGGTCGTTTCCGAGATTGTCCCCAGAGATGGGGGAGGGGGGATATTTGCTGGAAGGTCTGTGGGGGATCTGCTTGGGGTGAATACCGGCATTGTCATAGGGGAGGGGGGGGGGGGGGGGCTCGCCCATTTCTCGGTAAGAAAAAGAAAAGTGACGGTACGTATCATAAAGCAATTGAAAGAATGAAGATTAGTACTTTATAAACAAACAATCGAAGCTTCCCCACCAACTCCCATCTCCCTCTCCCCCTATAAGATTTCCGTTGCGACCCAAAAACCCGGCAGCAAATTCTTGCCAACAACGCTACAGCCCTGTGCGACGTCTGTGATTGGTGCATCCTGCGCTGGATTGTAACGTTGTCACTCTATGTGTACTCTCGGGGTGTAACGTTGTCATTCTACATGTATTTTCTGGTGTAACATTGTCGTCTTTTGTGTACTTTTGAGTGTAATACTTTCCAGTGACGTGCATTCTCCGGCGTGACATTTGTTATGCAATGTCATGTGTACTCTCGGATGTAGATTAGTCATGTTACGTATCATCTAAGTGTAACAGTATGTTACGCACCCTCTCGGTGTGACACTGTCATGTTACGTATCATCTAAGTGTAACAGTATGTTACGCACCCTCTCGGTGTGACACTGTCATGTTACGTATCATCTAAGTGTAACAGTATATTACGTACCCTCTGGGTGTAACACTGTCATGTTACGTATCATCTAAGTGTAACAGTATGTTACGCACCCTCTCGGTGTGACACTGTCATGTTGCGTATCATCTAAGTGTAACACTGTCATTTTACGTGCCCTCTCGGTGTAACACTCATGTTACGTAGCATCTAAGTGTAACACGGTCATGTTAAGTACCCTCTCGGTGTAACACTGTCATGTTACTTATCATCTAAGTGTAACAGTATATTACGTACCCTCTCGGTGTAACACTGTCATGTTACGTATCATCTAAGTGTAACAGTATATTACGTGCCCTCTCGGTGTAACACTGTCATGTTACTTATCATCTAAGTGTAACAGTATGTTACGTACCCTCTCGGTGTAACACTGTCATGTTACGTATCATCTAAGTGTAACAGTATATTACGTACCCTCTCGGTGTAACACTGTCATGTTACGTATCATCTAAGTGTAACACGGTCATGTTAAGTACCCTCTCGGTGTAACACTGTCATGTTACTTATCATCTAAGTGTAACAGTATGTTACGTACCCTCTCGGTGTAACACTGTCATGTTACTTATCATCTAAGTGTAACAGTATATTACGTACCCTCTCGGTGTAACACTGTCATGTTACGTATCATCTAAGTGTAACACTGTCATTTTACGTGCCCTCTCGATGTAACACTGTCATGTTACGTATCATCTAAGTGTAACAATATGTTACGTACCCTTCTCGGTGTAACACTGTCATGTTATGTATCATCTAAGTGTAACAGTCATTTTGCGTACCCTCTCGGTGTAACACTGTCATGTTACGTATCATCTAAGTGTAACAGTATTTTGCGTACCCTCTCTAACACTGTCATGTTACGTACTCTCGGTGTAACACTCATGTGTTGTATTTATCTGTAAACCTGCTATATATATTTTCTTTCTTACGACCAGCAACATAATGTGATGAAACAATCGTGTAAATAGCTACATTCTGCACGCTATAGACGTATTAGTATTAGTTCATAATGTATTGGTTTTATAACCAAAGTGTGACCTTGAAAATAGAGTTTGCAAAAGGTAGGTATTTCTAGCTGCCCAGCTCTTTTTAAACATCCATTTTTAATTATTTATTATGATAATGATTTTTTTTTTTTTTTTGCATCTTTACGAACGATACACCAGGACGTTGTTCCGAGTTTCACGAGTATGGAAAGAAGAAAACTTTTTACGAAAAGTGCTTTGAAAAACAAAATCTATACATTGGTCAGATCTTGTGGGTTCCACAACTGGGTCGTCCTGCATTCGTTGTAAACCGATGGTAAAGCTTAGGACTCAAGTCACGATTCTCGTACGCAGAAAGTGGATTATCTCATGTACCATATCAGTGACCGTTTCAGATTAATTCCGTTCTTAAGTGTTGGATACACACTTGAAAAAGTGGATAATATTAAATGCTCTTCTTTGTAAAATGGCCCTAAATGTATGGTACACATTGAATCAGTGCTTAGTTCAAAACAAGGATAGTTGTTTACATATGTAGGTCATTGTTCTTTTTTACGGTTTTAACTGTCAGGCGTACGGCGTTCTCTCTCGCGTTGTGTTTGTATACATTTGCAAATCATTACTGCTGGTCTACGCAGTGGTAAAAATCGGAGTGTTGTCGCAAGAATCGGACATATTATCAGCATGTGTAGCCTCACATATACAGTAAAATGTCGTCATAACGACACGGCTGGTGCAGAAAAAATGTGTCGCAGAACTGCGACCACAACATTATATCGCCAGCGGCGATATGTTCGTATAACCGATGTCGTTATAGAGGCTGTACTGTACTTCGGATGTTATCAACTACTATCTTTAAGAGCACAGCTTCTGTTTGTGTTGCGGGGTACTCGAGAAAGATATGTCCGAACACGGTGAGAATACTTTTCCTTCGTCAAACAATGCCTTGACCTTTTCTCCCCCGGCTTTTTAGCAGACGTTTTTTTTTTGTTTTTGTTTTTTTTTTTTTTGGGGGGGGGGTCAGTTTATTTTCTGCACTGCAACAGGTTGTGAAATGTACTTCTTTATGTCAAAATATAATCAGCTCTGCATTACAAAAATGTGGGCTGTGATTGCGTGAAGAAAGGATTGATAACGGAAGTTTACACTGATTTCATACGTATATTGTAACAAAATAGAGTGAGCCCTGTTCGATGTGCGCCTTTTTCAAGGTTGTAAAAAGAGGAACTTGAAAACATTCTCTGCACGCTCACCTTTATTACAAAAAGATTCCTAAAAAAGAAAATAAATAAAAAAAATAAAAAAACATACCCTTTCCCGTGTGCGAGAATTTTGACAACATCCATTAATTAAAGCATAGGCCATAGGAGCGGGTGCCGAGGTGGGGGGGGGGGGGGCTGTAGCATGGGTCTCACGCGCCCCTCACCCTCCCCCTTTGTGCGACATTTTACACAAAACAGTAGTTTTTACAGATTTGACGAATTATTGAGCTTGACCAAGCCCCCCCCCCCCAACCCATCCAAACCCTCGATCCGCCTCTGGCCGTAGCAGCGAACCCCCCCCCCCCCCCTTTTTCACCCCATGCATGATGCAGTTTTTGACGACCCCTTAAAGGCACAAGGGATGCAAATTTCTTCAATTAAGCCCAATAAAATATTTCAATCTGGTATTGATTTTTAAACACTGTACGCCCCAACGCCTCAGAAAAGGTTGTAGTTGATTTAAATTACATTTTGCGGGGTTTTTTTGTCAAGCCTATCCACAATTGGTTGCTGAAGTATGCAGGAGTTCTGAAATCATGGGTCAAAATAAGCATTTTTGTAGAACTCTAGTTTCATATTTGATTGAATTCATGTAGCTATATTGATAGTCCCTTTTTTAAACTTAGGTTATACTGTAGTTACTAACACGAGAGAAAAATTGAAATTCAGCTAAACTTTATGTTGCATTTTCGGTTGCTTTCATTCAATTATTTCTTCTTAAATAGATTTCGGGATAACTGGAGTCAAGGTCGAAAGACGCGTATTCTTAACCGATAATTTCGTACCTCCTGTTATGTTGTATGAGTACTCGCTAGTCTGTTATTTAGAGTAGAATTTTCTATGTTTGTAGAAACAATTTCACGACATATTTTTTGCAAACGCCTTCAATGCAACTGTTTAAAATTCGAATTTGCACATTATATGTAAATGTGATTGTGGCTGCAACTACCTCTCGAGCCGTGCCAGTTTTGAAACGATTAAATTTATAGTTTCGGCTTGGAAACGCGCCTAGTAACTATGTGTAGGCTTCACCTCACACATATTCTACGCTTTCTGCCTCTAGACGTTTCCGTATTCAAAAACAAATTGTGGAAACGACTGAGGCGTAGGTGATTCATAAGCGTGGTGACCAATCAGATGTCTTCGCCGATACAGAAGCGTGGTGACCAATCAGATGCTTCTGCTGGTATAGGTTCAGGTCTGCTCAATTCAATGATCATCCTCCACAATAATTGCTGTGCATTGTACCAATTTGCTGGTTTCAAAACCCTGGATGCGCGTAACCATTTGCAGTCGCTTTCACATAGGTACAGGATAGCTGCACCACTTTTGTGTTACGTTTTACACGTGTCGGCTTGTTTGTACACAACCTATTTTCTGGGACATTTTTCGCCCCAGCTGTTAGATGTCAACTTTTGTTACCTTGTCCACTACCAATGTGTTAATGACAAATGTGTAACGATAGCTGCAGTGTTATAAATAACAGCAGCAAAGAAACAACAAGTCTTGCGATGAATTTCATGGTAACAAGATATAGTCGTAGTTTTATTTCAGTAAAGACCTCCGTCTTTGTCGATCAGTTATTGTTTGTACGATTAGCTTTGCCTTGCTAAAACTCTCTGTTTATCTCAAGATGTTTGTGTATGCGTTGATAAATTGTAAACAATGGATGACCGTGGTTGAATGATTGCAGATAACTTGGACAAATTCACACGAATGACGTCACCACACTGCAGATCACTCGCTATTGCCTTTTTTTTTTTTGCACAAGGACAATTCTTGTATCAAAATCGCTCACCACATGCGGTGTAATCATTCCTCTAAAAGGCCAACGAGAATATTTAATAGGAACTCCTACATCCCCCGACCCTCATCACTCTATCGCAGAGCCGATAGCTGTTTCTGTTTTAAATTTATTATTGTTGTATAACTTCTCTGAAAGTTAGACGAAGTTGTAGCGAACACCTTTTAGTCCGATGTGTTTGTGTGTGTGTCTGTGTGTATGTGTGCGTGCATACTTGCGTGTATCTTGTTTTAGGGTCTATATATGAAGATAAACACTTGTCAGATTGCAAGTACATTCCCTAATTATATGATAGGAAAAAGACATGCCGAGACGTGATGGTTCGAACTCCAGGTGTCGATCAGAACAAGTATGCATAATAGAAAAGATGAATGTGGCAATCTTCTTTCGTTGTATATAACGGTTACTTCAGAGGTAGCAAGGGCCTTGCCAATCAAGACGTTTGTGTGTGTGTTTATTGGGGGAAATGACTTGAATTCCAATTTGTGCCATATCAAATGTACATACACTTGTAGAGTATACAAAAAATGTTTATTTTTATGTAAATAAAAATAATCTGAAAGACCAATGAGACGGCGGTGTTTTTTTTTTTCACTCCGGACGGCACGCCGTGTGTTAGGCCATCACACCTTTCAACGCATTACACCTTTATATGCATTAAAGGTCCATACTGGGACGGGGGTGGGGAAGGGGGGGGGGGGCTAGGGATAACACCTCAGGTGATAAGAGCCACAGGAGGGGGCAGGGGGGGCAGGGGGCTAGGGATACACAGGGACAACAAGACGTATCAGGTGATAAGGGACACAGGAGGGGATGGGGGTGGGGGGGGGGGGGGGCTAGATATACATAAGGACAAGACATAGCACCTCAGGTGATAAGGTGGTATCAAAAAGCCAACTGTGTGGAGCTTCGTCACACCAGAACAAGCGCACACACGCCTGTATCTAAGAAAGCACTCTTTCACAGCCGCTTTCTGGTGCTAAAAATAACTTTCCAGGCTTTTTTCAGACAATGCAAAGCAATTTCGAAAAAAAAACGCTTGTCACATTTTCACATATTTTACGACAACTTAACATTTGCAATGAAAGACCGCAGGATGAGGAGAGTGCGGGGAAAAAAGCACTGTATTTTTTTTAATTTTTTTTTTATCCATGTGATTGGTGCATCATTGGCATAACGCTACAACGCGATGACAAGGGATCAAGCTTTACGCTGAGTCACACACGCGATGACAAGGCATCAAGCTTTACGCTGAGTCACACACGCGATGACAAGGCATCAAGCTTTGCGCTGAGTCACACACGCGATGACAAGGCATCAAGCTTTACGCTGAGTCACACACGCGATAACAAGGGATCAAGCTTTACGCTGAGTCACACACGCCATGACAAGGCATCAAGCTTTACGCTGAGTCACACACGCGATGACAAGGCATCAAGCTTTACGCTGAGTCACACACGCCATGACAAGGCATCAAGCTTTACGCTGAGTCACACACGCCATGACAAGGCATCAAGCTTTACGCTGAGTCACACATGCGATGACAAGGCATCAAGCTTTACGCTGAGCCACACACGCCATGACAAGGCATCAAGCTTTACGCTGAGTCACACACGCCATGACAAGGCATCAAGCTTTACGCTGAGTCACACACGCCATGACAAGGCATCAAGCTTTACGCTGAGTCACACACGCCATGACAAGGCATCAAGCTTTACGCTGAGTCACACACGCCATGACAAGGCATCAAGCTTTACGCTGAGCCACACACGCGATGACAAGGCATCAAGCTTTACGCTGAGCCACACACGCGATGACAAGGCATCAAGCTTTACGCTGAGCCACACACGCCATGACAAGGCATCAAGCTTTACGCTGAGTCACACACGCCATGACAAGGCATCAAGCTTTACGCTGAGTCACACACGCCATGACAAGGCATCAAGCTTTACGCTGAGTCACACACGCCATGACAAGGCATCAAGCTTTACGCTGAGTCACACACGCCATGACAAGGCATCAAGCTTTACGCTGAGTCACACATGCCAGCGTTACATCTAGAAGCGGGCTCATCCACAAAGGATAAGCGTTTGAAGGAGAACGGAGGGGTGGGGGTTTGGCTGTACATCTGATAATATTATTAGAAAAGATGATGACGTCATAAGCTTTTGCATGAAAGAAGGAGGGGGGGGGGGGGTAAAAAAGATCAGTTGCGCACACAATCTTTGTACGGGTCCACGTTCAGTCTCAAAGTTAGAAAGAGGTAAAAACTCAGATTCGCAAAAGTAGGATTCCGATATATGAAGGATGGGGGTGATGGGGGTGGTGGGGGTGAGATCATAAAAAATATGTCAAGGTCTGGAGCTACACCGAGGGGGGAGGGGGGCCCGAAATTTTGCCAACATTTCACACTTTTTGAAACTCAATACCCACAACCACTTTAAAATTAATTTTCTGTTACATGCCCCCCTCCCCCAACCTCCCCTTCCCCGAATCCTCATGCCATCCCCCCCCCCCATCCCCTCCCTTTTTCACTAGACTGGGCTTCGGCGCCGCGCATGATTATTCAAATATTGACAAAAAACACCACAAAAGGTAACAAGGGCAAAAAACTGGATGGTTCCAGTCAACTTTTCAGATCACCATTTTAGATCACCAACATTCTCCCATCTGTATCCCGACCGCAGAGCACTACAATTCTACCTGTTTTAAATTATATACAATTTACTAATAAATGCAACATTCACAAATTCATTAAACACTAAAAACTCAGCATAATCCACACATGGACAAGATTCAACTCCTAAGCTATTCCACATATCGTGCAGGGACAATACCTGGAATAGCCTTGAATACAGGAATCTTTCCATTCATATTTCTTGGAACAGTCCCAACGCACAGGAATCTTCCCCATGCATTTTGTCTGGAAAAGCCCTAACGAGAAGAAGTCTTTTCACGTATTGTTTTCTCCAAGAGCCTTAACGTGCTACAATACTTCCTTGCACTTTTCTGGAACAGCCCTAATGTACTGAAATCTTCACATTTTGCTGTAACACCACTAACGCACAGAAATATTTCCTTGCATTTTTTTCTGGAACAGCCTTAACAGAGGGAAGTGTTTCCAAGCATTTTTTTCTGGAACAGCCTTAACGCACGTTAATCTTTCCTTGCACATTTTGTGGAACAGCCCTACGACGCAGGAATCTTTCCATGTTATTTGTTTTTTAAGATGCACGATAAATCATTTGTGCCAAACGATTTACTATAAATGCACTCCTCTTGCAAAAAAAAAGTTATCAGTACGATCACATTACCTCGCACATATAAAACTTTTCTACGAAAGCAAACAATCGGAGTCGTTTTGCACAATGAAACCGATAAAAAAAGTCACAACTACAGATACAATTTAATTTGGAATAATTTTCTCGTTTTTTTTAATGTACTTCTGCAAGTGCATTCGGACTCATCCACGAAGTTCACATCTTTGATGTAGCTCTATATATATATATATCTAGCCAGGTCACGCTCGCTGCAAGGCCTGCTGTGCTTCCTGTAGTTCCCGCATTCCGCTCACATTGCACAACGTCCTGCAATGGCAACAGGCGGACATGACGTCAGTTACACACCCACTGTCAGGGACGCGAGTTACACACCCACTGTCACTGACGCGACTTACACACCCACTGTCAGGGACGTCAGTTATACACCCACTGCCAGGGACGTGGGTTACACACCCACTGTCAGGGACGTGGGTTACACACCCACTGTCAGGGACGTGACTTACACACCACTGTCAGGGACGCGAGTTACACACCCACTGTCAGGGACGTCAGTTATACACCCACTGCCAGGGACGTGGGTTACACACCCACTGTCAGGGACGTGACATACACACGCACTGTCGGGGACGTGGGTTACACACCCACTGCCAGGGACGTGAGTTACATATCCACTGTCAGGGACGCGAGTTACACACCCACTGTCACGGACGTGACTTACACACCCAGTCTCAGGGACGTGAGTTACACACCCACTGTTAGGGACGTTAGTTACAAACCCACTGTTAGGGACGTGAGTTACACATCCACTGTCAGGAACGTGAGTTACACACCCACTGTTAGGGACGTTAGTTACAAACCCACTGTTAGGGACGTGAGTTACACATCCACTGTCAGGAACGTGAGTTACACACCCACTGTTAGGGACGTTAGTTACAAACCCACTGTTAGAGACGTCAGTTACACACCCAGTGTCAGGGACGTGAGTTACACAGCCTGTGTCAGGGACGTGGGTTACACACCCACTGTCAGGGATTTCAGTTACACACCCACTGTTAGGGACGTGAGTTACACACCCACTGTCAGGGACGTGACTTACACACCCACTGTCGGGGAAGTGGGTTACACACCCACTGCTGGGGGCGTGAGTTACACACCCACTGTCAGGGATTTCAGTTACACACCCACTGTTAGTGACAATACGTGACTATGGAATTCTCGCCCGCTACGGCGCTGCCTGCGAATGACAATCAGCATGAAAGCCATAAAAGAAATAAATACATAAATAAATAAATAAACCTTCAAAATTCATGGACGCCCTGTTGAACACAGAGGGGATTTGAGCTGGCCCAGGCTTATCATTTGTCAAAGTCTGCGCGCACATGGGAAAGTGCCGTGTTCCAGCTGTCTGGGTGAAGGCTCGGGGATGGGTGGGGGGGGGGGGACTATAGCGCTCCAGCTCCCATGTCCCCGGACAGACTGCGGTCACGTTGCTTATGTATATTTTGCCAATAACGTTTATCAAGCGTTTTGCTAAGTAGAAAGTTTGATTT
The DNA here is from genome assembly GCA_949752745.1 of Protula sp. h YS-2021. Classification (NCBI taxonomy): domain Eukaryota; kingdom Metazoa; phylum Annelida; class Polychaeta; order Sabellida; family Serpulidae; genus Protula; species Protula sp. h YS-2021. Next base: position 13,865,882 of record OX457027.1, on the reverse strand, counting down.
TTAACATAGGCAAAGTGTTTATGCTTTGGTAAATTTATTCTCAAAATAAATCTGATACTGATACAGTCCGGTGATGCAGTCCAGTCCAGTGGACACAGGATTTCGTAAATTGCTGTACCAAAACTTATACAGGGTTCATAGTCGATTTTCAAAATCAAATTCCATGATTTTTCCAGGATCTCAAATTTTTTTCCAGGTATTGTTTTTGTGAGGTTTTCACGGATATATATATAAAAATGAACGAAAAAACAGTTTCAAACCATTTTTTATTCTGTAAAATACAAAATGGTAACAGAACTATAATTGACAAATTTCGACATTTTCAAATACAAATCTCGATCATTTAAAGCACCCTTCCCAGAGCTATATGAGGCTCATCGAGTCAAGATTCCCCCCCCCCCCCCCACCCATTTGCAAACAATTTTCTCACCGGATTTGCAGCGTTCTCAAAAATGACAGTTTTCTTGAAAATTGAAAATTAATTACCCATTTTCGTTTTCCATGGTTTTTCCATGATTTTTGGCCTTTTTTTTAAATTCCATGATTTTTCCATGATTTTTCCAGGTATTGAAAAAATTCCAGGTTTTCCAGGTTTTCCAGGTGGCCTATGAACCCTTTTATACCAAACAGAAACATTACTGATTTCAAAATCCATCCCTGCCCCCCTCCCCACCCTCAACCCGCCCCTCTGCCCCCGCCCCCCTCCCCCTCTCAAATTGGTGCGTCCGCTCTGATGTCTCTATAATTGACCGCGCACACTTAAACAAATATGTACCTGAAAATCTTCAGTTTGTCTATTCCAGCCTGGAAATCCCTCGCTTTGTGGTGGCCTTTGCTGATTATCTACAACACAAGGGTGACAGATAGAACATAGAGCAGTCATATGCTGATCATATACCGAACATAGACCAGTCATATGCTGATCATATACCGAACATAGACCAGTCATATGCTGATCATATACCGAACATAGACCAGTCATATGCTGATCATATACCGAACATAGACCAGTCATATGCTGATCATATACCGAACATAGACCACTCATAGTTGATCATATACCGAACATAGACCACTCATATGCTGATCATATACCGAACATGGACCACTCATATGCTGATCATATACCGAACATAGACCAGTCATATGCTGATCATATAACGAACATAGACCAGTCATATGCTGATCATATACCGAACATAGACCACTCATATGCTGATCATATACCGAACATAGACCAGTCATATGCTGATCATATACCGAACATAGACCAGTCATATGCTGATCATATAGCGAACATACACCAGTGATGTGCTGATCATACACCGAACACAGACCAGTCATATGATGATCATATACCGAACACAGACCACTCATATGCTGATCATATACCGAACAAAGACCAATCATATGCTGATCATACACCGAACATAGACCACTCATATGCTGATATAACGAACAAAGACCAATCGTATGCTGATCATATACCGAACATAGACCAGTCATACGCTGATCATATACCGAACATAGACCAATCATATGCTGATCATATACCGAACATAGACCACTCATATGCTGATCATATACCGAACATGGACCACTCATATGCTGATCATATACCGAACATAGACCAGTCATATGCTGATCATATACCGAACATAGACCAGTCATATGCTGATCATATACCGAACATAGAACACTCATATGCTGATCATATACCGAACATAGACCACTCATAGCTAATCACATACCGAACATAGACCACTCATATGCTGATCATATACCGAACATGGACCACTCATATGCTGATCATATACCGAACATAGACCACTCATATGCTGATCATATACCGAACATAGACCAGTCATATGCTGGTCATATACCGAACATAGACCACTCATATGCTGATCATATACCGAACATAGACCACTCATATGCTGATCATATACCGAACATAGACCACTCATATGCTGATCATATACCGAACATGGACCACTCATATGCTGATCATATACCGAACATAGACCACTCATATGCTGATCACATACCGAACATAGACCAGTCACATGCTGATCATATACCGAACATAGACCACTCATATGCTGATCATATACCGAACATAGACCAGTCATATGCTGATCATACACCGAACACAGACCAGTCATATGCTGATCATATACCGAACATAGACCACTCATATGCTGATCATATACCGAACAAAGACCAATCATATGCTGATCATACACCGAACATAGACCACTCATATGCTGATATAACGAACAAAGACCAATCGTATGCTGATCATATACCGAACATAGACCAGTCATACGCTGATCATATACCGAACATAGACCAATCATATGCTGATCATATACCGAACAAAGACCAATCATATGCTGATCATACACCGAACATAGACCACTCATATGCTGATATAACGAACAAAGACCAATCGTATGCTGATCATATACCGAACATAGACCAGTCATACGCTGATCATATACCGAACATAGACCAATCATATGCTGATCATATACCGAACATAGACCAGTCATATGCTGATCATATACCGAACATAGACCAGTCATATGCTGATCATATACCGAACACAGACCAATCATATACCGAACATTAAATACACAGGTCCCTTGTGACACATTACGCATTGAAGCTTTTCGAACACCGCCCTTGATAAACTTCGGCCAATCGGGCACTCAGCATTGACCAGCTTGAACAGATCACGTGATCATACCTCGTCAGGGATATCGGCCAATCGGGCGGCGTTAAAGCCGTAGCTTTTCGGGCACGCGCCCTTGATGAGCTTACACAGATCACGTGATCATACCTCGTCAGGGATATCGGACAATCGGGCGGCGTTAAAGCCGTAGCTTTTCGGGCACGCACCCTTGATGAGCATACACAGATCGCGTGATCATACCTCGTCAGGGATATCGGCCAATCGGGCGGCGTTAAAGCCGTAGCTTTTCGGGCACGCGCCCTTGATGAGCTTACACAGATCACGTGATCATACCTCGTCAGGGATATCGGCCAATCGGGCGGCGTTAAAGCCGTAGCTTTTCGGGCACGCACCCTTGATGAGCTTACACAGATCACGTGATCATACCTCGTCAGGGATATCGGCCAATCGGGCGGCGTTAAAGCCGTAGCTTTTCGGGCACGCGCCCTTGATGAGCTTACACAGATCACGTGATCATACCTCGTCAGGGATATCGGCCAATCGGGCGGCGTTGAAGCCGTAGCTTTTCGGGGCACGCGCCCTTGATGAGCTTACACAGATCACGTGATCATACCTCGTCAGGGATATCGGCCAATCGGGCGGCGTTAAAGCCGTAGCTTTTCGGGCACGCGTCCTTGATGAGCTTACACAGATCACGTGATCATACCTCGTCAGGGATATCGGCCAATCGGGCGGCGTTAAAGCCGTAGCTTTTCGGGCACGCGCCCTTGATGAACTTGTACAGGAATGTGATCGTTTCTTGCGTGGGGTCTTCCTCGTTCTCATTCTCCACCATACACGCCTGCAACACATTCATTACAACACAGTCATTACAACACATTCATTACAGCATTTATTTTCCGTTTTTCTCCCTTTTATTTAGACAACAATCACTTGAACTTATAGTACTGAGCATAAACTGCGACTTTTATTTCAAGGCAAGTTTGAAGAAAGTTTTTAACTGAATAAATGGGATTTACTGCTCAAATTTCTTTGCTTCATTGTCTGTAGTGTATTCACCATTTAGGCGTAAAAAGAAAAGAGACAGCGACTGCTAGCCCATTGTGCTTATGTAACCCGTGTACTCATCACGTGGTCCGCGTACTCACCATGTGACCCATTTACTCATCACGTATCCCGTGTACTCATCACGTGGCCCGTGTACTCACCACGTGGTCCGTGTACTCACCACGACGTCGAGAGATCCGCGTACACACCACATGACCCGTCTACTCACCATATGACCTGTGCACCTATCACATGACCCCTTTACTCATCAAGTGACCCACATACAAACCACGTGACGCTTCTACTCACCATGCGGCCCGTGTACTCACCACATGACCCCTGTACTCCCAACGTGACCCATGCACTCATCGCGTGACCCCTGTACTCATCACGTGACCCCTGTACTCCCCACGTGACCTATGTACTCATCACGTGACCCCTGTACTCCCCACGTGACCCATGTACTCACCACGTGAGCCCTGTTCTCACCACGTGACCCATGTACTCATCACGTGACCCCTGTACTCCCCACGCGACCCGTGTTCTCACCACGTGACCCGTCGACTCACCATGTGGCCCGTGCGGATGTTGGCGTCGTGGCTGAACTCCTCGACCAGCGAGTGGTAGTGCGTGGAGAAGAGCGCGCGGCAGCCGATCGCCGACAGACGGCGCAGCACCGCGCACGCGATGGCCGTGCCGTCATATGTCGCCGTGCCGCGACCTGTCAGGAGTGGGAGGAGGCAGACAAAGCATTGCATTAATGTCTACATTAACGCCCCATATAGTTTACATGACAGTATTTTGAGACGCACTATTTGCCATTTCTGTTCAGTGAAGGAGTCCCTCTCGACACTCTCGTCTCAGTCACAGCACGTCGCTTAGTACTTCCTTAATTCATTCACTGTTTTTTGTTTTCTTCTTCTTTTTTTAAACATTTTATTCGAATCATAGTTTCACTTTAATCCGTTATTGTGGAGTGCTATTTGAGACTGTGTACTGTCTGACATACCGGATCACTCGTCTGACAAGCCGGATCACTCGTCTGACATGCCGGAACACTCGTCTGACATGTCGGATCACTCGTCTGACATGTCCGATCACTCGTCTGACATGCCAGATCACTATGACCCTCACCATATGGCGCACATTAATGAGCATACGCTTATTAACCAAATTAAACAAAGGCATACCCGAAAACCACTGTATATTTATGTAGCACTTGGATGTGAGATTTGAAGCACAAGTGACTTGGCCTACCTAGCTCGTCCATGAGTACGAGTGAATGCTGAGTGGCGTGCTGCAAGATGGCCGATGTTTCACTCAGTTCCACAAAGAACGTGCTCTCGCCTGAAACACACGGGTAACCATCCCTCTAAACGTCACTTCGTCATTGTTATGACGTCATATGAACATCCAGAGCTTGAGATTAAAAAATCACCGATCTACTTTTACAGAACAGAGCTAACTATCTTCTGCAATGCTGAACAGAAAACGAAAAGGAATGTCGTTCACGACCGGTCTTATTTTTCTCAGTATTTTATATTTTGCATCATTTTAGTGAATACCGGCCATGATCGTATCGGAGGCCCCGAGTCTCGTGAACATCCTGTCAACCGGTGTCAGGCGTCCCCACCCCACCCCGCCCCGTCCCGCCCCCTCTCCCTACCACCCCCCTGCCCCTCCCCCTGTCAACCGGTGTCAGGCGTCCCCCCCCCCCCGCCCCGTCCCGCCCCGGCCCCTCTCCCTACCATCCCCCTGCCCCCTCCCCCCTCGGCGCCCCCTCCCCCTACCACCATCCTGTCGGGGGCGCCGAGTCTCGTGAACACCCTGTCCACCGGTGTCAGGGTCCCCCCCCCCGCCCCGCCCCCTCTCCCTACCATCCCCCTGCCCCCTCCCCCTACCACCCCCTTCCCCCCGACTTACCGGCCATGATCCTGTCGGAGGCGCCGAGTCTCGTGAACATCCTGTCAACCGGTGTCAGGGTCCCCCCCCCCCGCCCCGCCCCCTCTCCCTACCATCTCCCCTGCCCCCTCACCCTACCACCCCCCTCCCCCGCGGACTTACCGGCCATGATCGTATCGGAGGCCCCCAGTCTCGTGAACATCCTGTCAACCGGTGTCAGGCGTCCCCCCCGGCCCCTCCCCCCCGCCCCCTCTCCCTACCATCCCCCTGCCCCTCCCCCTGTCAACCGGTGTCAGGCGTCCCCCCCCGCCCCGTCCCGCCCCCTCTCCCTACCATCCCCCTGCCCCCTCCCCCTACCATCCCCCTCCCCCGCGGACTTACCGGCCATGATCTTGTCGGAGGCGCCGAGTCTTGTAAACACCCTGTCCACCGGTGTCAGGCGGCACTCTTCTGCAGGCACGTAACAACCCTGGTTGCAAACACGTCATATTTATTCAAAGAAAACACGAAATTCTAACTGCACTTAGAAAACCTCGCCCGAGCCGTGTGGAGAACGCCTGTATCGCTCAGTGTGACACAGCGGCCGCTCACGGAGTGTGCACACCTAGTTTCCAGTCCGTCCTTCCATGTTTATTGAACAAGAGACGCGTAACGTACCCCGGACGTTTATTTGACGTACCCCGGACGTTTAACTGACATACTCCGGACGTTTAATTGAGGTACCCCTGCCGTCTAACTGACGTACCCCCGGAAGTTTAACTGACGTACCCCGGACATTTGATTGACCTATCCTCGACGTTTCATTGACAGTGCTTTTAACGAGCGATATATATATATACCCACGCTCAATTCCTAAAATCCCTTGTCAGTTAGAACAAAATCTGTTTCGATTTCTCTGCATAATTATTGTTACTACTACAACTATTATCATTATTATATCAATTATTATTATTACCATTATTATTTTTACTGTAAATTTATTACACATAGGTCTATAAATCATTGTTGTTATCATACTGCGTTTGCCGCGAGCATGGAGGGATGGGACTCGGTGGGGAAGGGGGTGAGGGGGAAAGGCACTGGAGGTGAGGTTGGGCCACTCACGATTTGGGCCATGACGATCAGCCATCAGCTTCGACTTAACGCGAGCATGATAGGGATGCTACTGGGTGGGGAGGGGGGAGGGGGGAGGGGGAAGGGGGAAGGGGGAGGGTTGAGGAAGGAAGAGGGTGAGCTTGGGCCACTCACGAGCTGGGCCATGACGATCAGCCATCAGCGTCGACTTAACGCGAGCATGGTAGGGATGCTACTGGGTGGGGGAGGGGGGGAGGGGGGAGGGGGAGGGGGAATGGGGGAGGGGAAGGGGGAAGGGGAGGGGGAAGGGGAATGGGGGGTGAGCTTGATCCACTGACGAGCTGGGCCATGACGACCATGACGACCCTATTGGGTGGGGAGGGGGAGGGGGACGGGGAAGGGGGAGGGGGAAGGGGGGTGAGCTTGGGCCACTCACGAGTTGGGCCATGACGACGATTAGTCCCACTTGACGCATCAGCGTCGACTTGCCGCCCATGTTTGGCCCCGTCACAATGACGATGCGCGCGTCCGCTGCTCCGGCCCCCTCTCCGTCTTCATCCATCGCATTCTCCTAACCATCATAAAAAAGAAGAAGAAAAAAATAAATATTACAAAAAAAAAAAAAACAAAACTTTTACAATTCCTTACTTTTTCACTTTTTATTTATTTATTTATTTATGTTATTTTTTTTAACTCTTTAAACAAAACAAACAGCTATTTTTTGTATCACCACTACACACGCGTAAACTGCAGAAGTAAAATGTGGCCTGAGCACTTGACACTTACGTTCGTGGTTCCGAGCACGTGACACATACGTCCGTAGTTCATAGCACGTGACACGTCTGTGGTTCCTAGCACGTGACACGTGCGTGGTTCCAAGCACGTGACACTTACGTCTGTGGCTCCGAGCACGTGACACTTACGTCCGTGGTTACCGGCACGTGACACTTACGTCCGTGGTTCTGAGCAAGTGACACGTACGTTTGTGGTTCAGAGCACTTCACATTTACGTCCGTAGTTCCAAGCACGTGACACTCACGTCCACGGTTCCCATCACGTGACACTTACGTCGTGGCTACGATCACGTGACACTCACGTCCGTCGTTCCGAGCACGTGACACTTACGTCTGTGGTTCCGATCACGTGACACTTACGTCTGTGGTTCCGAACACGTGACACTCACTTCCGTCGTTCCGAGCACGTGACACTTACGTCTGTGGTTCCGATCACGTGACACATTACATTCGTGGCTCCGAGCACGTGGCACTTACGTCCGTGGTCCCGGGCACGTGACACTTACGTCCGTGGTTCAGGGCACGTGACACTTACGTCCGTGGTTCAGGGCACATGACACTTACATCCGTGGTTCTTACATCCGTGACACTCACGTCCAGTGTTCCGATCACTTCACACTTACGTCCGTGGTGCCGATCACAGCATCGTTGGGTATGTAATCCCCTCCCGAGAAGGTCTTGCTCAGACATGGGTGACGCCCTTCTCTTATCAGAATAAATGGCTAGAAAAACACAACAAGAATGTCCATGGACATTGTGACCAGCCCAGATCTAGTGAATCAAGTATCAATATTATCGCAATAATTGGCTAGAAAACAAAAACACGTAAGCGTAGACGTGAGCGGTTTAATATAAATATTCGATTATATGTTTTCTACTACCAAAAGCATATTATTGTTATTAAAAAGTCCATGCCACCGGACGAAGTCTACTTTGAAAGAATAAACTGTCACTTTGATGGCCGACGACCGGGGCCGAACTTTTTTATTTATTTATTAATTTTTTTTTGTTTTTTGGTTAATTTCAATAACCTGGCAATTTGGTCCACATTCATGACTGCTTTTTTTGTTGCAAAATAGGACTTAATGGTTTATCAAACATTCATACAATATCACACTTAAATCATAAATTTATAAGTAGGTATTTGGAGAGCGTTCATTTAACCTTTTCTTAACTTTGTCTGCCTTCCACGCCAACCGATTTTACTATTACTATTATTGAACATCTGGCGAGCCAGGTACTATTTTGACTCGCCTGAATCTTGACATCGAAAAATACAAGAAAAAGTGTACATGCGTTAAAGTCAAATTCACAAGCACCTAACACGAAGACATTAAACAGCATCCTTGCGGACTATCTAACAACCTCCCCACCCCCCACCCCTCCTCCCCCCTCACCTGTTGCTGGGCGGTGGGAGGGACAAAGCTAGGCCTGCACATGACGCCGTCACCACAGCGGCTGTGCTGCGCCAGGGAGATGAGGACATCCTCCCCCCTCCCCCACCCCTCCCCCACCCCTCCCCCTCACCTGTTGCTGGGCGGTGGGAGGGACAAAGCTAGGCCTGCACATGGTGCCGTCACCACAGCGGCTGTGCTGCGCCAGGGAGATGAGGACATCTTCCCCCCTCCCCCACCCCTCCCCCTCTCCCCTCCTCACCTGTTGCTGGGGGGTGGGAGGGACGAAGCTAGGGCGGCACATGACGCCGTCACCACAGCGGCTGTGCTGTGCCAGGGCGATGAGGACATCGAGCACGGCTAAGCACTGCACGCACATCTCCCACTTGTCATAACTGTAACAACATGGGAAGAAATCCCTGGTTTTATGGTCACAGATACTTCATCGAACTGCTCGTCACTTCGTCATTCTACGATTCTACAGTTCATTCTGGCTGTTCATAATTTTTTCCTATTTTTTGGATTTGTTAGATTCTGTTTTATCCGTTTTACTTTATTTTATTAGCATCTTACTAGCGTTTTGCTTCAAGGCACGTATCTTCAGCAGAAGTTACTGAAATCACCACCTACAAAGCCTATACATTTCACCACAAGTCGCGTGCGATCACCTCTTGTCGAAGTTGAAGAAAATCCTCCTCATGATGTCCTTGACCGCGGCCTCCTTGCTCTCCTCGGCAGCAATCAGCTCGTTCAGCATGTCCTCAATCTTCTTCGTTCTTCAAACACGGCAAAGATTCAGGCAGTTAATTATTCAAGCAAGAAAAGTTAATTTTTCGAATGGGGCGAGGGGGGGGGGGGGGCGGGGAAAGGAAGGGTGGAGAGAAAAAAAAATCTCCTCCTCGCAACCCCATCGCCTGACGACTGTGTGACGTCGTGACACTCATAAATCCAGACAAAATCCACCCGAGATGGAAAATAAAGCCATGCCTTACAGATATATAAAGGCGATATTCTTTGTTGTTGTTTTTTTTTTAAATTCTTTTTTTATACCGTATGTAATGTTGTAAGTCAAAAGGCTGATCAATCATGAGACCTGTATAATAACGATACCTGTATCTCTTGAAGCCCTTTCTCGATGACGTGACTATGTACTCGTCGGGGACGTGCTTGCACGCACTCTCCGGCACCTCCATCTGATAGCGGTTCTTGGCCGTGCCAAAGTATGTTATGTTCTACAAACGCCAAAGTACATTATTTCTATAATCAGAGGCCAAAGCACGTCATATTCTAAAATCACAGGCTGCAGTACGTCATATTCTATGATCAAACGCCGACGTACGTCATATTCTACAATCACGCACCAAAATATGTCATATTCTACACGCGCATGAGAAAGTGCGTCATATTCTAAAATCAAGTGCTAAAGTACGTCATATTCTACAATCACGCGCCAAAGTACGTCATATTCTACAATCACGCGCCAAAGTACGTCATATTCTACAATCACGCGCCAAAGCACGTCATATTCTAAAATCACGTGCCAAAGTACGTCATATTTTTACGATCAAGTGCCGAAGTACGTCATATTCTACAATCACACAACAAAATACGTCATATTCTACACTCACGTGCGAAAGGACGCTGTTTCCCACACAAGAAAAATGATCAATATAACGATATTTTTGTGCCTAAACCCCTTTGAACATTTTGCAGTCCATTTGCTAGTCCATTTTACCCAGAAAATTATGCGATGAACCGATTTAAACATTCTTAAGAATCTTAAGAATCTTAAATGCAAAGCACGACAATGTACTGTAAAATGATACACACTTTACGGATTCATGCGATCAGGGGCCATCCATGGCGTACACACACAAGAAGGCAGGGGCGGGAGATGCGGGGGGGGGGGGGGTTCTGGGGCCAATAATAATCAACGGGTGGCGTCACAAATTTTGAGAGCAAGGAAGTTAAGGGGTGTCAACAAGCCCGGGATGTTTGGTTATGTACTTTATGGACCGCCCTTTACGCCGATTTTTTTTTTTTATAACTGCATATAACTAGACTGAAACTAAAATTTATAAAGTTGTTATTTAAAAATGAAAAAATACAGCCATTATGAGTCATTTTTATGAAATCATTACTGCTCAGGGTCCAACCATTCTGGTCTTTTAAAGCACATATAAGAGGAAGACTTACCCTGCAGCCGAGGCGCTGTTTCTGCTTCTCCAAGTACTCCTCCAGGCGACTCTTCGTGCCGTGTATCTCCGCCATAGCGCTGTCGTAATCGTCGTCAACACCTGATAGAATACCACAGTGTCAACACCTGATGCACGATCACACCGTCACACCTGATACAAGACAACACTGTCAACACTTGATACCAGACCACACCGTCAACACCAGATACAAATCAACACTGTCAACACCTGATACAACACCACACCGTCAACACCTGATACCAGACCACACCGTCAACACCTGATACAAGACCACACCGTCAACACCTGATACAAGACCACACCGTCAACACCTGATACAAGACCACACCGTCAACACCTGATACAAGACCACACCGTCAACACCTGATACAAGACCACACCGTCAACACCTGATACAAGACAACACTGTCAACATCTGATACAAGACAACACTGTCAACACCTGATACAAGACCACACCGTCAACACCTGACACAAGACCACACCGTCAACACCTGATACAAGTCAACACCGGATACAAAACAACACCGTCAAATTCTGATACAAAACAACACAAATGTCAGGACTGGCGACAACCGGCCAGGGTTCCCGGTCGCCCGCTTGCTAAAGGCCAGGCTCCCGCCCCACCCCCTCCCTTGCAAACAGCCAAGTCCCCAGTATCCTGCGTGTAAACGACCAAGTCCCCGCCCCCTCCCATTTGCAAACGGCCATGTCCCCTGTTCCCCCTACAAATAACCAAGTCCCGATCCCCCGCTTCCAAATGACCAAATCCCCGGCCCCCGCTTGTCAACGACCAAATGCCCGTCTCCCCTCTTACTCGTCTAGGTCAAGTCAAGCAACATCGCCTATTCTCTTGTTTCATAGTCCTTTTCGAATAACCTACCCCCCCCCCCCCCACCTCCCACTCCCCGATTTCCGTT
>OX457027.1:13779817-13853635 GCA_949752745.1 Protula sp. h YS-2021 | reverse complement strand
AAGACCATTACACACGAGTAAACTGCAGAAGCAAAATGTGGGCTGCGCACTTGACACTTACGTCCGTGGTTCCGAGCACTTCACATTTACGTTCGTGGTTCCGATCACGCGACACTTAATCTGTGGTTCAGAACACGTGACACTTACGTCCGTGGTTCCGAGCACTTCACATTTACGTTCGTGGTTCCGATCACGCGACACTTAATCTGTGGTTCAGAACACGTGACACTTACGTCAGTGGTTCCGAGCACTTCACATTTACGTTCGTGGTTCCGATCACGCGACACTTAATCTGTGGTTCAGAACACGTGACACTTACGTCCGTGGTTCCGAGCACTTCACATTTACGTCCGTGGTTCCGATCACGCGACACTTCATCTGTGGCTCCGAGCACTTCACATTTACGTCCGTGGTTCCGATCACGCGACACTTCATCTGTGGCTCCGAGCACTTCACATTTACGTCCGTGGTTTCGATCACGCGACACTTAATCTGTGGTTCCGAACACGTGACACTTACGTCCGTCGTTCCGAGCACTTCACATTTACGTTCGTGGTTCCGATCACGTGACACTGACATCCGTGGTTCCGATCACGTGACACTTACGTCCGTGGCTCCGAGCACGTGGCACTTACGTCTGTGGTTCCGAACACGTGACACTCACGTCCGTCGTTCCGAGCACGTGACACTTACGTCTGTGGTTCCGATCACGTGACACTTACATTCGTGGCTCCGAGCACGTGGCACTTACGTCCGTGGTCCCGGGCACGTGACACTTACGTCCGTGGTTCAGGGCACGTGACACTTACGTCCGTGGTTCAGGGCACATGACACTTACATCCGTGGTTCCGATCACGTGACACTTACGTCCAGTGTTCCGATCACATGACACTTACGTCGTGGCTCCGATCACGTGACACTTACGTCCGTGGTTCCGATCACATGACACTTACGTCCGTGGTGCCGATCACAGCATCGTTGGGTATGTAATCCCCTCCCGAGAAGGTCTTGCTCAGACATGGGTGACGCCCTTCTCTTATCAGAATAAATGGCTAGAAAAACACAACAAGAATGTCCATGGACATTGTGACCAGCCCAGATCTAGTGAATCAAGTATCAATATTATCGCAATACTTGGCTTGAAAACACAAACACGTCAGCGGTCAGAGGTAAGCGGTTAAATTGTAATATTCGATTGAATTTTTCTACTACCAAAAGCATGTTATTGATATTAAAAAGTTCATGTCACCGGAAGAAGTCTACTTTGAAAGAACAAACTGTCACTTTGATGGCCGACGCCGTCACCACAGCGATTGTGCTGCGCCAGGGAGATGAGGACATCCCCTCCCCCACCCTCCCCCCACCCCTCCCCCCTCCTCACCTGTTGCTGGGCGGTGGGAGGGACAAAGCTAGGCCTGCACATGACGCCGTCACCACAGCGACTGTGCTGCGCCAGGGAGATGAGGACATCCTCCCCCCTCCCCCACCCCTCCCCCTCTCCCCTCCTCACCTGTTGCTGGGCGGTGGGAGGGACAAAGCTAGGCCTGCACATGATGCCGTCACAACAGCGGCTGTGCTGCGCCAGGGAGATGAGGACATCCTCCCCCCTCCCCCACCCCTCCCCCTCTCCCCTCCTCACCTGTTGCTGGGCGGTGGGAGGGACAAAGCTAGGCCTGCACATGATGCCGTCACAACAGCGGCTGTGCTGCGCCAGGGAGATGAGGACATCCTCCCCCCTCCCCCACCCCTCCCCCTCACCTGTTGCTGGGCGGTGGGAGGCACAAAGCTAGGCCTACACATGGTGCCGTCACCACAGCGGCTGTGCTGTGCCAGGGCGATGAGGACATTCTCCCCCCTCCCCCACCCCTCCCCCACCCCCCCCCTCACCTGTTGCTGGGCGGTGGGAGGCACAAAGCTAGGCCCTACACATGGTGCCGTCACCACAGCGACTGTGCTGCGCCAGGAAGATGAGGACATCCTCCCCCCTCCCCCACCCCCCTCCCCCTCCTCACCTGTTGCTGGGCGGTGGGAGGCACAAAGCTAGGCCTACACATGGTGCCGTCACCACAGCGACTGTGCTGCGCCAGGGAGATGAGGACATCCTCCCCCCTCCCCCACCCCTCCCCCTCTCCCCTCCTCACCCGTTGCTGGGCGGTGGGAGGGACAAAGCTAGGCCTACACATGGTGCCGTCACCACAGCGGCTGTGCTGCGCCAGGAAGATGAGGACATCCTCCCCCCTCCCCCACCCCCTCCCCCTCCTCACCTGTTGCTGGGCGGTGGGAGGGACAAAGCTAGGCCTACACATGACGCCGTCACCACAGCGGCTGTGCTGCGCCAGGGAGATGAGGACATCGAGCACGGCTAAGCACTGCACGCCCATCTCCCACTTGTCATAACTGCAACAGCATGGGAAGAAATCCCTGGTTTTATGGTCACAGGTACTTCATTGAACTGCTCGTCACTTCATCATTCTACGATTCTACACTTCATTCTGGCTGTTCATAATTTTTTCCTATTTTTTGGATTTGTTAGATTCTGTTTTATCCGTTTTACTTTATTTTATTAGCATCTTACTAGCGTTTTGGCACGTATCTTCAGCAGAAGTTACTGAAATCACCACCTACAAAGCCTATACATTTCACCACAAGTCGCGTGCGATCACCTCTTGTCGAAGTTGAAGAAAATCCTCCTCATGATGTCCTTGACCGCGGCCTCCTTGCTCTCCTCGGCAGCAATCAGCTCGTTCAGCATGTCCTCAATCTTCTTCGTTCTTCAAATACGGCAAAGATTCAGGCAGTTAATTATTCAAGCAAGAAAAGTTAATTTTTCGAATGGGGCGAGGGGGGGAGCGGGGAAAGGAAGGGTGGAGAGAAAAAAAATTCTCCTCCTTGCAACCCCATCGCCTGACGACTGTGTGACGTCGTGACACTCATAAATCCAGACAAAATCCACCCGAGATGGAAAATAAAGCCATGCCTTACAGATATATAAAGGCGATATTCTTTGTTGTTGTTTTTTTTTTTTAATTCTTTTTTTATACCGTATGTAATGTTGTAAGTCAAAAGGCTGATCAATCATGATACCTGTATAACCATGATACCTGTATCTCTTGAAGCCCTTTCTCGATGACGTGACTATGTACTCGTCGGGGACGTGCTTGCACGCACTCTCCGGCACCTCCATCTGATAGCGGTTCTTGGCCGTGCCAAAGTATGTTATGTTCTACAAACGCCAAAGTACATTATTTCTATAATCAGAGGCCAAAGAACGTCATATTCTAAGATCAAACGCCAAAGTACGTCATATTCTACAATCACACGCCGAAACATGTTATATTCTACAATCACGTGCCAAAGTACGTCATATTGTACAATCGCACAGCACAATACGTCATATTCTACGATCAAGTGCCAAAGGACGCTGTTTCCCACACAAGAAAAATGATCAATATAACGAGATTTTTGTGCCTAAACCCCTTTGTACATTTTGCAGTCCATTTGCTAGTCCATTTTACCCAGAAAATTATGCAATGAACCGATTTAAACATTCCCAGGTAAGAATCCTAAATGCAAAGCACCACAATATATTGTAAAGTTGTACACAATTAACGGATTCGTGCGATCAGGGGCCATCCATGGCGTACGCAGGGGCGGGAGATGGGGTGGTTCTGGGGCCAATAATAATCAATGGGCGACGTCACAAATTTGACTGCAAAGGGAAGAGGGTGGGGGAGCAGAGTTCTGGGGACACTAATAATCAATGGGTGACGTAACAAATTTTGAGAGCGGGGAAGGCAAAGGGGTGTCAAAAAGCTCGCGATTTTTGGGTATGTACTTTATGGACTTCCCCTTACGCCGATTTTTTTATAACTGTATATAACTAGACTGAAACTACAATTTATAAAGTTGTTATTTAAAAAAGAAAAATACAGCCATTATGATTCATTTTTATAAAATCATTACTGCTCAAGGTCCAGCCATTCTAGTCTTTTGCAGCACATATAAGAGGAAGGCTTACCCTGCAGCCGAGCCGCTGTTTCTGCTTCTCAAGGTACTCCTCCAGGCGACTCTTCGTGCCGTGTATCTCCGCCATCGCGATGTCGTAATCGTCGTCAACACCTGACACAAGACAACACTGTCAACACCTGATACAACACCACACCGTCAACACCTGATACCAGACCACACCGTCAACACCTGATACAAGTCAACACCGGATACAAAACAACACCGTCAAATTCTGATACAAAACAACACAAATGTCAGGACTGGCGACAACCGGCCAGGTTCCCGGTCGCCCGCTTGCTAAAGGCCAGGCTCCCGCCCCACCCCCTCCCTTGCAAACAGCCAAGTCCCCAGTATCCTGCGTGTAAACGACCAAGTCCCGGCCCAACCCCCCCCCCCCCCCTTTGCAAACGGCCATGTCCCCTGTTCCCCCCTTACAAATAACCAAGTCCCATCCCCAAATGGCCAAATGCCCGGCCCCCCGCTTGTCAATGACCAAATTCCCGTCTCCCCTCTAACTCGTCTAGGCCAAGTCAATCAACATCCCCTGTTCTCTTATTTCAGTCCTTTCCGAATAACCTACTCCCCCCCCCCCCCTCCCACTCCCCGATTTCCGTTCTTCCTGAACATCTGTTTCTTGTTCCCCGCGTTATGGATCCGAGACCGCAGGGTGAGACTGACCACGTAATGAGACCGCAGGGTGAGACTGACCTAAGAATGAGACCGCAGGGTGAGACTGACCTCAAAATGAGAGCGCAGGGTGAGACTGAATACGTAATGAGAGCGCAGGGTGAGACTGACCTGAGAATGAGACCGCAGGGTGAGACTGACCATAATGAGACCGCAGGGTGAGACTGACCTAAGAATGAGACCGCAGGGTGAGACTGACCTCAAAATGAGAGCGCAGGGTGAGACTGAATACGTAATGAGAGCGCAGGGTGAGACTGACCTAAGAATGAGACCGCAGGGTGAGACTGACCTCAAAATAAGACCGCAGGGTGAGACTGACCTCAAAATGGGAGCGCAGGATGAGACTAACCTCAAAATGAGAGCACAGGGTGAGACTGACCTCAAAATGAGAGCGCAGGGTGAGACTGACCTCAAAATGAGACCACAGGGTGAGACTGATCTCAAAATGGGAGCGCAGGATGAGACTGACCTCAAAATGAGAGCGCAGGGTGAGACTGACCTCAAAATGAGAGCGCAGGGTGAGACTGACCTCAAAATGAGACCGCAGGGTGAGACTGACCACAAAATGGGAGCGCAGGATGAGACTGACCTCAAAATGAGAGCGCAGGGTGAGACTGACCTCAAATTGAGAGCGCAGGGTGAGACCGACCTCAAAATGAGAGCGCAGGGTGAGACTGAACTCAAAATGAGACCGCAGGGTGAGACTGACCTCAAAATGAGACCGCAGGGTGAGACTGACCTCAAAATGGGAGCGCAGGATGAGACTGACCTCAAAATGAGAGCGCAGGGTGAGACAAACCTCAAAATGAGACCGCAGGGTGAGACTGACCTCAAAATGAGAGCGCAGGGTGAGACTGACCTCAAAATGAGACCGCAGGGTGAGACTGACCTCAAAATGGGAGCGCAGGATGAGACTGACCTCAAAATGAGAGCGCAGGGTGAGACTGACCTCAAAATGAGACCGCAGGGTGAGACTGACCTCAAAATGAGACCGCCGGGTGAGACTGACCACAAAATGGGAGCGCAGGATGAGATTGACCTCAAAATGAGAGCACAGGGTGAGACTGACCACGCACCGCAACACTGCCACATTGCCGATACACGAGTGCATGAGAAAACAAGATTGTCAATGGACAATGCCCCAGCTCACGAATGTTGATGTCAGGATCTATGACATGTACGTGTAGCCTGTAACCACGCACGGCATCACTGCTGATACACGATTGTCAATGGACAATGGCCCAGCTCACGAATGTTGATGTCAGGATCGATGACATGTACGTGTAGCCTGTAACCACGCACGGCATCACTGCTGATACACGATTGTCAATGGACAATGCCCCAGCTCACGAATGTTTATGTCAGGATCTATGACATGTACGTGTAGCCTGGAACCACGCACGGCATCACTGCTGATACACGATTGTCCATGGACAATGCCCCAGCTCACGAATGTTGATGTCAGGATCTATGACATGTACGTGTAGCCTGTAACCACGCACGGCATCACTGCTGATACACGATTGTCCATGGACAATGCCCCAGCTCACGAATGTTTATGTCAGGATCGATGACATGTACGTGTAGCCTGTAACCACGCACGGCATCACTGCTGATACACGATTGTCAATGGACAATGCCCCAGCTCACGAATGTTGATGTCAGGATCTATGACATGTACGTGTAGCCTGTAACCACGCAGGGCATCACTGCTGATGCAAGATTGTCCATGGGCAATGCCCCAGCTCACGAATGTTGATGTCAGGATCTATGACATGTACGTGTAGCCTGTAACCACGCACGGCATCACTGCTGATACACGATTGTCAATGGACAATGCCCCAGCTCACGAATGTTGATGTCAGGATCTATGACATGTACGTGTACCCTGTAACCACGCACGGCATCACTGCTGATACACGATTGTCCATGGACAATGCCCCAGCTCACGAATGTTGATGTCAGGATCTATGACATGTACGTGTAGCCTGTAACCACGCACGGCATCACTGCTGATACACGATTGTCAATGGACAATGCCCCAGCTCACGAATGTTGATGTCAGGATCTATGACATGTACGTGTAGCCTGTAACCACGCACGGCATCACTGCTGATACACGATTGTCCATGGACAATGCCCCAGCTCACGAATGTTGATGTCAGGATCTATGACATGTACGTGTATCCTGTAACCGCGCACGGCATCACTGCTGATACACGATTGTCCAAGGACAATGCCCCAGCTCACGAATGTTGATGTCAGGATCTATGACATGTACGTGTAGCCTGTAACCACGCACGGCATCACTGCTGATACACGATTGTCCATGGACAATGCCCCAGCTCACGAATGTTGATGTCAGGATCTATGACATGTACGTGTAGCCTGTAACCATGCACGGGATCACTGCTGATACACGATCGTCCATGGACAATGCCCCAGCTCACGAATGTTGATGTCAGGATCTATGACATGTACGTGTAGCCTGTAACCACGCACGGCATCACTTCTGATACACGATTGTCCATGGACAATGCCCCAGCTCACGAATGTTGATGTCAGGATCGATGACATGTACATGTAGCCTGTAACCACGCACGGCATCACTGCTGATACACGATTGTCAATGGACAATGCCCCAGCTCACGAATGTTGATGTCAGGATCTATGGCATGTACGTGTAGCCTGTAACCACGCACGGCATCACTGCTGATACACGATTGTCCATGGACAATGCCCCAGCTCACGAATGTTGATGTCAGGATCTATGACATGTACGTGTAGCCTGTAACCGCGCACGGGATCACTGCTGATACACGATTGTCCATGGACAATGCCCCAGCTCACGAATGTTGATGTCAGGATCTATGACATGTACGTGTAGCCTGTAACCACGCACGGCATCACTGCTGATACACGATTGTCCATGGACAATGGCCCAGCTCACGAATGTTGATGTCAGGATCTATGACATGTACGTGTAGCCTGTAACCACGCACGGCATCACTGCTGATACACGATTGTCCATTGACAATGGCCCAGCTCACGAATGTTGATGTCAGGATCTATGACATGTACGTATAGCCTGTAACCACGCACGGCATCACTGCTGATACACGAGCGCATGGCAAAAAACACGGCGAACTTTGTCATTAGTATCTGCTATTTTTGTCGTGCAGTGGTAAGCAAGTTATATGACACAGTGTAAAGTGTAATATCAGGTCGTTGGCCTTTTTTTCTGCCGTCATTACTAAGGCGGACACCTCCCCCACCCCATCCCAACCCCCCCCCCCCCTCTGTTTTACGATGACGACACCGCATATACGAACACCCATTCTCACCTTTGCGTGGTTTGATTGTGCCTTCCTTTTTGGCTTTTTCATGATCAAACGCATTCTGAAAACAACCAATCAGAAGATTTCGTGTTGAGGTGCCACCACTCCCTTGCGCCAAGCACAAAAATGCGTTTAAAATTTGTCTTTCGCTTGTTTTAACTTAAAACTTTTGATTTCAGATGTGCATTACTCGTGGTCTAGTTGCACAAATTCGTCTGCAAGATTAACGAGGTTGGTGGAAACGTGGTACCCACTCAGCAGCTGATAACTCCCACCTCCATCCCCCAACCCTCCCCTAACCCTTATCAGTATTCCCACCATTTTGCAAACACACGTGAAATATGAGCAAATGACAACACACGAAGGTTAAGAAATTCTAAGTAAAAAATTAAATTCTCACATCGAAAAATTCCAGTTCTTCCGTAAGATCGGGAAATTCCCCGTCGCTTCCGTCGTTCGTTCTCACGAGCACCGCTTTCTGCAGTAACTTGGATCTGAAAACACACAGCAAAGATGGTTAACGACATGACACGGCTTACATTACCACATGGTTAATGACATGACACGGCTTACATTACCACATGGTTAACGACATGACACGGCTTACATTACCACATGGTTAACGACATGACACGGCTTACATTACCACATGGTTAACGACATGACGCGGCTTACATTACGACAGGGTTAACGACATGACACGGCTTACATTACCACATGGTTAACGACATGACACGGCTTACATTACCACAGAGTTAACGACATGACACGGCTTACATTACCGCATGGCTAACGAGATGACACGGCTTACATTACCACATGGTTAACGACATGACACGGCTTACATTACCACAGAGTTAACGACATGACACGGCTTACATTACCACATGGTTAACGACATGACACGGCTTACATTACCACATGGTTAACGTCATGGCACGGTTTATAGTATACTGGTTCATATTAACGAATGGTTAACATTACCATACGGTTTACAGTACAATACGGCTTTATATTGCTACACGGCTTACAGTATTACACGTTACATTAGTACACGGTTTACGTTATTCGGATTTAACCATCCAGTTACTGTCAGCCTGTAACTTCTCCCCCACACACGATTTTCCCGCGTGCACAATACATACCGAAATATAGGCATGAATTAATTAATTTCTTCAATTGCTACAACTGCATCAAGCTTCCGATGGTACCAATAAGTCACGTGACAACGGCTGTATCCCCACCCACCCCCTCCCCCCCCCCCACACATATAACACCTTACAAAAACAAACTTACTTGAACTCGGACGCGACAGGTTTGAATTTCGCGAGCAGCTTGAGCGCGGCTTTGAAGCCACTGAGGGTCGACAGGAAGTCTTCTATCTTCCTCTTGCTGTAGGCGACATCCTCAAAGTATATGGCGCGGCTGTCGGGATGCTCCTGGCTCCTCCGCGCCGACCCAAGCGTGTGGATCCTGGAAGCAACGAGTCCGGGGTGGGGGCCGTATTCCAGAATACACCACTAGCTTAGTAGTGATACTAGTATCAGTCCATGCACAGTACCCAACGTAAAATCAGTACCATGCACAGTACCGGATGTAACATCAGTACCATACACAGTACCGGATGTATCATCACTGCTATACACAGTACCGGATGTAACAGCAGTACCATGCACAGTACCAGACGTAACATAAGTACCATGCACAGAACCGGACGTAAAACCAGTTCCATGTTCAGTACCGGAAGTAACATCAACACCATGCACAGTACCGAACTTGACATCGCTACCACGCACGGTACCGGATGTAACATCAGTACCATGCATAGTACCGGACGTCACATCAGTATCGTACACAGTACCGGATGTAACATCAGTACCAGGCAAATACCGGATGTAACATCAGTACCACGCACAGTACCGGATGTAACATCTGTTCCAGGAACGGTACCGGATGTAACATCAGTACCATGCATAGTACCGAACGCCACATCAGTACCGTACACAGTACCGGATGTAACATCAGTACCAGGCAAGTACCGGATGTAACATCAGTACCATGAACAGTACCGGATGTAACATCAGTACCATGCAGAGTACCGCATGTAACATCAGTACCATGCAAGTACCCGATGTAACATCAGTACCACGCACAGTACCCGATGTAACATCAGTACCATGCAAGTACCGGATGTCACATCGGTACCATGCAAGTACCGGATGTAACATCAGTACCATGTAAGTACCGGATGTAACACCAGTGCCACGCACAGCGCCGGATGTAACATCAGTACCATACACAGTACCGGATGTAACATCAGTACCATGCACGGATGTAATACTGCCACCCAGTACTTAGCGCCCAGGTAAATTCTTGCTCACTTGTTCAGCTGTCTCTCAAGGTCGGGCAGCTTGCGTAGGATCAGGATCACTTCCGCCACGACGTCCTGCTGATCCATGAGATCGTCCACAGCATCCAGACGCTCGTTAATGGCCGCTGGGTTACACAGCGGTGCGCATAGCCACTGCTTAAACAGCCGCTTACCTTAAACACACAATAAACTCCAGCTTTTGACAGCTGTGCGCCTAGCCACTACTCAAACATCAGCTGAAGCACCCAACTTCCGGTAGCGAAGTGGTGCGCACAACGGTCCTTGGTCATATCGGCACTTTACTAACTCGGCACCAAACAAACTCGGCACTTTTTGGTCAACTCGGCACTTTTTTTTGGTCAAGTCGGCACCAAGCCTAGTCAACTCGGCACCAAAAATTTAAAAAATAGTTTTGACAACATACACGATAGTTTACGCAAAATACAAGATAGTTTAGCAAAATTATGCAAAATAGTTTTATATACTGAGAGATGTTTTGACTTCTTATTTTACACACCTTTTTCTGAGAACAAAGTGTCAATCACCAAAGCATATACAAACTCGGTACCAACAATTTAATGTTTAACATTGAGATGCTATTTTGTCTTACCATTGGAGTTGTAAGGCACAAGTAAAAAAAAGTCGGTCTTCATCAGATCTAAATTTTATTCAAAGCAGACTGAATCTCACAAACTTAAATTTTCACAACATACAAAGTCCAAAGTCACAGAAATCATGAGTTAAGTGCGAGGAGCATAAATTCGTCCAACGGCTCGCAGAAGCTTACTAGCCGAACGCTCACCACCTGATTGCAATTATTTCCTGTTAGACTCTCAAACTTATGCGCTATTCGCACCAGCTATTGTTATTTTGTAATTGCAGTTCTTTTTACAACAGTTGCAATTGAACTGATCAAAGAGTATTGTTGAAGGTGCAATCAAGCCTGTGATCGTTATATAATAATAAACACACAAAAGTTGTGAAAACAACTTCTGTAATTGTGACATGAAAGGTGTCTGAACAACTCTGTAATTATGAGATGAAAGACAGTTTGTTCTCAGAACAAGTTTGTCCAAGGACAAAGTCCCAGCTTACGAAAAGCAATAAGACCCATTCCAGCGTGCATGAGCGAAGGAATTTCCCTGAAATATCGGGCTTCAAAAGATGAGACGGCAAAGAGCTAGCTCAATAATTAATTTAGCACCGGACCAGAACATAGACCGATAAATGCATACAAAGATTTCTTTACGTGAAAAATGGGGAGCAGATTTTTTGTATCTCTGGTAGACTGGATAGTCTGCCATAGATACCTTCAAACAACGCTCACATTTCAGACCAGTGCGCATATTTATGTAACTTGCCTTGATGCCCGGTTCTTATTCAGACAAGTACGCATGTTTATTTAATTTGTGTTGATGCGCGGCTCTCATTTTGAACCGTGCACATGTTCATTTAACTTAATAAAGATTAATGCGCGGTTCTTATTCCAGACCAATGCGCATGTTTATTTTACTTTCGTTGATGAGCGGTACTTATTTTGGACAAGTGCACAAGTTTCCTTAGGTTGTCTTGATACGCGGTTCGCATTTCGGAAGAGTTTGCACGTTTATCTAACTTGCACGGTGCGCATGTTTATTTAACTTGCGTTGACGCGCGGTTCGAATATCGGACCAGTGCGCATGTTTATTTAACTTGCATTGATGCGCGGTGCTTATTCTGGACCAGTACAAATGTTTATTTAACTTGCGTTGGAGCGTGGTTCACATTTCGAACCACTCCACACGTTTATTTAAGTGGCGTTGATGCGCGGTTCGAATTTCGGACCAGTGCGCATGTTTATTTAACTTGCGTTGATGTGCGGTGCTTATTTTGGACCAGTGCACATGTTTATTTAACTTGCGTTGATGTGCGGTTGGCATTTCGGACCAGCGCCCATGTTTTTTTATCTTGTGTTGATGTGCGGTTCTTATTTCGGATCAGTGCGCATGTTTATTTACCTTGTGTTGATGTGCGGTTCTTCTTTCGGATCAATGCGCATGTTTATTTACTTGTGTTGATGTGCGGTTCTTATTACGGATCAGTGCGCATGTTTATTTTACTTGTGTTGATGAGCGGTACTTATTTTGGACAAGTGTACAAGTTTCCTTAGGTTGCTTTGATTCGCGGTTCGCATTTCGGAAGAGTTTGCATGTTTATCTATCTTGCGTTGATGCACGGTGCTTATTTTGGACGTGTGCATATGTTAATCTAACTTGCGTTGGTGCGCGGTTTGCATTTTGGACCAGTGCGCATGTTTATTCAACTTGCGTTGATGAGCAATTCGAATTTCGGACCAGTGCGCATGTTTATTTAACTTGCGTTGATGCGCGGTGCTTATTTTGGACCAGTGCAAATATTTATTTAACTTCCGTTGGCGCGTGGTTCGCATTTCGAACCACTGCGCATGTTTATTTAACGTGTGTCGATGTGCGGTTCTTATTTCAGGCCAATGCGCATATTTCTTTAATTTGAGTTGATGCGCGGTTCTTATTCTGGACCAGTGCGCATGTTTATTTAAGTTGCGTTGATACGCAGTTCTTATTTTAAATAGTGCGCACGTTATTTAACTTGCGTTAATGCGCAGTTCGGTTCGCATTTCTAACCAGTGCGCATGTTTATTTAACTTGCGTTAATGCTCGGTTCCCATTTCTGACCAGTGTGTTTGTTTATTTAGCTTGCGTTAATGAACATTTCGCATTTTCCACCAGTGCGCACGTTTATTTAACTTGTGTTGATGCGTGGCTCGCATTTTGGACCAATGCGCATATTTATTTAACTTGTGTTGGTGCTCGGTACTTATTTTAGATCAGTGCAAATGTGTATTTAACTTGCGCTGAGGAGCGGTTCGGAATTCGGACCAGTGTACCTGTTTCTTTAGGTTGCGTTCATGCGAGGTTCGCATTTCGGACCAGTGCGTAGGTTCACTTAACTTGCGTTGACACGCGAATTGCATTTCGGACCAGAACGCATGTTTATTTCAGTCCCGTCGATGCCCGAC
This sequence comes from Protula sp. h YS-2021, assembly GCA_949752745.1. NCBI lineage: Eukaryota > Metazoa > Annelida > Polychaeta > Sabellida > Serpulidae > Protula > Protula sp. h YS-2021. The sequence goes on along the minus strand of OX457027.1, from coordinate 13,840,194 downwards.
TCTTATGTCTATTCAACTTGCGTCGATTCGTGGTTCTTTCTTCGGACCACTGCGAATGTTTATTTAACTTGCGTTGATGCGAGGTTCTCATTTCAGACCACTGCGCATGTCTATTCAACTTTCGCCAATGTGTGGTTCTTTTTTCGGACAAGTGCGCATGTTTGTTTAACTTGCGTTGATGTGCGGTGCTTATTTTGGACCGGATCGCATCTTTATTTAACATCCGTCGATGCGCGGTTCGCATTTCCGACCATTGCCCATGTTTATTTAACTTGCGTTGATGCGTGGTTCTCATTTCAGACCAGTGCGCATGTTTCTTTGGGTTGCGCTGATGCGCGGTTCTTTTTTTTGGACCAGTGTGCATATTTATTTAACTTGCGTTGATGCGCGGTTCGCATTTCGGACCAGTGCGCATTTTTCTTTAGGTTGCGTTGATGCTCGATCCGCATTTCGGACCACTGCGCATGTCTATTCAATTTGCGTCGACGCGTAGTTCTTTTTTTCGGACCATTGCGCATGTTTATTTAACTTGCGTTGATGCGCGGTGCTTATTTTTGACCAGTTTACATGTTTATCTTCCGTCAATGGTTCACATTTCGGACCAATGCGAATGTTTATTTAACTTGCGTCGATGTGCGGTTGTTAAATCTGACTACTGCGCAAGTTCATTTAACTTGCGTTTATGCGCTGCAGGAGAAGATTCATTTATTTTTTTTTAAATTCCGAAAAAAATTCAAGTTTTCCAATTCGCTCAAAGAGCACAGGCCGTATGCATGACCCCCTAAAGTCGGCTTGTATCAAAAATAAATGAAATCTGATAAAAACAGTAGGAGGAAATGCATTTTGAAGGTTTTTTTTCAAAAATTCCCCAAAAATTCTGATCGACTCGAAAAGCACAGGCCGTATTCACGACACCCTAAGCATGCCTCAGCCCCAAAATAAATGATGTCTGATCAAAACTGCAGGAGAAGATGCATTTTGAGGTATTTTCATCAAAAATTCCCTATCGAAATCAAGAATTCCCAAGTCGAGTCAAATAGCACAAGCCGTATGCCCGACCCACCTAAGGATGCCTCATACCAAAAATAAATGAAATCGGATTAAAACTGTAGGAGGAAATGCATTTGAAGTTTTTCTTCAAAAATTCCCTAAAAATACAGAAATTATCGGATCGAGTAAAAAGCGCACGCCGTATGCTCAACCCCTTAGGGATGCCTCAAACCAAAAAAAAAAAAAAAGAGAGAGAGAAATATCAAAAGTGTAGGGGAAAATGCATTTTGAAGTTTTTTTTCAAAAGCTCCCCAAAAATTCCCCAAAAATTCTGATCGACTCGAAAAGCACAGGCCGTATTCACGACACCCTAAGCATGCCTCAGCCCCAAAATAAATGATGTCTGATCAAAACTGCAGGAGAAGATGCATTTTGAGGTATTTTCATCAAAAATTCCCTATCGAAATCAAGAATTCCCAAGTCGAGTCAAATAGCACAAGCCGTATGCCCGACCCACCTAAGGATGCCTCATACCAAAAATAAATGAAATCGGATTAAAACTGTAGGAGGAAATGCATTTGAAGTTTTTCTTCAAAAATTCCCTAAAAATACAGAAATTATCGGATCGAGTAAAAAGCGCACGCCGTATGCTCAACCCCATAGGGATGCCTCAAACCAAAAAAAAAAAAAAAAAGAGAGAGAGAAATATCAAAACTGTAGGGGAAAATGCATATTGAAGTTTTTTTTCAAAAGCTCCCTAAAAATACAAAAATTGTCCGATCGACTAAAAAGCACGAGCCGTATGCACGACCTTTTAGGGTCATCGGATCTTTGAGAGGTTTCGGATCAAAAATGTAGGACGAGATACATTTTAAATTTTTTTCTTCAAAAATTCCCCAAAAATTCAAAAATCACCCGATCGACTAAAAAAGCACAAGCCGTATGCACGACTCCTTAGGGATGCCTCAAACTAAAAATAAATGACATCGAATCAAAATTGTAGGAGTAGATGCATTTTGAATTATTTTCTAAATTTTTGCTTAAAAAATTCCCCAAAAATACAAAAATTGCCCGATCGACTAAAAAAGCACAAGCCGTGTGCACGACACTTTAGGGGTGCCTCATACCAAAACTAAATCACATCCGGTCAAAAATGTAGGAGGAAATACATTTTAAAATTTTTTCTTTAAAAATTCCCCAAAAATTCAAAAATCACCCAATCGACTAAAAAAGCACAAGCCGTATGCACGACTCCTTAGGGATTCCTCAAACCAAAAATAAATGACATCGAATCAAAATTGTAGGAGTAGATGCATTTTGAATTATTTTCTAAATTTTTGCTTAAAAAATTCCCCAAAAATACAAAAATTGCCCGATCGACTAAAAAAGCACAAGCCGTATGCACGACACTTTAGGGGTGCCTCATACCAAAACTAAATCACATCTGGTCAAAAATGTAGGAGGAGATACATTTTAAAATTTTTTCTTTAAAAATTCCCCAAAAATTCAAAAATCACCCGACCAACTAGAAAAGCACAAGCCGTATGCACGACCTCTTAGGGATGCCTCACACCAAAAATAAATGACATCAGATCAAAATTGTAGGAGAAGATGCATTTTGAATTATTTTCTAAATTTTTGCTTAAAAAATACCCCAAAAATACAAAAATTGCCCGATCGACTAAAAAAGCAAAAGCCGTATGCACGACACTTTAGGGGTGCCTCATACCAAAAATAAATCACATCCGGTCAAAAATGTAGGAGGAGATACATTTTAAAATTTTTTCTTTAAAAATTCGCCAAAAATTCAAAAATCACCCGATCGACTAGAAAAGCACAAGCCGTATGCACGACCTCTTAGGGATGCCTCACACCAAAAATAAATGACATCAGATCAAAATTGTAGGAGGAGATGCATTTTGAACCAAAGTTTACTAAATAAACAACTAACTAACTAACTAACTAACTAACGGACACCGCCCGCAAACCGATAGGAATACCCCAGCTTACGTGTAACTAAAAAGGTGTGTAAAATAAGAAGTCAAAACATCTCTCAGTATGACAATGTAAAACTATTTTGCATAATTTTCCTAAACTATCTTGTATTTTGCGTAAACTATCGTGTATGTTGTCAAAACTATTTTTTAAATTTTTGGTGCCGAGTTGACTAGGCTTGGTGCCGACTTGACCAAAAAAAAGTGCCGAGTTGACCAAAAAGTGCCGAGTTTGTTTGGTGCCGAGTTAGTAAAGTGCCGATTTGACCAAACCCCCGCACAACCACAGCCAAAGCATCCAGCTAATTCCCTTACCACGACCGTATCTATAGCCTCACCTCACCTATTCTTTTTTTTTTGGGGGGGGGGGGAGGGGGGGAGGATTACCATCTAACGCTGCCATACACGGTGTATAAACATTTAGAATGTTCAAAATCAGACTAAAATGTTCTCTCACCAAAAGGAGTGACACACTGATCCAGAATCTCCAGCAGCGTCCCTTCCGTGGATCCGGTGCTGATGTTTTCCACAATATCCAGGTTGGCCAGCGTAACGCCATCCAGGACCATCCGCTGGCGTCCCCGCATAAACAGCGGCGCATCGGGATCGCCGGGACCTCGTGCTGGCTCTGCCCTGGCGTCTAGAGGCTCATACAGCTCGAAGTTCTTCATGGAGAAGAGCTCCTGGTCCATCAGGCACTCGCCTGTGTACCTACAAGCACGGAATGATTGCTGCGTGCAGTTCTCAGTCCCCCCTCCCCTCCCTCCCCCCCTCCCCGCCACCTACATACTACGTCATCAATCTGTCTTCTTCTTTCTTCTCTCTTTCTTAGTTAATAAAGCACTGTCAAGGTAATTTATAAATTTTATTTTTATGACGGGCATGCCACATTACGTACATACCAAGTGACGTACATATCACATACCGGACATACCACACGAGGTACATATCACATGCCGGACATACCACACGAGGTACATATCACATGACGAACATACCACACGAGGTACATATCACATGCCGGACATACCACACGAGGTACATATCACATGACGAACATACCACACGAGGTACATATCACATGATGGCCATACCACACGAGGTACATATCACATGACTGACATACCACGTGACGTACATACCACATTACCACACGAGGTACATATCACATGACGGACATACCACACGAGGTACATATCACATGACGGAAATACCACACGAGGTACATATCACATGACTGACATACCACGTGACGTACATACCACATGACGGACATTCCACACGAGGTACATATCACATGACGGACATTCCACACGAGGTACATATCACATGACGGACATACCACACGAGGTACATATCACATAACGGACATACCACACGAGGTACATATCACATAACGGACATACCACATGACGGCGCCGAGGGCCCTCACCGCAAGATCACAGTTATCTGCCGCCGTCTGCCCCAACGAGTCTCCTGAAAGTCAACGACACAATTAACACAAAACTGTATAAACAGACACTTAACTACCCATTCTCCCTCCCCTCCCCAACCTGACGATGAAAACCTGAAGACCATAATGAAATTTCTCCTATTATTTTACACAAAACTAACTCAAATTAAAAAATGTAGAAGAAATTCTGGAATCCTAACCAGATCTCGTGACCTGGCCCTTTTCTGACATTTCAGGCTACAGTCTATCCAACACACCAGTAGCTATTCAAATACCGGGACGCATTTCGTTCCCAAAACAGCTTTTTAATACAGGGATTTGTGCACTGATTGGGATCTCTTCTCTCTCTCTCTCTCTCTCTCTCTCTCTCTCTCTCTCTCTCTCTCTCTCTCTCCCTCTCTCTCTCTCTCTTCTCTATCCCTCTCTTCCCTCTTCTCTCTCTCTTCTCTCTCTTCTTCTCTCTCTCTCTTCTCTATCCCTCTCTTCTCTCTTTTCTCTCTCTCTCTCTCTCTCTCTCTTCTCTCTCTTCTTTTCTCTCTTCTCTCTCTCTCTTCTTCTTCTCTCTCTCTTCTCTATCCCTCTCTTCTCTCTTTTCTCTCTCTCTCTCTCTCTCTCTCTCTCTCTCTCTCTCTCTCTCACTCTCACTCATAACGTACCATCAGCGATGAACTTGTTTAAAGCCTCGGGATAACCGTTTCCGCCATCTTTGTTATTTCCGTCCACAAAATATTCCTTTTCACTCAGTTTCTTTAGAGTCTTGGCGGAATCCCAGAATTCCGTTCCCGACCGTAAAGCCTCTTTCAAAGCCGACACCAAAGTCTTATGTAGAATACTATACGTTTTCTCCGTCAGACCTCCCCTTTCGTACAGAATCTGAAAGATACACACCTCAAGTTAACAATGCCGGTATCCTATCCGCGGACTTGCAAGAAGACGTCGGCAATTTCCGGCAATGTCCGCCTTAAATGCTCTCCGATTTTTTATCCGTTTTTAAACCACAACGCTCTACACCTACTCAGTTACCACTGATCATTGCCAATGTCAAACATTTTCCTGAAACTGGCGAGATGTTGAGCTACAACTCCGAAGGTATCGTCTCAATTCTACCTTAAGTTTTGTGCGTCTTTTATATGTTTTTTCATGACATTAAGATACAATATTAAGATATGACAAGGCAAAAATAGAAGCGCTTCAATCGGTTGACAAATTATTTACAGTGCAAAATTAATCGAAAAAAAATTGGTAAAGAAATTTTGAATCCACTCGGTGCAGAGAAACGAGGATAATACAATGATTACATGTGCGGGCGGGAAGTGGGAGACCAGCGTTCTAAAGCGGGAGCAATGGCGGTCGTCGTCGAACTGGCCAATCTGAAACACCAAACAGCACGGTCTTTGGTCAAGTCAACCCTCGACCAACTCAACCCATACCAACTCAACCCACCCTGAAAGTCAACTCAACCCAGTTTTTCATACCAACTCAACCCACCCTGAAAGTCAACTCAACCCACCTTGTTTTATTCTTTGATTAGTCAATTTATGATTAATAACTCTTACTTCGGAGGGAAATAAAAACAATGACATTTATTTACAACCCCAATTTGTTTCTTTTTACGGCAAAACGCATCATATTTTACACACCAAGCTGTGTCTGGTCAATAACACTGCGAGCAGTTGCATAATTCATCAATTTATTTACGTGCGTATCCTTTTAAAATAACTTTTCACATAGTATTAAACAATTTGAGTCTTGCACAACAAATATACGCTATAGACACGAACTAGACGGAAGTTATTTGTTTGGCTTGACAAAATAACAGTTTACATGTCACGTTTTACACACCACAAACTGTTTCTGGTCTGGTCAAATCGCAATAAAACACCTGTGAATACAGTCTCCTTCTTAGATAACTGTGATTTTAAAAAGACTATACATTAATGAGGTGATCCCATATCAGCTGAAACCCCGAGAACACCCTCTCCGTCGCAGATAATTTATGTGATTTTGAAAAGGCAATACATAAAAGAGCTGATTCCAATCAACTGAAATACTCCATTAACCCAAATGCAATTCATTGTGACATTGTTAACTCCAGTCCCCGGTTGCCGAGTTCCTACTCCATACAAACCTTTACAGTATAATTGCAATTCAATATCTGTGTCGTCTTTAAGAACTATTTTGAATTATATGCTATGAAAATCTCCGGTCTCAGATGGCTTCTGTGGTTGTGTAAAGACAATACATTAAAGAGAAGAGAACTTTCTTTCATCTGAAACCAGCAACTCATCTTAGAAACTGATTATTTCGTTTTTCATTAATATATTTTGTCCTTGGAATTCCTGATTTCATTTAGGTGGGTTGAGTTGACTTTCAGGGTGGGTTGAGTTGGTATTAAGGGTGGGTTGAGTTGACCAAACATATGTGGGTTGACTTGACTAAAATGGGTTGAGTTGGCAGAGGGTTGAGTTGGTCGAGGGTTGATTGGACCAAACCCCAACAGCACACTTGGCGCTACTTTCCCATACACAGCAGTGCAGAAATGTAAACTCATCTCTAACAGTTTGTAAACTCAAAAGGCAAAGGCTGAAATTGACCTCCTCGAAAAGTTTTCACAAGGATGCAGTTTTTATTGGATTTACCACAACTTTTCCTTCCACTTTTTCATTCATATACGTTTTAAAAATATTGCCTCTGGCATCTCTCCAAGCCACACAGAGCTTATTTTTCATTTATTTTTATTATTATTATTATTATATTTTGCACTTACATGGAATTTTCCTATAGAAGTGTCAACAAAACAAACTCCAAACGAGCTGCCTTGCCCCGTTTCACCGCTTTCCTGTGAGTCAAAAACAACACTCACTTTTTCAGAACAAAATAACCCCCTTTCGCCCTCCCGCCTCGACGCTACTCCTCCCACCCACTCCCCCCCCCCCCCCACCTCGCCCCACACACAAACAGAACGAAACAGACGGACAATCGCACGCAAGCCAAGAATTGGAACATTCCGCTCAAACAGCTGTTACTTTTGGTTACACTGGTATCACAGCTATAATTTCATCGTTTACAGTAGAATCTTACTATTCAGAACACCTCTATCTCAAACACTCCGTTTTCTCTAATCCTTTTCCCAGTTCCACCTATTTTTTTATCAGGGGGTCAATGTAAATTATCGGTTATCAAGAACCTCGAAATACACTGAACCGATTTTTCCATGTCCTTAAATAGCGCCAATATAACAAAGAGATGACGGAGAAACCCCCCCCCCCCCACCCCCCCCCCCCAAATTTGTATTACAATTAAAACCGGAGATGCTCAAATGACATAAACTCGACATCAATCGCTCTGCAGGGTGTGCTTCTGGTCACGTGTTCTCGACACAACCACCACACACCCGACATGTGCTCGCTTACGATCCTCTGTCACTTTGGATTTCACCTAACCATTTTACTTTATTTATATGTTCTTAGACGATGTGCTTTAAAATATTTCAAGTAACTTTATTTTATATCCACTTTTTTACTTTTATTTTATTTTATTATTTTTTTTAGTGTATTTCTTTGTGTACAAGAGGTAATCAACAACTGAACTTTGGCCTACAAAGCTGTACCTTCTCGGCGACGGCCAGGAGGTAGCTGCTGCTGCTACAGGACGAGTCGCCGTCGATAAAGCTGCACCTCTTCGTGCCCTTGCTCTGGATACTGCACACCTCGCGCTTCACGACCTTGTCAAACTTGCTCGGCCTGTTCACTGATTATCAAGCAGCCCTGATTAGACCGTCCGGGGCACAGCGTGCCCGGCTGACCGCCTAACTTGACACATAGCGCAACGCATTTTATTGGTACTTCATTGGTTCATATCAACACCGTAGCCTTGTTTTTTTTTATTTTTTTTTTTTTTTTTGTGCGTTTTAAAAGTCTAGAATTCCCTTTTCACGATATGTACTAAATTTTCACTGTCAAACAAAAAATAAACGGAGTTGAAATTTCGATGATTGCGGGAGAACACTTGGTACACGACTCTTACAGTATTTGACTCGTTCGTCCATCATGGCGGGCGTCTCCGTCTGCTCAATGCGGGCCACTTTATAGCCCTTCTGGATCAGCGAGTCCGCGTAGCGTCCGTAAGCGATCTCCGGAAATCCCGAATGGGCGTGTTTTCCCTGAATTGAAAATAATCACAAAGATTAGAACGGTTGCCATATAGCCATTTTTGACATCTTTGCACAAACCGGTTACATTTTTGCCTGGGAATTCCGAATTTCATAGTTTTAATTAGGTGAAGGTCATTCCCAATCTTGATTTTAATTTTAATGACCGGTTGACTCAATCACAGCCTTAAATCCAGATTTGGTCGGCTGACTGGACAAGGTGCATGAGCGGCCTTTCCTCAGATAATACCTTCATGTATATAAGTCCCAGTTCATTCACAGCCACGGCCGCGTCCATGTGAAACAGCTCGTAGAACTTCCCCATCTGTCAATCAAACCCGAAAAAAACACACCACGTCACAACGCGTCAGCCAATCAGGTTCAGTATACAGTATTGTACTGTATTCTCCGGGAACTTTTACACTCTAAAATTCAACGAACTCGATCAAAAGTTAGATCCATATATATATCCTTGCAGCGTGGTCCAAGATACCTTAACATCAAGACCAAAATTCAATGAAGGTTCAATTCAATTCGCTCATAAAATGTCTCAATTTTTATATAAAAATTCTACAGAATTTGTCAATGGTCATATAAAATAATATTAAAGAACACATCAACATACTTCAGGCGTTTAACAAGATTACACCTGATTTTGGACAGTCAGTTACCTTGAAGAAGAGAACCGTGTCGAAGTGGTTTCTCTTGATTTCCCACCACTGCCTCATAGCCTGCAAAGTCAACATACAGGTCAACACAAAGGTCAACACATGGGTCAACACAAAAGTCAACACAAAGTCAACAGCCGTATGCGAGAACCGTGTCGAAGTGGTTTCTCTTGATTTCCCACCACTGCCTCATAGCCTGCAAAGTCAACATACAGGTCAACACAAAGGTCAACACATGGGTCAACACAAAAGTCAACACAAAGTCAACAGCCGTATGCGAGAACCGTGTCGAAGTGGTTTCTCTTGATTTCCCACCACTGCCTCATAGCCTGCAAAGTCAACATACAGGTCAGTACAAAGGTCAACACAAAAGTCAACACAAAGTCAACAGCCGTATGCGAGAACCGTGTCAACGTGTTTCCTCCTGATTTCCCACCACTGCCTCATAGCCTGCAAAGTCAACATACAGGTCAACACAAAGGTCAACACAAAAGTCGTCACAAATTCGACATACAGGTCAATACAAAAGTCAACATACATATCAACACAAATTCAACATACAGGTCCAATACAAAAGTCAACACAAGTCAACATACAGGTCAACACAAAAGTCAACATCCGTAGACCCGAACCGCTGACAAAAATGACTCGCGTCGATCTCATTTAGATTTACCAAGAATTTCCTTTTACAAGACTGAACATGCAAACTGAATTCAACGCGCGCTCATCTCTTAGCGACAACTCCGGATTCTTCAGCAGTCCGCGCCGTAGCGCGCACACAGCAAATTTGCCCAACAAAAACACATTAAAGGACCACATTTTCTTCATCATACCGGCAAAATGTGAAGACAGAAAAAAATGGCGCCACTTCACATCCGCGGACAAAATCTTTTTGACGAAAACCTGTATTTTCAAAACTGCTAGAAGTAGCAAAGGGACACTGTCACCAATCCCTGTTGGTCTAGTGGTTAGGATTCGGCGCTCTCACCGCCGCGGCCGGGGTTCGATTCCCCGACAGGGAGAAAGTTTGATATTTTTGTTTTGATTTGTTTTTCTGAGGGGGTGGTTAAACCTATATCTGTGATGTTGCAGTAAATTACGAATTTCACGTAATGCTAGGGACGTCATTACAAAGAGACGTCATTATTAGAGAAATTATTATTATTATCATTATTATTATTATTATTATTATTATTATTATTATTATTATATCGTCTTTTATAGGGTCCCAGAATGGCGGCCATGTTGCCTTACCGGTGTGCAGGAGTTGAGGAAGCTCTCTGGCACAAACAGCGTCCTGGGATCATAGTCTGGATCGCCGCTCAATAGTCTACCTCCGTCCCTGCATGACGTGACCAACACTTTCACATCACGTCATCAACACCATGCATATCACGTAACCAATACCCTTCATATAACATCACCAACACCTTCAGATCACACCAATACCCTACATATCACCTCACCAATACAATTCCTATCACGTCACCAATACCCTATATATCGCGTCACCGAGACCCTTCATAACACGTCACCAAGACCCTTCATAACACGTCACCAAGGCCCTTCATATCACGTCACCAACGCGTGCACTGACACATTCTGTTTTTACAAATTAATTAATCCTAACTAAATATTGATTCGTTATTATGTTGAAAAAAAAACCTGGCCCCTGCATATAAGGCGCTTACGTGGATAACATACTTACTGGATAAGATACTCGCTTTTAAGTATTTCTTAATACTTAAAAGTGAGAATTTGAAAACTTACCTTATTTTTTCAGGTTTGAGGAAATCGAGCGTTAAGTGTTCAAAAATTTGCCCTTCTTCATTCTTTGTATCTGAGGACGCCTGCAAAGCAATTGACGACGCAAATGCCACGCCTCTACGTCATTAACAGTATCGTTTTATCGCCCAGACCCTCACCCCCGCACATCCTCACATACACCCTCACCCCCACATATATCAGACGTCAGTCACTAAATCTACCAGCATTAGACCCAATTCACGATTTGTTTTTTTTATTTGAAGTTGCTTTTATTTTTCTAACAATGAAATGCAGGTTAATCGAAAAAGCCGGCTAACTGCATACTATTTTAAAACCCCTTGCCATCAACATTTTTAAACTATACCAGAGTAGAATGGCCAATGTACACAAAACATCAGCGTATGAGCATACACCGTACACATTCACAGGACACTATTTATTTTTTGTAAACAAACACATATGTCTCCCAAACCAAACCCATGGTCCTGTAATACCCGTTGCCCATTTTTCCATTTACAGAAATAAAAGAATAATTTTCATTTTCTGCAAAAAAGCAATCATAAATTCAAAGAAAACACACCACTGTTCACAAAATGATAACGAGAAACTTGCTATACAGAATTATGTGCAATATTATGAAGTCGATCCCACCGCTCCTTTTCGAGATATTTTGCACACGAGATTTTATATGAAGCAGACAACTTTACGTTATGACGTCATATGCGGTCGCTTGCATAAAAGATTTTGACGTAATGACGCCACTCTTAATCAAGTAGCAAGGACACGAGAAAACTTGAAAGACCCGTGCGACCTACCCAGGAACTAAACAGACCAAGTTCTTAAATCTCTCACACTTTTCGTTTTTGAAATATCTTGCTCAAAACATTTCGTTCATAACAGACTGACACACATCCATAAACATATACAGAACGTACAAACACCATATGTCTCCCTCGGTTGGAGAGAACATAATACTATGCAATTAGCCGGTTTCGACTGTACTAAAAATAACGACATGACACTGACATCAGAAGCGGTGAAGCTGGCGAGTTTGGAGATGGTCTTACTGCCCACAGACGGGGTGAAGCTGCTGGGCGCTCGCGACGGCGTTGACAGCGGAGTAAACTTGGGTGTCGACGTTTCCGAGTTGGATTTCTTCGGCGCCGGTCTTTTTCTTTTGCTGCTGCCCTGTCGTCACAGAATAATAACCACAATTCTACAACCGCACGAAGGTCACAGTATACAGTTGTGCCACATGATTACTTTCTGCGTTGGAAGTGGGTAGACGAGATTCTGCGGTTGAATAACACCACTCCTCCCCTCAAAATTCACCACGCAATCCCTGTTGGTCTAGTGGTTAGGATTCGGCGCTCTCACCGCCGCGGCCGGGGTTCGATTCCCCGACAGGGAGGAAGAAAACTCCTTTTCGTAACAGGTCAAAATGACACGACGAAGACTGTCTGACAATTAATTTGCAGGTCCCATCATCCGCATTTTGTAAAACAAGACTTCTTTATCTGCTTTCTCACAATTTACGACATATTTCATATTATAACACTCACCGATTGAATAATGCACTCTCGTATGAAGAAGCGATAGGAAAACGTCAGCGTTCTCTAACAGGACAGAGGTCGCGAAACAGAATAACAATAGGCATGACGCATGGAAACTATGACGATGGCTTTGTGACGCAAAACGTTTTCCTTTGCACTGCACAAGTTGCTATGCGTCACTCAGGTGGCAGAACAATACCATGAAAAATGTTCACGAAAAATAACGAGTTTTTGGCCATTTTTTTTTTTGTCATTTAAGCCATGATTTTGCCCGTTTGTGTTATAATAGTGATAGACCATAGAGCAGGAGTGTTTTGTATGGGATTCGAGCACTTGTGGAAGGCCAATGAACTTACTGCTGCGCGGTTCGTTCACAGGCCTTCCACGTGTGCTCGAATCCCATGCAAAACACTCATCTCCACGATCTATCCCTATATTAAAACAACTTTATTTTATGGTTGTAACGGTGTACGCTCTAAAAGTATTTTTGGTGGATAACTGACGCAGAATATGTCGAGTTCATACGCTGGGGTTCAAGATTCCTATATGATATATCAGTAGCATTTTTGTGTTTTCTCAAATCTGGCCGCCATTTTTCTCATTATTGGAAAAATCGCGAAACCAATTCAAGATGTATGGAGGATTCCCCAGGAAAAATTCCTGCCAAATTTAAAAAAAAAATCGGATCAGAAATGTAGGAAGGGTAACATTTTGAAAAACTGCTTACACAACACACACTCACACATAATGCACAACAAATTCCCCACAGGCGATGAGTCTAGCCCAGCGACCATAATTAGCTGGGCCTAAAAAACCAGTGCTCACCACAAAGTTTACAGACGGACAAACGGATTACACAGCCTATATTGGATACAGGCCTTCTGGGCAAACGCGCATACTCAATCTGAAGGAAACTAGAAAACTTAATCGATCTGAAGGTCAACATTTTTTCTGGTCAGTGGTACTTCATGTTAACTAGAAATAAGTCCATATCTGTTAAATGTTGCAGCATGTAAATGATTTTTAACCAGGACTTCTTTATCTCAGTTCCAGCAATTTCTACACACAGTTAATTTACCTGATTATCGAAACGAAGTATTTTATTTAATTTGACCATTGGTAAGCAGGGTTGAGACTTCGTAAAATTTTCTGGTCGCTCTCCGGGCGACCAGGTTTAAAAAATTAGTCGCCCGGCACAAAAGTTAGTCGCCGGGCGCAATTTTACCTGAAAATACCCAGAAAAAAAGTTAGTCGCCACTCGGGTGACCAACTCGAAAAAGTTGGTCGCCCGAGCCAAAAGTTGGTCGCCACGGGCGACCGCGAAATCTCAACCCTGGGTAAGCATTCTTAAATTACTTTTGGCACATAATTGAAGCAGAATGGCTAAAGCTGATACCATTTGGTTCCAAATTCCCATATGGTCTAGTGGTTAGAATTCCGTCCTTGGGCTGGGCTGGGGAACATTGGACTGTATGAACCAGTTTGTCCAAGGACAAAGTCCCAGCTTACGAAAAGCAATAAAACCAATTCCAGCGTGCATGAGCAAGGGAATTTTCCTGAAAAATTGGGCTTCAAAAGATGAGACGGCAAAGAGCTAGCCCAATAATTAATTTAGCACCGGACCAGAACATAGATCGATAAATGCATACAAAGATTTCTTTCCTAGAAAAATGGGAAACAGATTTTTTGTATCTCTGGTAGACAGGATAGTCTGCCATAGATACCTTCAAACAACGCTCGCATTTCGGACCAGTGCGCATATTTATGTAACTTGCCTTGATGCGCGGTTCTTATTCAGACAAGTGCGCATGTTTATTTAATTTTGCGTAGATGCGCGGTTCCCATTTTGGAACAGTGCACATGTTTATTTAACTTCCGTTGATGTGCGGTTCGCATTTCTGACGAGGGCCCAGTTTTTTTTTTTACCTTTTGTGGATGTGCGGTTCTTATTTCGGATCAGTGCGCACGTTTATTTACCTTGTGTTGATGTGCGGTTCTTATTTCGGATCAATGCGCATCTTTATTTACATTGTGTTGATGTGCGGTTCTTATTTCGGATCAGTGCGCATGTTTATTTACCTTGTGTTGATGTGCGGTTCTTATTTCGGATCAGTGCGCATGTTTATTTACCTTGTGTTGATGTGCGGTTCTTATTCCATACCAATGCGCATGTTTATTTTACTTGTGTTGATGAGCGGTACTTATTTCGGACAGCCCAAGTTTTCTTAGGCTGCCTTGATACGCGGTTCGCATTTCGGACCAGTTTGCATGATTATTTAACTTGCGTTGATGCACGGTGCTTATTTTGGACGTGTGCCTATGTTTATTTAACTTGCGTTGGTGCGCAGTTTGCATTTTGGACCAGTGTGCATTTTTATTTAACTTGCGTTGATGAGCAGTTCGAATTTCGGATCATTACGCATGTTTATTTAACTTGCGTTAATGCGCGGTTCGAATTTCGGACCAGTGCGCATGTTTATTTAACTTGCGTTGATGCGCAGTGCTTATTTTGGACCAGTGCAAATGTTTATTTAACTTGCGTTGGAGCGTGGTTCGCATTTCGAACTACTGCGCATGTCTATTTAACTTGCGTTGATGCGTGGTTCTTATTTCAGGCCAATGCGCATATTTCTTTAACTTGAGTTGATGCGCAGTTCTTATTATGGACCAGTGCGCATGTTTATTTAACTTGCGTTGATGCGCAGTGCTTATTTTGGACCAGTGCAAATGTTTATTTAACTTGCGTTGGAGCGTGGTTCGCATTTCGAACTACTGCGCATGTCTATTTAACTTGCGTTGATGCGTGGTTCTTATTTCAGGCCAATGCGCATATTTCTTTAACTTGAGTTGATGCGCAGTTCTTATTATGGACCAGTGCGCATGTTTATTTAAATTGCGTTGATGCGCAGTTCTTATTTTGAATAGTGCGCATGTTATTTAAGTTGCGTTAATGGGCAGTTCGCATTTCGACATAGTGCGCATGTTTATTTAACTTGCGTTGATGCAAGGTGCTTATTTTGGTCCAGTATGCTTGCTTATTTAGCTTGTGTTTCTGTGCGGTTCGCATTTCGGACCAGCGCGCATGTTTTTTTTTTTAACTTGTGTTGATGCGTGGTTCGCATTTTGTACCATTGCGAATATTTATTTAACTTGTGTTCATGATCGGTACTTATTTTGGACCAGTGCAAATGTTTATTTAACTTGCGTTGATACGCGGTGCTTATTTTAGACCAGTGCAAATGTTTATTTAACTTACGTTGGCGCGCAGTTCGCATTTCGAACCACTGCGTATGTTTATTTAACGTGCGTCGATGCGCGGTTCTTATTTCAGGCCAATGCGCATATTTCTTTAATTTGAGTTGATGCGCGGTTCTTATTCTGGACCAGTGCGCATGTTTATTTAAATTGCGTTGATGCGCAGTTCTTATTTTGAAAAGTTGCGTTAATGGGCAGTTCGCATTTCGAAATAGTGCGCATGTTTATTTAACTTGCGTTGATGCAAGGCGCTTATTTTGGTCCAGTGTGCTTGCTTATTTAGCTTGTGTTGCTGTGCGGTTCGCATTTCGGATCAGCGCGCATGTTTTTTTTTTAACTTGTGTTGATGCGTGGTTCGCATTTTGGACCATTGCGCATGTTTATTTAACTTGTGTTCATGATCGGTACTTATTTTGGACCAGTGCAAATGTTTATTTAACTTGCGTTGATACGCGGTGCTTATTTTAGACCAGTGCAAATGTTTATTTAACTTACGTTGGCGCGCAGTTCGCATTTCGAACCACTGCGTATGTTTATTTAACGTGCGTCGATGCGCGGTTCTTATTTCAGGCCAATGCGCATATTTCTTTAATTTGAGTTGATGCGCGGTTCTTATTCTGGACCAGTGCGCATGTTTATTTAAATTGCGTTGATGCGCAGTTCTTATTTTGAAAAGTTGCGTTAATGGGCAGTTCGCATTTCGAAATAGTGCGCATGTTTATTTAACTTGCGTTGATGCAAGGCGCTTATTTTGGTCCAGTGTGCTTGCTTATTTAGCTTGTGTTGCTGTGCGGTTCGCATTTCGGATCAGCGCGCATGTTTTTTTTTTAACTTGTGTTGATGCGTGGTTCGCATTTTGGACCATTGCGCATGTTTATTTAACTTGTGTTGATGATCGGTACTTATTTTGGACCGGTGCAAATGTTTATTTAACTTACGCTTATGTGCGGTTCGCAATTCGGACCAGTGTGCATGTTTATTTAATTCGCGTTGATATCCGGTTCGCATTTCGGACCAGTATACCTGTTTCTTTAGGTTGCGCTGATGCGCAGTTCGCATTTTGGGACAAGTGAGCAGGTTCATTTCACTTGCGTTGACGCGCGATTTGCGTTTCGGACCAGAACGCATGTTTATTTAAGTCCCGTCGATGCCCGACTCTTATGTCTATTCAAATTGCGTCGATTCATGATTCTTTCTTCGGACCTCTGCGCATGTTTATTCAACTTGCGTTGATGCGCGGTTCTCATTTCAGACCACTGCGCATGTCTATTCAACTTGCGTCGATGCGTGGTTCTTTTTTCGGACAAGTGCGCATGTTTGTTTAATTGCGTTGATGTGCGGTGCTTATTTTGGACCGGATCGCATGTTTATTTAACTTCCGTCGATGGGCGCTTCGCATTTCAGGCCATTGCCCATGTTTATTTAACTTGTGTTGATGCGTGGTTCTCATTTCAGAGCAGTGCGCATATTTATTTAACTTGCGTTGATGCGCCGTTCGCATTTCGGACCACTGCGCATGTTTATTTAATTTGCCTCGATGTGCGGTTCGCATTTCGGACCAGTGCGCATGTTTCTTTAGGCTGCGTTGATGCGCGGTTCGCATTTCAGACCACTGCGCATGTCTATTCAACTTACGTCGAAGCGTAGTTCTTTTTTTCAGACCAGTGCGCATGTTTATTTAACCTGCGTTGATGCGCGGTGCTTATTTTGGACCAGTTCGCATCTTTATTTATCTTCCGTCGATGCGCAGTTCACATTTCGGACCAATGCGTATGTTTATTTAACTTGCATCGATACGGAGTACTGAATTTGGACTACTGCGAATGTTTCTTTAACTTGCGTCGATGTGCGGTTGTTAAATCTGACTACTGCGCAAGTTTATTTAACTTGGGTTTATGCGCTGGAGGAGGAGATTCATTTAATTTTTTTTTTCAAAAATTCCGAAAAAAATTCAGAAGTTTTCCAATTCACTCAAAAAGCACAAGCCGTATATATGACCCCCAAGAGACGGCTCATATCGAAAATAAATGAAGTCTGATAAAAACTGTGGGAGGAAATGCATTTTGAATTTTTTTCTTCAAAAATTCTCTCATCGACTGAAAAATACAGGCCATATTCACGACACCCTAAGCATGCCTCAGCCCCCCAAAAATGATGTTTGATCAAAACTGCCGGAGAAAATGCATTTTGAGGTATTTTCATCAAAAATTCCCCCCGAAATCAAAAATTCCCAAGTCGAGTCAAATAGCACAAGCCGTATGCGAGACCTACCTAAGGATGCCTCATAGCAAAAATAAATGAAATCGGATAAAAACTGTAGGAGGAAATGCATTTTGAAGTTTTCCTTCTAAAATTCCCCATAAATACAGAATTGTCGGATCGACTAAAAAGCGCAAGTCGTATTCTCAACCCCAAAGGAATGCCTCAAACCCCCCCCCCCCCAAAAAAAAGGTTCAAAACTGTAGGGGGAAATGCATTTTGAAGGTTTTTTCTTCAAAAACTCCCTAAAAATACAAAAATTGCCCGATGGACTAAAAAGCACAAGCCGTATGCACTCACACCAAAAATAAATATCGTATTCTCAACCCCTTAGGGATGCCTCAACCCCCCCCCCCCCCCCAAAAAAAAAGGTTCAAAACTGTAGCGGGAAATGCATTTTGAAGTTTTTTTCTTCAAAAACTCCCTAAAAATACAAAAATTGCCCGATCGACTAAAAAGCACAAGCCGTATGCACTCACACCAAAAATAAATGACATCGAATCAAAATTGTAGGGGTAGATGCATTTTGAATTATTTTCGAAATTTTTGCTTAAAAAATTCCCCAAAAATATAAACTAAAAAAGCATAAGCCGTATGCACGACCCTTTAGGGGTGCCTCAAACCAAAAATAAATGACATCGGGTCAAAAATGTAAGAGGAGATACATTTTAAAATTTTTTCAAAAAATCCCCAAAAATTCAAAAATCACCCGATCGACTAAAAAAGCACAAGCCGTATGCACGACCGCTTAGGAAATCCTCACACCA
This sequence comes from Protula sp. h YS-2021, assembly GCA_949752745.1. Taxonomy (NCBI): domain Eukaryota; kingdom Metazoa; phylum Annelida; class Polychaeta; order Sabellida; family Serpulidae; genus Protula; species Protula sp. h YS-2021. The sequence goes on along the minus strand of OX457027.1, from coordinate 13,821,338 downwards.
AAAATAAATGACATCGAATCAAAATTGTAGGAGTAGATGCATTTTTAATTTTTTTCTTTAAAAATTCGCCAAATATTCAAAAAACACCCGATCGACTAGAAAAGCACAAGCCGTTTGCACGACCCCTTTGGGATGCCTCACACCAAAAATAAATGACATCGGATCAAAATTGTAGGAGATGCATTTTGAAACAAAGTTTACAGCGAACTAACTAACTAACTAACTAACTAACTAACGGACGCCATCCGCAGACCGATAGGAATACCCCAGCTTACGTGTAACGTAAGCTGGGCTAAAAAGGGGAAAAAAGGAAAAGAGGGGGGGGGAGGGAGAGGAAAGGGGAAAAGGAGAGGAGGAAAGGGAAAAAAGACTTTCTTTAATTTGTTTTTCATCCATACATATATATGTCACGCCGGCGACCCGGGTTTGATTCCCGGTGTGGGAGTAAAGTATATATTTTTTCACTTTTTTATTTATTTCTTTCAGGTGGAACCGGAACTAGCCCACAGTGACTGACTATACATACGGTGTGTGTGCGTGCGTGTGTGAGTGTTGGGAAAAAAATAGGTTTAAGACAAAAGTTGATCACGATCATGCCCTGAGCACTTTGGTATACTTGGAAACCACATCTGAAACTTATGTTTTGTTTGGTTAATCGTTTTCTTGATGCCTTCTGTAGAGACCGTATATGGATTACAGGTTACAAGAATTATTCACAAAATCTTATCACAATCCTACAAAAAGCTGAAAGATTAGCAGCGTTTAATGAACGTTTATAGACTTGCGGACACACAGACGACAGAGCCCACACCTGATTTAGCAACTGTCGCCACAAGGCCCGTACTATGAATACAGCCCATAGGCAAATTTTCTAAAGTTACATGTACAACACAAATATCAATCCCTGTTGGTCTAGTGGTTAGGATTCGGCGCTCTCACCGCCGCGGCCGGGGTTCGATTCCCCGACAGGGTGGGAGAAAACTAAATTTTCATACCGTACGCAAAAACTACAAGATGGTAGCCGCCTAACAATGAATTTTACAAGTTGCAGCACATACATTTTTTAAACCAGGATTTCTTGATCCGATTCCCAGGGTTTCCTACCTATTTGATATTAAATCAACTTTATGTTATTGTTGTGCCAGTGTGTGCTCTAAAAGCAAAAGATTACCACGTGACCTTCTGTGTTGGACACCAGCCTTTCACGCCGCGGGCCGGGATCGATTCCCTGCGTCTATTTTATGTTTTTTATTAGTTGTGTTTATACGTACAGGGGAGTGGGTCGACACAGGAACTAATACACCCGTAGTACGACGTCCAGGGACTCACAACCAAGGTCTGACACCTGGGGACCCGAAGACTCACACCTGAAATCTCACACCCAAGAACTCACGTCCGAGGGCTCAGGAATCATACCCGAGGACTTACATTCGAGGACTCACACTGCAGGACTCAAACCCGAGGACTCAAACCTGAGGATTCACACCCTACGAATCAAGCCCGAGGACTCACAAACGAGGACTCACGCGCTTGACGGGCGACTCGGGCTCGGACGCCGAGTCGGGCTCGCTCTCCGCCTCGCCGCTGCTGACGTCATCACTGCTCTCGCTGCCCACGTCCGGCTTGTAATCATCCTCTGTTGCAAATGAATCGCTCATGATTAAAATACAGTGCCAGTGACTCAGTCTAAAAATGGCATCTGGCCAAGTAGTGGCGAATAACTAAATACTTTCGTCTGAAGCGGCTTCAATTCAAAGGTCCTTGGAAACGAGCGGTATTCTCATTAGAGCAACATACGTAATCTCCGTTATGGCTTTGCGTGCTCTTTTCTAACCCCTTGACGAACCAGTTGACGTGGATATTTACAGAAGCAACGGACAGCAATAAAATCGAGGACCAGTACACCACCGGCCCTCGCAAATGTGATCGAGGACCAGTACACCACCGGCCCTCGCAAATGTGATCGAGGACCAGTACACCACCGGCCCTCGCAAATGTGATCGAGGACCAGTACACCACCGGCCCTCGCAAATGTGATCAAGAACCAGTACACCACCGGCCCTGGCAAATGTGATCGAGGACCAGTACACCACCGGCCCTCGCAAATGTGATCGAGGACCAGTACACCACCGACCCTCGGAAATGTGATCAAGAACCAGTACACCACCGGCCCTCGCAGATGTGATCGAGGACCAGTACACCACCGGCCCTCGCAAATGTGATCGAGGACCAGTACACCACCGGCCCTTGCAAATGTGATCGAGGACCAGTACACCACCGACCCTCGCAAATGTGATCGAGGACCCGTACACCACCGGCACTCGCAAATGTGATCGAGGACCAGTACACCACCGGCCCTCGCAAATGTGATCGAGGACCAGTACACCATCGGCCTTCGCAAATGTGATCCAGGACCAGTACACCACCGGCCCTGGCAAATGTGATCCAGGACTAGTACACCACCAGCCCTCGTATATGTTATCGCGGACCAGTACACCACCGGCCCTCGCAAATGTGATCGAGGACCAGTACACCACCAGCCCTGGCAAATGTGATCGAGGACCAGTACACCACCAGCCCTCGTATATGTGATCGAGGACCAGTACACCACCGGCCCTGGCAAATGTGATCCAGGACCAGTACACCACCGGCCCTCGCAAATGTGATCGAGGACCAGTATACACCACCGGCCCTCGCAAATGTGATCCAGGACCAGTACACCACCGGCCCTGGCAAATGTGATCCAGGACTAGTACACCACCAGCCCTCGTATATGTTATCGCGGACCAGTACACCACCGGCCCTCGCAAATGTGATCGAGGACCAGTACACCACCAGCCCTGGCAAATGTGATCGAGGACCAGTACACCACCAGCCCTCGTATATGTGATCGAGGACCAGTACACCACCGGCCCTGGCAAATGTGATCCAGGACCAGTACACCACCAGCCCTCGCATATGTGATCGAGGACCAGTACACCACCGGCCCTCGCAAATGTGATCGAGGACCAGAACACCACCGACCCTCGCAAATGTGATCGAGGACCAGTACACCATCAGCCCTCGTAAATGTGATCGCGGACCAGTACAACACCAGCCCTGGCAAATGTGATCAAGGACCAGTACACCACCGGCCCTCGCAAATGTGATCGAGGACCAGTACACCACCAGCCCTCGCAAATGTGATCAAGGACCAGTACACCACCGGCCCTCGCAAATGTGATCGAGGACCAGTACACCACCGGCCCTCGCAAATGTGATCGAGGACCAGTACACCACCAGCACTGGCAAATGTGATCAAGGACCAGTACACCACCAGCCCTCGTAAATGTGATCGCGGACCAGTACACCACCAGCCCTGGAAATGTGATCGAGGACCAGAACACCACCGGCCCTCGCAAATGTGATCGAGGCCCAGTACACCACCGGCCCTCGCAAATGTGATCGAGGACCAGTACACCACCGACCCTCGCAAATGTGATCGAGGACCAGTACAACACCAGCTCTGGCAAATGTGATCAAGGACAAGTACACCACTGGCCCTCGCAAATGTGATCGAGGACCAGTACACCACCGGCCCTCGCAAATGTGATCGAGGACCAGTACACCACCGGCCCTCGCAAATGTGATCGAGGACCAGTACACCACCAGCACTGGCAAATGTGATCAAGGACCAGTACACCACCAGCCCTCGTAAATGTGATCGAGGACCAGTACACCACCGGCCCTCGCAAATGTGATCGAGGACCAGTACACCACCAGCCCTCGTAAATGTGATCGCGGACCAGTACAACACCAGCTCTGGCAAATGTGATCAAGGACAAGTACACCACTGGCCCTCGCAAATGTGATCGAGGACCAGTACACCACCGGCCCTCGCAAATGTGATCGAGGACCAGTACACCACCGGCCCTCGCAAATGTGATCGAGGACCAGTACACCACCAGCACTGGCAAATGTGATCAAGGACCAGTACACCACCAGCCCTCGTAAATGTGATCGCGGACCAGTACACCACCAGCCCTCGCAAATGTGATCGAGGACCAGAACACCACCGGCCCTCGCAAATGTGATCGAGGCCCAGTACACCACCGGCCCTCGCAAATGTGATCGAGGACCAGTACACCACCGACCCTCGCAAATGTGATCGAGGACCAGAACACCACCGGCCCTGGCAAATGTGATCGAGGACCAGTACACCACCGGCCCTCGCAAATGTGATCGAGGACCAGTACACCACCGGCCCTCGCAAATGTGATCGAGGACCAGTACACCACCGGCCCTCGCAAATGTGATCGAGGACCAGTACACCACCAGCCCTCGTAAATGTAATCGCGGACCAGTACACCACCAGCCCTCGTAAATGTGATCGCGGACCAGTACACCACCAGCCCTGGCAAATGTGATCGAGGACCAGAACACCACCGGCCCTCGCAAATGTGATCGAGGACCAGTACACCACCGGCCCCGGCAAATGTGATCGAGGACCAGTACACCACCGGCCCCGGCAAATGTGATCGCGGACCAGTACACCACCAGCCCTGGCAAATGTGATCGAGGACCAGAACACCACCGGCCCTCGCAAATGTGATCGAGGACCAGTACACCACCGGCCCCGGCAAATGTGATCAAGGACCAGTACACCACCGGCCCCGGCAAATGTGATCGAGGACCAGTACACCACCGGCCATGGAAACGTATTATTATTACGCATCCAATACGACAACAGACGTTGCTGATTTCCTATATCATACAACAAAACATTTACGAACATAACAAATAAAATTAAAAACTCAATTGATTTTCTAAAAAAAAAATGGCTAATTTTGGGGGTCGAAGCTGCATTCAGCTCTTTACTCAAAGACGGGCGCTTTGACAACTCCTCAATCCCCAGCCCCAATGACAGAAAACCAGTCATTTTACCTCTTTCAGTCCATAAAATGGTATAAAAGAGCGACTCCTCCCCCACTCCCCCCTCCGCTCCCCCCTACTCAGGATGCGAAACATTGGTTGTCACCAAGTGTTTTCACCAAGCCCATGCAAAACACCATTTCATGATTTGACAACAGGGATGTCAGACGTTTTACCTGATAAGTCTTCCGCGTCGGACTCGATGATTTTCCTTCGTTTGGCCTTAGGCTGCCGCGAGCTTCGTTTCACGGATTTGGCATCCTTCTTTAGCGGACTTTTTGCAGCACTCGGGCTCGCCGTGTTGTTCGTATGCTTATTCTGCTCAATAACACAGCCGCAGAAATCTCCATCACGACAGATGACCACAAACAGGGTGGGACTGGGAAGCGTTTACGCTCAATTACGGATACATTTTTCTGGTTATCACGTTACAAATTTCCCGTCGATTCTAAAACATTATTGTCTTGCAAAATATTATTGTTTATATAAGTGATTTCAATAAACTCAATACAGACATGATTTTTTAAAATTCCACAACCAATTTCCTTTATATATTTGCAAGTTTCCCTACAAAAAAGTCTCAAAACTTTAACCCGAGCCTACACTAGCTTTTTCATATGCTGTGACTATTACTTTCACTCACGCTGTGACTCTTACATTCATTCATGCTGTGACTCTTACTTTCACCATGCTGTGACTTTTATTTTCACCTATGCTGTGACTCTTACTTTCACCCATGCTGTGACTCTTACTTTCACTCACGCTGTGACCCTTACTGTCACTCACACTGTGACTCTTACTTTCACCCATGCTGTGACTCTTACTCTCACCCATGCTGTGACTCTTACTTTCACCCATGCTGTGCTCTTACTTTCACCCATGCTGTCACTCTTACTTTCACCGATGATGTGACTCTTACTTTCACCCATGCTGTGACCCTTACTTTCACCCATGCTGTGACTCTTTACTTTCACCGATGATGTGACTCTTACTTTCACCCATATTGTGACTCTTACTTTCACCCATGCTGTGACTTTTACCTTCACCATGCTGTGACTCTTACTTTCATCCATGTTGTGACTCGTACTTTCATCCATGTTGTGACTTTTACTTTCACCACGCTGTGACTTTTACTTTCACCCATGCTGTGCTCTTACTTTCACGCATGCCGTGACTCTTAGTTTCACCCATGCCGTGCTCTTACAGCACCTGAATACTCACCGGATTGCTATTTTCATCCACTTTTTTATTTTCTTCGTCTGAATCCATTTCAGCGTCAAATAAGTCATCTTTAAAACAGAAAACAAACATCGTGAAGCTCATTTGATCTGAGAGAAAAAAGATAATGTTCATTCATATGATTCATCTGACTTTTCCAAAGGCGGTTCAGCGAATATATACAAAAATGACAAAATGCGAAATTTAATCTTAAATTGTTTATCAAATTTGTAATTACGTTTTTTTTATCGAAAACATATTTTATTTTTATCTTTAATGTCCAATAATGTAATTTTTATGTCGGTAATAGCATTTCTCATAAACGATTGATAACGTCATTTACAACGAATCGCAAGAAAAGCATATACTGTTGCCCATGCACCATTAAAATTGATTCCAGCAGTGAGTGTACTATGGTCCACTTCGTCACTCTCCGATTCGGACGGCGCCATGACGACGACGAGGCGATCGAGACGCTCCTGGCGGCTCAAGGCCATCGCTTTGTCGGCGTCCAGGACGCCGCGGTTGACGTCCGGATCGGTGGCGTAGTACGTCCCGCCGCGCTGAAAGTCACGGTGATCCGAGCCCGAGTACTTGTGCACATATCTGAAAGGTCAGTGTGCGAAATTAAAGGTGACCCGATGGTCACGGGCCATCTCAAATTGGCTCAGGCCATCTCGAAACTTAAAAGATATTAACATTATTAATTTACTACAGCATAAGAAACTTTCGGCTCGACTTCAATGTTGACTATTGAACCACATTTTGCAGTGCTGATTGTTAAGGTTTTTCCTGCCCCGACTAGACCAGGTCATGAGGAGCAGTGTTTCTGATTTGACCGTCTCTCCGCCCGAACACAACACGACTGTGCGAAATCTTATTTTACGAATTCTGATGAAACTTAATTTGAGTGTTCATTTGGATGACTCTGAGTATTCATATGCGTGACTTCTGGCGTTAAAGAGATCTAATTACCTCGAGAGGTCATTCAAGGTCATCGGTGTACTTTGAATTTTTACCTTTCAGACTCAAGCGGGATATTCCACCAAAGTCTGCGAATAGATTTTAATGAAACTCGAAGTGTGTAGTCAGCCATGGCCACCTGCGTTGATTGGATTTTAGTGACCATGAGTTGGCATTCAAGGTTACCGATGTTCTTCGAATTTTTACATTCAAAACTCGTATGTATGAGTCATGTGGATCTTGCCAACGATTCCACCCAAGCATGTGAACTGGACAGCGATCGAATTTAATGTTCTTATGGATGACCTCTAAGGCTGACTGTATTTTGGTTACCGCTCATGACCCCACTAGTCGACCCTGGATTCTAGGTTTTTGCTTTCCACACCTTCATGTGTGTAAGTCTTATGCATCTTGTGAACAAAATCCAACCAATGCAAGTGAACTGATTTTAACGAAACTAAATATGGGTGCAGTTACATATGACTTTTGAGCTAATTAGATTTTGATGGCCACTCGAAGTTTGACCTTTCACGATGGTCTGTGTGAGAGACGTGTGCATGATTTAGTCACGATTCAGGCGAAGTCTGTTTATAGATTTTACTGCCACCAGATGGGTGTTCAATCTGGCTGGCTGTTCAGTTTGGTTACATGTTCACCGCTATACTTCGAATTTCTAGTTTCAACCCAGTGTCAAATGCGTCTTGTTAACACGATTCAGTAAAAGCTCGTAAACGAATGAGACTAAAAATGCTTGTGTGTGGATCGGTGATTTTCTGAACCACCTAGAATCTGGCGTCCCTAGAATCTGGTATCCTTGAGCGGTTCCTCAAGGTCATCACTGGACTTCAAAATTGTCATTTTTAACACATGGTAATCATTTATACGAGTATTTACATTGACAAATTCTTTGAGTAATTTGATGACATTGAGAGGTCACTGAAGGTCACTCCTAGACCCTGAGCTTCAAATTCTAACACTGTTTTTTACCGTTAATGCTTTAATAATTATCACATCTGTCAGTGTTGCTACGGCAATCCATCAATTTATCAGATTGTCATGCCGTCGGGTTTTTTTTCCGACACATGCATTTCTAATGAAAGTACAAACATATGAGAAAGAAGACGTCAGTAGAATTAAAATATTTTACAAGTATTTCTAAGCGTGTTGTTGATTAACAGTTATTCTTGTTAAATTCTAATTTTGATCGAGATGTCCGGAGGGCCACCACCACATTCGGGTTGATTTCGCACACTGAAAAATGTGTGCGAAAAGCTCAATACTTCACACAGAACTCACATTCCCCTTATCAGTATGTGTAAGACTGCAACTTACACGTATCCCACTTTCACGTATCCCACCCAATGACAACCCCCGAAAGCTTACTATTCATTTACTAAAACTAAAGGCTTCATGCAGCAAGTAAGGTCCATTCATGAGAAACACACTCACTTGTCCTTGACCCATCCACGTGATGGCGGCGTGTCAAAAAACTGTACGTGTATCTGTTTCTTTCTCGTGTGGGTTTTATTAGTCGGGTGATTGCACACGACTGATGGCCACCACGGATAGCCCTCCATCTTGGCCCAAACGAGGTCTCCTACTTTGAAACCCGATCCGCATTCTGACTTTTCATCTTCTTAAAAAACCAAATACATTACTGCTACAACGACAGAATGATTATCGGGATGACAGATAGTGGCTGTTTAAGAGATGCAGTAAATAATCCTGGTAAAAAAAATTAGTTTTTTTTTTAATCATCATTTTTCATTTAAATCGATTTTTATTATTTAAATCGCCACAAAACTCAATGACGTCATAAATTATATAACACATGCGTGTTGATTCCCTATCCACAGCTCAACAGCACACACAAACATGTTTCATGACATGGTGCTTGCCTTTTCTATATTATGCTATACACAAAATTCAATAAGCGGATTCATAATTATAAGCCAAATCACACTTTAGGCGTTCCGAATAAAATGCGCCAAAATTCTGCGTTTCGATTACAAACTAACCAGGTAAACAAGCATGTCCAAGGACATGACCCAGCCGAGTTACCAAACAAGAAAAGAGAGGAAAAACTCTGAAACGAATACTGTTAGGCCAAAAAATTAAGAACTTTGTTTCTGAACGTAACTTTTTCATAATTTTAATACACAAAAACGAGTTTTCCCGGGTGGAAGGTAAGCGGAAAGGGATGTTGGAGAGGTTGGGTTTTGACGATTCACGTATTTACCGACATTTACACAATTTTACAAAATTTTTAAAATTCCATCATTTCGGCATTTTTTTTTTTTTTTATCATTTGCGAAAAAAGCAAAGTCCATGTGGAGAAGCACCTAAGAAACTTTCGATTTAAATTTTATAACTATTTGAAAAAGACTGAGAGAAAGGAATGTTTTGACAATTCAGTTATTTACTACAATTTGTTCCACTTTTTGCCAAACTTCAAAGTTCCGCCATTTCGGCAGTTTTTGGCGAACTGCGAAAAAAATAATAGCCTGGTAGGCGAACCCCTGGGGAACATTCCTGCGTAACATCTAAACGATTGGAGCAAAGCTGTAGCAGGAGTAGCATTTTAAAGAAAAAGTTTAACATTCGCACATGGTACATTCAAGCCCCCTATACTGACGAAGTCGGCTTGGTTAAAAAGGGAAAAAATGAAAGAGCTTTCCACTAAATGTCAAATTTCTCTTGCGCTATAGAGCAACCGTGTTTTTTAACAACCCTAGTCCCAGCGGACCCTTTCTACCTAGGACAGAAAGGAAGACCGCAAGAGTCATCTAGGACTATAACAACCCGCGTGCTATTTTGAAAATTAATTAAAAGTTTTAACAAATAGTTTTAAGTTTCAATTTCTTTTATGTTCCCAGTATGAGCTGTTTTTGCTTTACTTCTTCTATATCTTTCTATCATTTTTTGTTTATTTTTTTTCCGTCAAACAGTCAAAATTCTTGTGCCTTTTATTTCAATCACCCACGGTGTGATTTGGCTTATTTAAAAGCTGATAGGATGGCTTTTTAAATCAAAAGTCTGTATACTGATTAAAAATAGAATTTCAGTGTTTTCCCTATCACCGTTTTTCCCTTTAACCTCAAAAGTTGCAGTCAAAACGACACATCTATCGAAAGTGTGAATTGGCTTATTTTACCGATTTTACCTCGCTGATCTCGTAAACAATAAAATCAATTGAATTTAACCGTGATTTTAATTATGATTTAGATCATTATATAAATTGGCTGGTTTAAATCATACCCTGACTAAAACCTGGCGGATGGTCACAAGTTAATGGTACGTACAGTACGTATAAGCCAAATCACACTTTCGGTGTTTCGAATAAAATGCGCAAGAATTTTGAATTTCGACTGCGTGGGAACCGGGTATAGAAATGAAAGAAATGAAAGAAAAATATGGAAGAAATATCGCAAAAACAGCTCATACTCGGAACATAAAAGAAAATGAAACTTGAAACCATTTGTTAAAACTTTTAATAAGTTTTTAAAATATCAAACGGGTTGTTAAAAACCCGATTGCTCTTTGGTGCAAGAGAAATTTGACATTTAGGCGAAATCTCTCTATCATTTCTTTCATTTTTTACCCGGTAATTTTATTCGAAACGCAGGAATTTTTGCGCATTTATATTGGGAACGCCCAAAGTTTGATTTGGCTTATGAGCAAAGCACGAAAAACAAGCCCTGGGCGATAAAAGAGTAATATATGTCAATATACCTTTTGAAGACGTTGGTGTACTTTTCTTCGATTCTTTCACATTTTTGGGGGATGAAACTTTCCCAAAATAATTAAATAATGTGTTGACTTTTGCCATGTTAATTGAAATTGAAGTTAAAAACGAAGTTGGCGGCAGGCGCGAACTTGATATTTACAGTTCCGAAAAATTTCTCGAAGCTTGCCTCTTTTACATTTTCTTTCACTGAAGCTTTTGAACTGGTTGTTATTAAGTGCATTTAAGCTTCCAAGCTGGTAAAAGAAAAGGTTAGATTGGGAAGAAATGGCCGACATTTTAGCTTAGATATTAAAAATACAGAATTATTTATTCCTTAGGAATCAATTAGGCATGTAGCTGTTACATTTAAATAGAATATAAAGAGGATCGACAAGTTTGGAGCCTAGTAAATACTTGCTCACTTGCCCTTCAAGTAAACTGTTTTTTAAATATAATTTACCTTACCAAGCTATTTAAAGCCACTTCAAATCAAAATCGCCTCAGTGTATCCAGTAAACCCAGAGATTTGGATTTGCTTAAATTATTCCTAACTTTTCTGCTTAGAATATAATTTTCTCTTCGACATTCACCACATTCCATATAATCCTAAAGCGTGTTTATGAGTATTTCACACCCTTGATGCAAAATATGAACAGATATCATCCATGTGAACATCTATATGAACAGGTATTGCCCATATAAGATAAGTTCAGGTGTGTTTTTAATCAATTTTGTGAAAATAGTGTTACATAATACTTGTTCATTTTTAGAACGGGTGTTAATTTAAAACTTTTTTATCGGTACACAGACATGTCACAGATGAAATTAATCAAGTTGTCATACTTTCCAACTGAAACTAAGAATCTAGCAACAGTATCATTAACTCTGAATAGGGATAGAATTCTTTCTCCAGGTTTGTCAAGTAAACCATAGGCGTAGCCACCGGGGAAGAAGGGGTCGGGGAACAGGAGGCCTCAGCCCCCTCACTTTTTAGAGAGGGAGCCATAGTATAATTATCGTCACGAAAGTTTGCCCCCTCCCCCCCCCCCCCCCAGACGTGGCGACGCCTTTGTAAAGTAAACAACAACTTATGTGTTTGAATCTTATGGTATGATCTCACAACCAAGCTGTTCGTACCCAGTCCCATAATCTCTCCACATATTAGATATAATACATTTTCGTTTATTATTCAGACATCTTATTTGAAATAAGGAACTACTCCAAGTAAAAGAAAATTGTCTATTTTATTAAAGGGGTGCCTACGTCTTCTGGTTTGCTCGGAGATTATTTTAGTGCCTGCAAAACTGTTATTATCACGTGTCTTTAGCAATCATGTGACTAACAAATTTAAAATGCTGACGAAAAATTTGCGGCCGTGTCCAATTTGCGGACAATCTTTTTCTCATCTTGTGTTAACCAAACATGTAAACAGTTGTTTAGACAAACAAGAGTTTGACCCGGACCTATGTGGGGAAACTGGAGTAGCTGTCACTTGCGACGAAGTGGCAGACCCACCAAGAAAACGGGCCAAATGCGGTAGCGAAACTTCTGGCGAAGATAAAAATGCCACACGTAGCATGGCAGATTATTTACCCGAGAAGACAGTTCCCAGTAGCAAACAGTCTTTTAACAAAACTAGCCTCACTTCTCCAACTCGGCCATTTAAGACCGAATCGATCCAAAGTACACTGTCTCCCAAGAGTAGGAAATTTGTGTGGCCAGAGAGGAAACCAGCCACGCAGACTTTAAGCGAATCGGTTTCGAAAAATATGAGTACACAATCAAATTGCAGTAAAAACCTGTTTATGAAAGACGAACATGAATCGATACAACCTAAAAATAAAACGCACCCAAACACACACCCAGTTGCCACGAAGCAGGATCCTGGAACTTCTTCCTTATCCGACAGCCAGACATGGGAGACTGCTCTGACGTTTGATTCAAAAAGTCCTCTTGCAGACCAGATGAGACCAAACAGCATCAGCGAATATGTTGGACAAGACAAAACTGTTGGTAAAAATAAGCTACTAAGGGAACTGCTGGAAAGTCATCAGATGCCATCGATGATTTTTTGGGGTCCACCAGGTTGTGGGAAGGTGAATTGTCTATTATTGTTCGGTGATGGAAGATAGAACGTTTTCAAAGAACAAATATTAAACCCGCTCATTTTAATTTGCAAAAATTTTATTAGCAACAAAAGTATTTCATACGATAAATAAAGTTATTGCAAAAAAAAAACAAAACAGGCAGCAAGACTAAAAGCTTATTGAGTAAGAAAACGCATGGACAAAAATCAAGTATGCTGGAGTTTCAGACTTCCAAATTAAATGCATTTTTTGTTATGTATTATTTTATTTTACAGACCACCTTAGCGAAGATAGTTGCTAAGAAATCTAAAGAATCTCACAACACAAGATTTGTCCAGATATCTGCAACAACATCCGGCGTAGCAGACGTTAAAGAAGTGATTAAAATTGCAAAAAATGAGTTGAAGATGTGGAAAAGAAAGACCATTTTATTTGTTGATGAAATCCACCGTTTCAATAAACTTCAACAAGTGAGTGTTCCTGACAAATATTATTATGATAACATGATGACATAAAAGTATGGCACGGTTTTTTCTAAAAACCAGTCTACCGCCAGGTTTGTTTAAAAAATAAGATTCCTTGGTTGATTTCTACTTCTAGTTTGCTGAAATTTCTTGAATAAAGATGGTGGTATTTTTATTAAATTTCTTTATCACTATATTTAGGACACGTTCCTTCCACATGTCGAGGATGGAACGATTACACTTCTTGGCGCCACAACAGAAAATCCTTCGTTTCAAGTAAACAATGCATTACTGAGTCGCTGCCGTGTTGTTGTATTAGAGAAGCTGAATATTGACGACATACTGGCAATACTGAAGAGAGCATTAATGAGGCTTCGTATTGCAATCAGCACCAAAACTTGTGACGGGTGAGTTCGATCTTTTGCATTCTGTGAAGAGATATGCATGAAATAAAAAAAAGAAAAGATGTGAAAAAAAATGAAGAAGAAATGATGATAATGGGACACTTTTTAATTAAACCCTTTTAATTAGCTCCTCGAAGCTCTGTTTACAAATCTGTTGTCATGGAATAGCTTGCTTACTGGTCCAAAACTCTTCTGAATTTCTGTTGCTTAGTGTTTTATTTATGCAAACTGCATTTTGAATTCTCTCAAGACATTTTCTTATTGTTAGGAACTGACATTTTCCAATTTCTAATTTGTCTAAATATTGAACGGAATTAATGAAATATTTAGAATAAATATGTAGAATTTTGCTGTGAGAGAAATATTCAGAAATCCATGAAGTTTATAAAAACAATCATTTTCACTCACGTATGGAAGAAACTGGAAGAATGTTTTGAAAATAATTAGAATCTTAAGCCAGATTGAGAATTACAAGAATATTCTAGTAGATAACCCAAATGGATGCTTTTCTTTCCTCATTTAAAAAGTCATATGTTTTTAGTCCCCCGCCTCCGCGTAGCGCGGAACGGAGGACTATAGTATTCGGGTCCGTCTGTCTGTCTGGCGAAACTTGTTTTTATTGTTTTAGTGAGGGGGGATTTCGTATCCAAGAGGACGCATTGTCATGTCTTGCCAATTTTTGCGATGGCGATGCACGAGGCGCACTGAACGGCCTGGAGACGGTGGTGCGCTCAAAACGAGCGCGAAACGCCAGCGGTAACAACAACCAAGTCACCGACGCTGTCATTACTGTGGAAAATGTAAAAGAAGTGTTACAGCGTACGCATGTACAGTACGACAGAGCAGGTAATGTGCTTTATGGAATGCCGTCCTGGCATCCCGCACTGCTTAAGTATTCGCAGTTTCAATAAGTTAAAATCTCAGAATGGTGAACATAATTTAAAACAACAGCAGTCCAGTATTTAAAGTACACCAAGTGCATCATAAGTTCTTGTTTTGTGTAGAAAGGCAAAATAACATTTGTTTTATTGAATTGTCTCGAAACTATCTCTGGGACGAGCATTACCACTGTGCTCATGTTTACGCAGGGGACGAACATTACCACTGTGATAATTTTTACGTTGGGGACGAACATTACCAGTGTACTGAGGTTTACGTTGGGGACGAGCATTACCACTGTGCCCATAATTCTGTAAGGGACGAGCATTACCACTGTGCTCATGTTTACGCAGGGGACGAGCATTACTACTGTGACCCTTCGGATTGGGGCCTTTAGGTTTGGGGTGTCCGTCCGTCCGTCTGTCCGTCATCGCTTTATACCCCTATGAATTTGGGGGGCGGTTGGGGCCTGCTTGTGTTTCACAAATACTTACTTGTTACATAGGGAACAGGCATTACCACTACGGTCATGTTTACTTAGGGGACGAGCATTACCACTGTGCGTCAGCACTACAGAAGTCTATTCGCGGCTCCGACGACAATGGCGCCATCTATTGGATGACGAGAATGTTTGATGGAGGCGAAGACCCTTTGTTTATAGCGAGGAGATTGCTCGTCTGTGCCAGTGAAGATATAGGTACCAGAACAGTCTCCCGGAAGACAAAATATTGCCGCAATTTACACATACAGATCGAAGTTTATAAACAAAAAAAGGGAAATCGTTATACTGCGTTCTTAATTTATAAGAGATATTAAACTGACTTACAGCATGGGCCAAAAATGAAAGAACTGTTGAAACTGACGTGTTACATTTGCGTTTATGTCAAAAATGTTTTTAATAAAAAAAACATTTAGCAAGAGGAAGACTTGTGTAGTTGTGTATTTGACATGAAATGAGTCGTTGTTTTTGGTCGAAATGTATAAAACTGTCAATATTGTACTAAAATTGTGACGTTTGTTTAGGCATGGCAGATCCTCAGGCGTTGCCAATAGCAATGGCCACATTCCATGCTTGTCAAGTACTCGGCAGGCCTGAGTGCGCGGTATGTAGCAAGTACAGTGCAGCCCAGTACTGCTATTCACACGTAGTAATTACTGAATAATTCTGTTTATGGTCTCGCTGATACTCGAAACAAGGAATGGGGAATTTTTGGACCCCAACCGGGCCAGCTCGGGGGGGGGGGTGTCTATAGGATTGCCGTCTGTCCGTCCGTCCGTGTGTCACACTTTGGATGCTGTTTTGTTTCCACGCTTGTTCTCCGAAACTATTTACCCTAGGCATATGCAACCTTGCACAGTGACAATATATATATTGAAGTTGCTCAACGTCGTATTATTTTTCAAATCGGCCAAAAATTGTCAAAATGGCGACTTGTCAAAACTTGCCAATTTATTAGATAACTCTAATGTAAGACTTAGGTGGTTTCCACGCGAGTTCTCCGAAACTATTTACCCTGGGCATATGCAACCTTGTACAGTAAAAATATATATATTGAAGTTGTGCAACGTCGTGTTATTTTCCAAATCGGTAAAAAATTGCCAAAATGGCGACTTGTTATGTCCGGTTGGGGTCTGCGCCTTCGACGATGGCTTGATAATTTTAATCTGCCATAGCTGGAATGACGAATAAAAAAAAATTTTACTCGAGGGGATGGTGGGCATGGTGCTGGCAGATGGAACATCCCCCCTCCCCCTCACCCCCTTCCCTCCCCCCCCCCCCCCCCCCCGCTCAACAGCTGCATGTGTTTCAGGTTTTGAGACTTGGAGTACATGTGGGTGTATGCTTTAATATCTATTTTAAAAAAAAAAATCCACAATTTTTTGTCCTGTTTCTGTCCTGGTAGGCAAGGACGCGGAGAATTGTTCCGTGTCTGACCTGTCGCGCACTGCGCGTGTTAGGCGCGTTCGTGCGGCCGCGGTTTGTTGAGTACATGCCGCGTCGCTCAAATTAAACGATCTTGGTCCATATTTAGACGTAATGTTTACAAACTGCAATTTGTAGAGAGATTACCACAAGATACTTAGCGAAGAAGAAATGTGGGATATTGCGATTGGTCATTTAGTGAGTTACTCATGATCAATTTGTGAAAGAGTATTGATTGGTCATGATGACATTGTAGGAAATTCTCTTTTCAACAGATAAACCTAGCACACTGCACCACGTATTTGGCGCGGGCGCCGAAATCATACGAAGCGGTGTCGGCAATGCTCGCAGCTCGGAAGTGCATACTTGAACACGAGGGGGCGCTGCCGGGAGTGCCGCTGCACTTGCGCAATGCCACGTCGAAGTTGGCGCGGGAGCTTGGTACGTACCCACAAACATACCCGTCCATGTGGTAAATCTACTCCTAATATTCTTTGCTCTGTTCTCTTTTTACGAAATTTTGGAATGATTCTATTTACGGTAAATTTTCAGCTTTCGAAAAAATATTTTAACGAAAATTTCGATTCAGGATGCGAATCGAAAATTTGAGTGATGCGGCGTAGTAGTGACATATCAATTTTCGAAAAAAAATCAGCTTTCGAAAGAAATTGTCGCAAGAGAGCTTAATAATATATTTTAACGTGGATGTAAACCCCGATTTTTTGGTTCAAGGTTATGGAAAAGGCTACAAGCATTACGATGCGGCAGGGACGCAAGAATACCTGCCCAAAGAACTGTTACACATGGACTTCTATTCTCGGAGAGGCAAGCCGTCATAACACAGGAAACGAGCCAATCAACAGCCAGCTCCTGATCGCGTGACGTGTCAGGGAATGCTTTGAGATGCTCAGAGCAGTTGTCCGTGCCCGAAATGCATTAACCGATAACAGACTTCGGTTGATGCGTTAAGTTTGGCATGCAGGCTGTAGAGTGCAGCTGTGAGGCTATCCGTTGCGTTAGTGTCGTCAATGCATAAAAACACACGAATGTTCTTGGTTTGTTGCTTGAGTAGAAAGGTCATTATCAAAGAGAAAATACTAACCATGGGTAACATATGTTCCATACTTATATTATGACAGTCAAGGTTGGAGGGATGAGGCGGGGGCATTGGGTTGGGATGGGTGGGGTCGTCGGGTTGGGGTGGGGGGGGGGGCAGAGGTGTAGGGCGAGAGGGGGGCGTCGAATTATGGATGGCCGGGGCGTCGGATTAAGGTTGGGGGGAGGGTCGGGTTAGGGTGGGTGGGGTTGTCAGGTTAGGCTGAATGGGCCGTTGGGTCGGGATAGGGTGGGCGGGGGCGTTGGGTGCGGATGGGTTATGCCGTCGGGATAGGGTGGGCGGGGGCGTTGGGTACGGATGGGTTATGCCGTCGGGATAGGGTGGGCGGGGGCGTTGGGTACGGATGGGTTATGCCGTCAGGATATGGTGGGCGGGGGCGTTGGGTACGGATGGGTTATGCCGTCGGGATAGGGTGGGCGGGGGCGTTGGGTACGGATGGGTTATGCCGTCGGGATAGGGTGGGCGGGGGCGTTGGGTACGGATGGGTTATGCCGTCGGGTTAGGGTGGGCGGGGGCGTTGGGTACGGATGGGTTATGCCGTCGGGTTAGGGTGGGCGGGGGCGTTGGGTACGGATGGGTTATGCCGTCGGGTTAGGGTGGGCGGGGGCGTTGGGTACGGATGGGTTATGCCGTCGGGTTAGGGTGGGCGGGGGCGTCGGATTAAGGGGGGCGGGGGCATCGAGCTAGGGTGGCCGGGGGCGTCGGATTAAGGTGGGCGGGGGCATCGAATTAGGGTGGGTGGGGGCGTCGCATGGGTTAAAGTAGCTTTCATTTTCCGTTCTTACGCAGCTTACGTAGTCTCATATAAGTGACTATTCTGTATCTGATCTAAATAAAATCGGCCAAAATAAACAGCGAAGTAGCAGTGAGTTAATCACCTTGACCTGGAATTCTTAGTTTTATCTGCGTGACATTTTGGGGGGTAAAAATTGATGTGAGAATGTATATAAATGATCTCTCAGGTTAATTAAATTTTGATGACATTGAGCGGTCATTGAAGATCAGAACTAGAATGTGAACAAATTCTAACATGTTTAGTTACCGTTTTTGCTAAAACAACCTATCGTAGGGATAGCCAGAATTGAAAATCCAAGATGGCGGCCATTCTGACCTTGACACTAGGTCAAAGTCCAACAAAAACAAAGTGCACTTACCAAGTACTACAGGTCATCTATATACCAAATAGCGTAGGAAACGGATTATCAGGGTGGGATGGACAGACAGACTGAAGGACAACACCCGAACCATTCGGGATCTAAAGCTCCGGTCGGGAACTAATTACCAGCCTTTCCTGGAGTTGATTTGACATTTTATTGATTTATCCAGTTGTCAGGGCATCCGAGCTCTAAAGGTACATGTTTTGTTTGTGTTATAATAGCGATAGGTCATGGGATTGCTATATTTCGTGCTGGATTTGGACGCCATTGGAGCCAGTGAACTTCAACGCTGTGCTGTTCATTCATAGGCTTACCCCGCGTGTCCGAATCCAGTACAAAGCACCCAGCTCCAGGATCTATCCCTGTAGTTTACACCGTTGATGTGTCACCCGTTGATGCGTTGGATGACGTGGTCGTTAGGTATCTTCCTGCATGATCTTCCTTGTGAGAGGGCAAGGGTAGATGTTGCAAAATTGTGTAGCTGTGGGCTGGAACTCTTGCAAGTCTGTAAAACATAGCAGTATCTAGCACAGAACGGGTACTGTACTCGTTATCGGGTGGGATTTGGGTACTTATTAGATCAATAAACTTGTGACCTTCCTGTACGTGCAAGAAACCATAAAAATGGTTATCAGAGTGAACATCGTCGGAATAAAGCCAGGAGAATGATCTGTGCGTGATTTATTTATGCTGCATTTATCTTAAACTGCCATTCATCAACGGTTGTGAAAATTTTGTTAACTTTTAAAATATATTACCCCCGCCCGCTTGCTAAACAAAACGGCAACGATAGGTCCGCGCATGTCAGTGGAATCTCCATGAATTCAGTAAACACTATAAAGCCAATGGATGTTCACGCCGGATTTTCACAGGCTTAAAATCCCACTTGACGCGTTTCGCCTTTAATTAAGGCTGATTTTTGGTGAAATCCAGTGTTTTCTTTATTTTTAGTTTAGTTCAAAGTTGAGAAACAATTTTTGAGTGTTTATGAGGACGCTTATGTGCTTTTCTTTGTGCTACCCTTAATCCTGCAATTATGAGCATTGGCCCATATGTGTGAGTGCACTGCGTTTGATCCGCATGTTGAGGTGCACTTTATTGTGCTTTACCTGCAAGTGCACCTGTGTTGATGTGTGCAACCCACATGCAAGAGTGCACTCCGTCGATGTGGCCGACTCACATGCAAGAGTCACTGTCTCGATTTGTCCGAACCACATGCAAGAGTGTACTGCGTCCATGTGTCCGACCCATAAACAAGAGTGCACTGCGTCGATGTGTCCGACCCAAATGCAAGAGTGCACTGCGTCGATGTGTCCGACCCACATGCAAGAGTGCACTGCGTCGATGTGTCCGACCCATATGCAAGAGTGCACTGCGTCGATGTGTCCGACCCATATGCAAGAGTGCACTGCATTGCTGTGTCTGACCCACATGCAAGAGTGCACTGCGTCGATGTTTCCGACCCACATGCAAGAGTGCACTGCGTCGATGTGTCCGACCCACATGCAAGAGTGCACTGTGTCGATGTGTCCGACCCACATGCAAGAGTGCACTGCGTCGATGTTTCCGACCCACATGCAAGAATGCACTGCGTCGATGTGTCCGACCCACATGCAAGAGTCACTGCGTGTCCCACCCATATGCAACAGTGCACTGTGTCGATGTGTCCGACCCAAATGCAGGAGTCACTGCGTCGATGTGTCCGACCCACATGCAAGAGTGCACTGCGTCGATGTGTCCGACCCACATGCAAGAGTCACTGCGTGTCCCACCCATATGCAAGAGTGCACTGCGTCGATGTGTCCGACCCATATGCAAGAGTGCACTGCGACGATGTGTCCGACCCACATGCAAGAGTGCACTGCGTGGATGCGTCCCTCATACAAGAGTGCATGTGTGTGTTTTTGTTCCAACACAAGGACATTATGCTCTCCTTGTGTGCAAGAACGCTCCGACATATAAAAACGCGCTGTGTCATATAAGAGCGCGCTATGTGCCCCTGACATATAGAAGCGCGCTCGGTATACGAGCGTGCTGTGCCCCCCCCCCCCCCCCCCGACATATAAAGAGCTCATGTAAGGCGTCGTTGTGCTCGTATATATGAGTACGCTGTGTTGACCTCGGATAAATTATTTATGGGCTTTCATTTCAATGTACGTTTTTTTTCATAAAAGAACTGATTTTTTTGTTATTGTTTTTTTACACCAGAAAGGCAAGTTTTATTTTAATTGGTGTATCTAATCGTTTTTAATAGATCTTATATTGTGACATTTAATAGTTTTAAGAAATCAAAGCATTTAAAGGGCAATAAAAAAATAACTCGATCATTGCAAAATTGTTGTTTATTGCCCATTATCGATAGTGCTTTCGATAACTGAAAATTGCCACCTAAAAAGTAACAATGCCAAACCACGTCGTGTCAAGATATGGAAAATAAATTCACTTCCTTTAGAGAAACTGGACGTTAAATACACTGACAGCTTTATTTCAGTGTTAGGTTTCTGTTCAAATCTTCTTTTTTAAGGTAACCTGTCTGTTCTTTTTTCATTATACATTATATAATTAGAGGCAGATGCCCTATATACAAACCCAACTATTAAACACTACCTCAAACGCAAACGCCTCCTTTGCTAATCAATAGCTTGAATCATGTCTAACCCGAATAAAGTCCTTTTATGGGGGTAACCAAGCAACATTGAATACCTAAGCTGCCATTATAGTGCGTGTTATGCTGCATTTGAATAGAAGTAAATATAAGTATTTGACCGACCTTTCCCAGGCCCCCATATATGTATGCAACGCAATTTTGACGGACACTTCTTCGTATTTTGGTGACTTACAAACAAAGGATCACTTGATTTTTATGACAGCTCGCTCTTAGGTAAGATAAATTTATACTGCATATTTAAGTATGTTGATTAGACGAAAAACTAATGGCTTTTGGTTTGTACTGCGTGCGTGTTTTATTTCCCTCCAAAAATTGATTTATTTCCGGTTGTCTATTTGTGCACGTGATCATGTATGTAAACAATTGATTGTGTTCTGCACGCATTTATTATGCGCATTACACCATATGCTATTAATAGTTACTATTTCGACCAGTCTTTGTGTAATGCAAATGGTGCGTAGAACATTGTGAATGTGTGAACAGTAACTCAGTGCAAATACTTAGGGGAATTATATGTATATCTGTAAAGTTTTTAAGTATTCAAGATTTGGCATAAACTCACTTCTTGCTTTAATAGTTATAAGGAAAAGCAAATAACGCCGCCTACCTTCTCCGAACCACACTTCCCCTCCCCGTTCCCATCCCCCAACCCTCCCCCCCCCCCCAACACACACACACACACAGACACACACATTCAAGCATGCAGTTTCTTTTTTTCTTCTTCCCATCATTATGTGAATTTTTCTCGTTGACCCTTGCTTCAGTTTTTACCGTGGTGATTGTTGACTAGTCTTACGTATAGCGGGCTTGATGGGGCCGTGAATGTACGTGACTCTACTCGTGTGATGTAGTCATGTTTCACAATTGTAACTTTCCTTATGCGCAAAACACAGGTCACTTGATTAAACACATAATGACATTTTTTTACCCTTTATTTATTAAACTGAAATGAAGGTGTTCATTTACTAATGCCAGAATATCATATTTTTTGGCACCGTGTACATGTCAGTTGTGCATGTATGGAATGAAATGTACACTACCTGAGCACGCGAATGAACAATATAAATGAGTTCAGAAGAGGCATGGTGTACGTCTGATAACCAAAAATATCTAACCTTGTAAACAACGGTACATTTTTCTCCTTTCCGAGCTGTAAAAAGTATTGAATAAGAACCAAAAATGAAAAATGAAAAGACGAAACAGGATTATTAGCACCCTCCTTAATATGCCCCACCCCCCCCCCCCCAGAAAAAAGAACATAAAGCCCAAGCTTTAACAACATACATGTAGATTTAAAATGTTTATTGCCGTTACCCTTCTCCCCCTCCCACTCCCACCACAAAAAGCCGAATCTGCCCCTTTCCCCATTGTTTCTGTCGTCGCTTAAAATAAGTCCAGGGTGCAATAAGTTCAAGACGACTCCGTGTAGTGGGGGAGGGGGGGGGGTACACAATATGATTCAGTAGTCCGCCTGTCCAGCTGACTATCGGTTTCGTACAGACACAACTGAAAAGACACTAAACCATATTTTTTTCGTGAAATTCATAACCAGTGTTCATGGAGTATATGTGAGGGCGTTATGAGATTGTCGTTATTTCTGGCAACCTTTAAAGGTCATGGATTTCCACCGGCCTTAAGTCGCACGCCACGTAGCCATCCGTCACGTGACCTGACATCACGTGACCACTTGGCACCTCAACATCATGACAGAGTTATTTCTGCCTAAAGAGACATAAAATCTATTCTGGGTGGAGGTATTTCTGTCGGTATTCGATAACTCCACAACTCCGGACCCAAACTAAATGTTCGATTATATTGTTGATATTCGATATTATTGTTGAAGACATAGTATGAGTATGCCTGCTTCTCATGTGTCCTGATAGTGCCTGAGTATTTGTATGCTGTGTGGTCACGTGATCCAAGCGAACCTGACACTTAAGCAGTCATGTTTTGCTCACTGAGAGATTCACCAGGTGCTGGTAATATTTATTGACTTGGCATGTCTTTCGTTAATCCAGCGCATTAAAAAAACAACTTCTGATTCATTTAAAACGCTTGAAGTATCTTCTATTTTGTGGCCAACGGCATTATTGGGCATACATGTTTCAAGGGATATGTTCTAGTTTAAAGTGTTAAATATTGTAGCCTTTTGCTTCAGGCACCAAAGGTTGTCACTTCAATGGCGTTTTACTTAATTAAGAAAATAGGCGTGCAGAGTGTACCAAAAAAAAGCGAAGAGAATAGTAAAGTGCAGTTTATCAGGGATGACATATCCTAATTGCTGACAAAAAGCTTTGGTTACAAAAATATTCCAATTATTATTAAACCACCTTCCAGAAATTACCCCCTACCCCTAAACATTGTAAAGCAAAAGTGACAAGCGTGGTGGGACTTTCTATTTATTTCGCAAACAGCTAGAGTCGGTTTTTTTTAAAAGGCCCCGTATTCTATCGGAGGTCATTTGATTTAGAAGATTGTCTCATTCTTAAGGCATGTTCCCACAGTAGTTCCGCATGGTTGCCTGTGCATTGGCAATTATCCCTCCCCTCAGCCTAGTGCCGATGGGGTTTCTTTTAAAAAAAAAGAAGCATTTTTGACATGGTTGAGTCACTGCCAAAGAATTGTTGTTATGATGATTAATAATATAATGATATTTTAAACTGATTAATTTTGAATTCGTACCGGCACTTTACGGTCATCATGATTGTACTTGATTCATTTGTAAGTTTGTGTTGATGTTTTTTTTAAAATATTTTCCATAGCAATGTTGCGTTTAAACAAAGAATATTTACTGTATTTTATGGAGTTTTCCTAGTTCATATTCATCAGACATCGCAAGCTCATTTTTTTTGTTGCGCTATGAAAAAAACGGTGCAAAAAAGTGAGGCAAAATAATGCAGTATAGCAAACATTAGTGCTATCACTTTGATATTACAGAATCTTCGATTTCCTCTGCTTTTAGCAAAACCTTTTATCCGAGTCGTGTCTTAGTGCCATAAATCATGCTGTGCCCCTAAAGTTATCGAAAGCAGTTTTGCAAGTAAAGGCTATTTTCAGAGCAGTTGTGCATCATCAAACTTTCATGTTTTGACATCTGTTTATGGGGGTGAAATTGATCATTGTTTCTACTTTTAGAGCCTCGAAAAATTGAATGTGAAATTGATATGACCTGATACGCACACTGCGCTCTTGTCATTGCAATGCTTTTATGCACTCAAAAATATTACTCTCAGCTCATCAATTCTTATATTCAATCGCCAGCTATATAGAAACTGGCACCATTTTACGCCCATTTACTCCACAACATTACGCTCACGTCCAATCCTTTTTTTTTTTTTTCTTTTTTTTTTTTTTTTTTTTTTTTTTTTTTGTTTCGTAAGGTTATCAGTGTATAATGGGGTTGTTTAGGGTGGGCCAAAGTCAGGCGTTGACCACACTCAATGCAATCAAGCTGAAACAGCATATGCTCGGCTTCGGCTTGAGCAGCGAATTAGGGCCGGGTCTTTGTGGGAGTTCTTGTTGGGAGGAGGGAGGAGGAGTGGTTATTTGTGTTCTTTTTTCGTGGTAAGGGGTGGCGTTCATCCGCGTGGCATGGCACTCAACCTTGTAAAAGGAATTGTCATGTTCGGTTGAAATTTGATTCAGGGGTGAACATTAATAGAAAGGCCTCGGTCACTACAACCTGGCCCGGTTTGCATATTATTTGTTTTTTAATAATAATAATAATGAGTTTTTATATACCGATTTTCCAGTGAACCTGCTCAAACCGGTTTACAATTCGCTCATACATGTATATAATTGTAGATTATTATAATTTCGACCTGCCCATATAGTGTCTCTGAAATCCCTATATATTGGCACATACGCATAACAATAATGCAACCCTGATTTGGTATCAGAGGACTATATAGACACACCGACATCCCTCGGGGGTTTGCAAATTGTCATGATTCCTGACCACGAGCAGGATTCGAACCCCGGCTACAGATCCACAACTGCATGGCTGGCAAGCGTCTTTACCACTCGGCCACCGAGCCGCTGTCACTAATCCAGGTGTTTATTCCAGTTTAGACTATATTCAGAATGTAGAGCATCTCGACCGTGCCACGTACTACTTAAAGCTGTGCAGGCCACAACAGTGTATCATATATAGATATTCTATAGTATCAATTGTGACTGCTTACATGGTAGCTTTTCTATGATTACTATCACGTGTGACTCTTAAATGCTAAATTTTCCATGTCAGATGTCACAAAGGACACAGGTGAAATTTCACCTGTGACTCCTGCTTGGCAGTTATTCTTATAATCATTGTAACAGCGTGTAGCCATTTTATACAAAATTGGCATTCGAAAGTCGCTTTGCGTCATTTAGTTCTACAGTAACAACCTTATGACCATTTCTTTGTATTGTTGCGTGGTAACCATCACGATTGCGTTTGTTGGAAAATAACTGTTGCGTGGCAACTCTTTGTACCTTGCTTTCATGTAGGACTTGCGAAATGCGAATCGCATGTACTCGTTTGATGGTAAGTATTCTGTGGTGTGACATGAAAACTAGAAAGTAACAACCCCGCGGTGGGCTGTTGGAAGCCAGCACCAAGTCGTGAGGAGGTAGTCTCTCCACGTAATCCCTTTTGGTTTCGACGTTCGCAGAATTCTTTGCTTTCAGGAGCTAGTACCTTGCAATGTCGTTTCTATTCTTTCCCAGTTAGATGTGTTGCGGTAGTCGTCGCTTGTGACTGGCCTCACAAGCTTAGTATGCCATATGGTTGGTGACTGCTTCGTGGCAGCTGCTGTACTTTCCACGCGTGACCAGGTAGTGACTGTTCTGTTTAGTTTGGTTAGTATCGTTTGTGACTGCTTCATGGCTGTAGTTGTCACGTGTGACCGGGTAGTGATTCTTCTGTTTAGTTTGGTTAGTATCGTTTGTGACTGCTTCATCGCTGTATTTGTCACGTGTGACCGGGTAGTGATTGTTCTGTTTAATTTGGTTAGCATCGTTTGTGACTGCTTCATGGCTGTATTTGTCACGTGTGACCGGGCAGTGACTGTTCTGTTTATTTTGGTTAGTATCGTTTGTGGCTGCTTCATGGCTGTATTTGTCACGTGTGACCGGGTAGTGATTGTTCTGTTTAGTTTGGTTAGTATCGTTTGTGACTGCTTCATGGCTGTATTTGTCACGTGTGACCGGGTAGTGATTGTTCTGTTTTGCTTGGTTAGTATCGTTTGTGACTGCTTCATGGCTGTATTTTTCCCATGTGACGAAGTAGTTATTGTTCTGTTTAGTTTGGTCAGTGTCGTTTGTGACTGCTCCTGGGCTGTATTTGTCACGTGTGACCGGGTAGTGATTGTTCTGTTTAGCTTGGTTAGTATCGTTTGTGAGTGCTTCATGGCTGTATTTGTCACGTGTGACCGGGCAGTGATTTTTCTGTTTATTTTGGTTAGTATCGTTTGTGACTGCTTCATGGCTGTCTTTGGCACATGTGACCGGGTAGTGATTGTTCTGTTTAGCTTGGTAAGTATCGTTTGTGACTGCTTCATGGCTGTCTTTGGCACATGTGACCGGGTAGTGATTGTTCTGTTTATTTTGGTTAGTATCGTTTGTGACTGCTTCATGGCTGTCTTTGGCACATGTGACCGGTGTAAGGAAACGTTTTGACCCCAAAAATAAATCGACCCCGGTCGATTTGTTTTAAAACAAACAGACTCCCCGGTCGATTTGTTTTAGAACAAACAGACTCCCCGGTCGATTTGTTTTAGAACAAACAGACTCCCCGGTCGATTTGTTTTAGAACAAACAGACTCCCCGGTCGATTTGTTTTAAAACAAACAGACCCCCACTGAAATGTTTTAACCCTCTTATTTTATGTTGATTTCTTTATTTCTTTCCACATATGGCCACCTTATTAGTTTCTTTAATTGAAAAAATAACTATATCCATGAAAAACAATTTATTTAGCAACTAACATCTATATTTTCAAACACGAAAACACTTCCAACACCACTAACATACAGTCACCAAAAAATCTGTCCAAGCTCAATAATGGCATTTCAAAGGCTCAAAATAATAATTTTCTACATCAAGAGGTAGAAAATGCTTAAAATAGTATTTAAAAACCATATGCACCTTTTTTACTTCCATTTTATATTCAAACATGATTATTTGGAGGGGGTCATTTTATTACAGGGGAGGTCTGTTTGTTATGGCGGGCTTTCCCAACACAAATCGATCGGGGGGTCTGTTTGTTTTAAAACAAATCGACCGGGGGGTCGATTTGTTTGGGGGTCAAAACATTTCATTACACCGGGTAGTGATTCTTCTGTTTATTTTGGTTAGTGACTGCTTCATGGCTGTAGTTGTCACGTGTGACCGGGTAGTGATTCTTCTGTTTAATTTAGTTAGTATTGTTTGTGACTGCTTCACGGCTGTATTTATGACCTGTGACCACGTAGTGATTCTTCTCTTTTAGTCAGTAGCGTCTGTGACTGCTTCGTGGCAGGTGTTTGTCGGACATGATTATGTGTGACTATGCAGCTCTTTTGACTTGACTCTTCTAAACCAAGAATAGTATAAGAAGTATCAAGGCAAATCTGGACATACAGACAAATCAATGATGGCATTATTTACTATTTAGTTTCTGGATTAAAAATATGATACAATATTCTTTATATTTACCTTGAAGAGGCTACTCACTGTTTTAAGTTAATTGCTAGGGAATTTTTGAGGGAATTTCATTTGTATTTGAACACTTTCATTATTGATATTCTGGTAGAAAAACTGAGCTATAACGTTACGTCATCATGCAGAACAATCATTATTAAACAGCGACCGTCTCTTCTGTTTGAAAATGCAAGCCAGAATTGAACTTTGCTGAAGGAGAATTTTTAGGACCGAGCAAAGTTCACCAATGGAGATAAAAGGAACAGTGTTGGGCTTTTCGCTTGTTATTCACACATTTTAAGGTTGTATTGTAATAAAGAAAATTTGACTTTGAATTATAGCGCCAAATGTAAGATAAAATAACGGTATATAAGAGACAGTAGAGCTACTTAAAACTGTCCTGCCGTGCTCAAAATAAAAAGTGTGCCTGAGAAGCAACAGATTTATCAGTAATTTCGGAGCCAGGTAAAGCTACTCAGAAGAGCAACGGTATAGTCCCTTAAGAGCAACACCGGCTCTGCAGCGGTAGCCTCAGCACCTCATTACAGTAATTCACTAAATTCTCGCTTATTTTGATTCTGAGAGGAGATTTCCTGCCCAAATCAAAGGCAGATGGCAAATCAAGCGAGGTAATACCCGCCCTCCATCACAGGTCGTGGATAAAGTAGTCTCTCCAACGTGATCCCTTTTGGCTTCGACGTTCGCAGGATTCTTTGCTTTCAGCCTCTCAGTGAGTTGCCACAATTTACTAATTACCTGCCTCCTTGCTCTTTAACACTGCTTAAAAGGAAACAGGGCCAGGGGTTACAGCTGGTTTCGTGTATTTACCCCTGTTGCCCTACAGTTTCTTCTGGCTTTTCATGCTTTCTGGGAATTCACCGCTGTCCTTTATTTGTTTTCAGTAATTGCTGCGAAAAGGGGATGGGGGTTGGGAGAAGGGGGTGGGGAAGGCGAATCTGAGTAAATAAGCGACATGCAACAATACTACACCTTTCATGTTATGCCCCTGCATTATGTGCCAGGCTCATGGTTCTGTGTAATGTGTCAATTTTTTGTTCCTGTATAATGTGTCAATTTTTTGTTCCTGTATAATGTGTGAAATAATGTGTCAATTTTATGTTCCTATATGATGTGCCAATTTTATATTCCTGTATAATATGTCAATTTTGTGTTCCTGTACAATGTGTCAATTTTATGTTCCTGTATAATGTGTCAATTTTATGTTCCTGTGTAATGTGCCAATTTTATGTTCCTGTATAATGAGTCAATTTTATGTTCCTGTATTATGCGTAAATTCCCTGGCATTTTACACATCAGTATATTTCAGACATTAAAAAAGAGGCATTTATTTTAAAACATCGTCGTTGCAAAAAGATTTTAAAAAATAAGAATTTATTTTTTCGACAGCGTTTAATTTTTGCACATTTTTTTCCTTCTTTAAAACTGGCCATATGACTGATGTTTTGCCTCCACTTGTCATTGTCTATCAGAAAAAAAACCAGCTCTGTGGCACTTGTAACCACGCCCAAAGACAACGGAGTTTCCTTTCTGTTCAGCAAGGGAAGGGTGCGGTCAGGAATATCTACGCCGAGTGCAGAAGCACTCGTGAGCTTTCTGCCGTCAAGTCATGGGTTTCAGACATAACAGGGTTAACAGTTCAGTGACAAAGCAGATATGAAACAACCATCACAGGTTGCCCTTCCTCCCTCCCCCCCCCCCCCAAAAAAAACGGTCTGCATCTGAGAAAAGGTCATGCGTGCTTTCGTACATCTGAGCTCTCTAACCCGTGCCTTTACAACAGGAAAATCAAACGGTGACAGTATCCCCCCAAATCAATGAAAAATCACGACAGCTCTAAAAGCAAGATAATAGGCATAATTGCATCTGGCTTTTGTGAACAAAGCTACCCTGTATTTTCTATTTCGTTCGTTGTTCGAATAGTTTGGATAGATTTCATTGTACCTTTTGTAGTTTTTTTTATTGTTGTTGTTGCAAGCTTGTTGGGGTCTCTCAACTTTTTAATTTCAATTCCGACCCCAAATGCAAATACTGCACTTTATGGTTGGTGAGCCTTTTCATTTGGAGACAATTATCCCTTAAGGTAGAAAGAGAAAAGAGGAGAACCATTCAGTGAGTACGGAACAGTGGGTGAAAACCGAATAATGAATCCCGTAACCTTGTTTACAATCAGAAGGCAAAGGATGTAGGTTTCTAAGTGCCGTTCAAAGTTGGATCTTTCAGGAAGCTGCACGCCAGGTCCCAATTAGCAGACGGAGGAAAAGTGTAGCGTATGCATGGTACTGCTCAGCCGACAAAAGGGACAGGAAAGCGAATTTGTCATGTCTGTGCTTTGGCGAAAGAGTTGCTTGTCCGCATTTTTATCTTTCGTAGTATTTTTACTACTTATAAATTTCGTTTTGGTATTTAGAATGGCGTCACCTTGCCAAATAAAAGTGAAATTGTTAAAAATTATCACCCCCATGCTAATTACTATAATCATTAAGAAGTCACGCGTTAAAACTTTCTCAAGTTAGAAGATTGGGCAATGTCTGTGTGACTTACCGAAAGCTGTCGTTATGTGCCTTCTAATAATCATTTTAAAGAGTGGATTCACAGTTTGGTCAGTTTAGGTTCGAAAAGTATTCCAATGCCAGAAATTGTGTTTTGCCGTCGAGTAATAACTATGGCGCTACAGTTCTATGGTTTGCACAGCAGGACACCTCTTCCCCTTCTTCTTCTTCTTCTTCTTCTTCTTCTTCCTTCTAAATTGCTGGTTTGGTCAGAGTTATGTGCTGTTGGCCCCTACCGCTCTAGTTCATGAGGGACGCGAGTGCTGTGTTCATCGGTTTGGAAAAGGAGTGCACTTGTACGAAGCCCCTTACACCCCTCTACCCGTTCATTTTACAAGCCTGAGTGGAGGGGAGGGGGGAGAGGAGGGGGGCGATGCATGCTTTGTCCGGTTTTTAGAAGATATGTGAAACCTTTAAAATGACCACACCGATAATGAGTTTTTGTGAATAATTATTAATTTCGCCACGTTCGTAGCGGACACTGTGGCCATCCACGTATTTACAGCCGCCCTTGCAGTTTTCCCTGCCCTTTGTCCACATACTTGCAGGGGCATTCATCTGTTCCTTGCTAGTAACCAGCAACTGTGTTGGTTTAACCTGTGTTTCCAAAATCTTCACAATTTTAGGAAATGAGTGTCCAGAGCTTCTTCACAAAAATACAGCAGAACGCCATTTGTGTTTTCATCGCGCTTCGTTTTTCTTCAGGGGAAACGTTCAATGGTTTCGGGAGAGACGGTAGTTCTGCAAACTATTGCTTATCCGAATATGATGCGTTTCCCGACATAGAACTGCAAAGTGATTGTCAAAGACACAGGGAGAGAGCCACCCTGGAGCGATGGAGGGGGGGGGAGAGAGGGATTCACGTACAAATACGTACCTGTTACTTTTTATCCCTAAGTTTAAAAATACCCCTTTTTACCAAACGCGGAATGCAGATCCGGGAAAAATACGCGGATTAGTTGACAATTACCCACACCCCCTTTTTTTAACGAAACTGGCACTCCGCGCGAAACCGCGCCTGGTTTAAAAATCCCTTCCTCCGAGTGATTTTTTTTATTGGGACACGATAAGATACTAAGATTCCTCCCCCGCCCTCCACCACCCCCGGCGGGGTGAAAGTGTGAGGAGCAATTGGAGAGCAATTGTCTTTTGAACACTCCGTCATTTTTAAGTTATATCTGTACCATGCAGTACCACCTAAATTTAGCATTCCAGTTTTTTTTTCTTGAGGGCTATTGAAGAATGTGGGTTATCACTTGCCCTCTTGAGCTTTTCTTATTTCGATAACGCATTTTATAGCCATGACTGTGTGACTAAATCAATGTTTTATAATAACGCATAGCGTGCAACAACTGCGACCCTGGTTAGGACTGATATTATTGGCTGCTTTTGTCATCTGTATGATTTCGCTCCAGAACACTACCAACATCATGCAGCCCCGCCCCCTCGCTCCCCCTCCCCGCCCCCACCCCCGATATGAGCATGGAAAGTAGCCACGTGGAATCTTCCATTGGAATTTTAGTTTATCCAGATAATTATCCCTAAACTATCTCATGTATGTTTGCCTTCGGCGCAGTACATATTTTTATCAGAGATGTGTGGGTACACATCGTGGGTTCCGACTGAAGAATGCTGCACGCGAACCGCGAAACAAAAGACCCCACATCTCGCGTCTCATTTGCCCAGCTCAATGAAGGCGTATCTTCGGGATATTTGATTGCACGGAAGACTTATCTCAAGCATTGCAGACAGATCGATTAATACAACAGGAAAGATTTTACACTCAAATAATTGTAATGTTATAGAATATTTCCATTCATAAGTGCTTAGAGGCAAGCTTTTAAAAATACAGATCCATATCTTCACGTTTCTTGGTTTCTGAGCAGCTTCCTGGACAAAAAATGTCAAAGGACACTGTAACCACCCGGCACAACAATAGTGGTCCAGAGCGTGTCGCAGTGTGTGGTTCCGAGTGAGATTCTCCTATATGTGATTTGCCAAAAAAATGGGGGAACTTAAAAGATTTTCCCCATTTTTAACACTACTCCTCTGAGAATTTTTTTCTTATTTATATAGCTATTTTTATTTATTTATTTTATTATTATTATTTTACATTTGATTGGCATCAGTTTAAAAAAGAAAGTGACGAAGTTGGAGAAATTGATATAACTGTTAAATTTCGATTTCAGACATTGTTATACCTCGATGTAAAAGAACCAGAGACTCGTAAGAGTGAATTTCCCCAAGTCAAAAGTAGAGCTGATTCCCACAATTCATCAGAGTTCGCACGATCTTAAAAAAACCTTGAAAAAACATGGAAATGAAATGACCAACCTAGAAATGACATGGAAGGCTTCCAAAGTGTGTAAGAGAGTTTTTACTAGGTGGTTCTTTACCCGGCTATTACTCTTTTCTGCTACCCGCCGGTGCAAGGTTATATATTTCTTCGCCTATATATGTGGTAAATTCAACGGTATCATTTTGATGACGCCATTCGACTCGAAATTTCCGGAAGTGGACAGTCGCCACAATTATGCTTACGATACACACATACAGGATGTCTGCAAATGTAACTGAATTAGTTTTATTGCGAAATCACACTGTCCTCAAGTGTTTTCTTGTAATCCTGTCTCATGCAGTACTGTGGTGTTTACTCGACATCAGTCCAGGTACACGATACTAGAAACTAGTACCGTACGGCGACATTTCAACAACATTTTTTTTCCTAACCGTAAATATAAGCATTTTTATGTTTTTGAAACAATATATGATTGATGTCTATGGCTTTTGTTTCATTCCAACTGACAAGTCCCCACTTGTGATGTCACCGATAAGTATGAAAAAAGTGTTTATGTGAACAAGATTTCCATACTGATGCAAAACCTACCTAGCCCTATGCAAAATGGATGCAAAATTCAAAGCTGTTTCATTTGGAAATGATGTCACAAAATTCACTAAAAGAAAAGGAAGAAACCTAGACGTGTTTTGTTACCCTTCAATTTAAGACCAATGGTAGCTTCATAACAGTTTAGCCTTGGATTCAATTATAGAAATTATGTGATACTAATTACTAATAAATAAATGTTGTCAATAGAATACCTTAAAACTGTTACTGTTGATGAATGTCAAGAAATAAGAATTCAAACCTTTCACTTGGTTGATACAAAGGAGTGGACTTAATCTTCTCTTGATGAATATTTATGTAATAAAACGAGATTTCAAAGTTTCCAGATATTCAAAAACACAACGTCATGACTGATGTCACTTTAAAAATGGCATTCAAGATTGGTAAGGAAAAGATGATTGATATTTGGATCTGCACACAACACAATTTATCACATGATATCAGTTTAGTCCACTCGACCCAAAAATCGAGAGCAGTTACGTGTAAATATACAAGCTTTTTCAACTTGTGTCCTGACGTTTACTATTGATTATCTTCTTAAAGCCAATGTCCAGTGGCTTGTTTATGTTTGTCAAAATAACGCAAATGTTAACTAGGCTGATTTCGCTACCGAGAGCGAAATTAAATTTCGAAATGCAGAACATGTATAAGAATCACAAATGTGAAACAGACACACAAATGGCTAAATAGTAAAAGTGTAAGATGCTAACCACTGACCGTGTTTGGGGGTTGGGGTGGGCCGAGGGTCATACAGAACCTCGTGAGGTTCGTCTCATACATTCATGCTACCTTCATCTTTCACAATATATCTAATACAGCAGTAAATGGACACCAATTTTCTATGGCAAACCAAAACGGACGAAAGGTGCAAGGTTTGAAATGTAGCTATTTAAATGTAGATTTATTTCATGCAAATCAATACAATACACTTGTTACATTTTGATCAGTCTTGAGGAAAAGCCCGAAAATGCAAGAAAAATATTAAATGTAAATTTATATTAAAAGTTCTATTACCAAAACTGAAACTCAGAATTGAAACAGCAACAGCAGGGCGTAACAAGCACACAGCACAACACGTTATAACTGCCCACACGCCTGTGTGTACTTATACACATATATATATATATATATATATATATATATATATATATATATATATATATATATATATGAGCTTTAGTGACAAAATGTCAATGTCCGTTTTTAGATATAGAATGCAAATAAATTTTTCAAAACTTAGAGGAGGAGCCACTAGACCTACTACAGGATCTCTTTGTCAAATTTGACTCTCCTTGCTGTATCCACCTCAAGATCGTGTATATGTTACAGGGAATCTGTGTAATTAGGGATTTCATGAAATCCCTAGGGAATTCGTGTAATGAATAAGCTCATATTGATTATAAAACTATTTTGAAAACTTATCCATTCAGGAAGGCTGTTTAGTGGTTCTTCAAAACTGTGTATCTCTTTTCACATCGAAAGGAATTAGAATTTATCATCCAAAATAACAGAATTTGGCGTGAAATGTCACATAAGTTACATAGGATAAAAACTATCACTTAATTCAGGTACTGAAGTATCTCATGGATGATAGTTTGGCAGTCAAGTGCTTTGAGTATATTATTTCAAAATCAATTATTAATTTCGGTAAAATACTACATTGCAAACATGAAAATTCTCAATAAAAACATCAAAATTGATTGAGCAAGCTATTACACGAATCCACTAGGGATTTCATGAAATCCCTAATTTCACAGATTCCCTGTAACATATACAGGGATATAGTTGGTATGATTAACGCGTATATGCGCAGGTATATATACGGTATGACAGCATGTATATATACAGGTATATACACGATGACATTTCGTCCATATGTATGTATGTATGTATATCTATGGTATGATAGCTAGCACATGTGATGCGGTATATTCGGTATGACAGCGCGTATATGTACAGATATATACACGACGACACCTCATATATATGTATGTATATACTGCTTTGCCATTAGACACTTGCATGTAAAAGGTTTACTTCTGAGAGTTAGGTATGAGTGCATCAAATTAAGAAAAGTTTACGTTCCTGGTCTGTCGAAACCTTAGAAATACATATTTGGAAGTAAAAATTTTACGCAAGATGTCTGCTAGAGACGTATGCTAACTTCATTCCTGAGGCTAACCGCACAACCAGTAATCTGTGTTATGTACGTCATGCATTTTGAAAGGCTAATGAGAGTTTGTGAGAGGTGAACTAAGAATTTTGGAATTTTGTTTTGCATCGGTCTCTATAAATGAGAGTTTTCCACAGATTTCACATAAAAGTTTTAACCTGTTTTAACCTTTACTGCGCCGCTCTGTCGGTCGATTCGACTTCTATTCGAGTTTAATGTTTGTCTTTACTTTATTTTGTGGCGCTGATTACGATCACCTTTGTGGTTCTTATAACAACGTAACAACTACACATTCCTAGGTGTTAATCATCTTTGACTTCACCAAAATCAATAATGGTTGATTGTCTATTTGAGGAACTATTTTAAAATACCGAGGCCTGTCCTATTTTAAAGGTCTTTCAATCAGCTCTGCTAAATATGGATAAGTATTTCTGTCACCAACTGCAAATAAACAGACGGGAAATGTTTTTTGCAGTTCGTTTATATCCGATACCAAGCCGTTTCTATGGTAAAACGTCTGGGTATTTCTCACATATAACTGCACTTTTATGCGGTACTCGTTTAGCCTGGTTGAGGGCAATGTCATAAAGAGTTGTGTTCTATCTTTATTGCCATATAAAGTAGTGTTCTGTATGGGTCCTAGTTTGATTTTTCGCTTTTCTTGCTTGTTTTATTCGGTTAGATGTCAAATTAGATGGCCATGCTACATATTTTAAGGTACAATTGGCCTACTACTTGCGCCTAGAGCATCTCTCACCTTGCCTTTAAGAGTCCCACACAAAGTGCAGTTTGTTGTCCTGAAAAAGTGCAAGAAATAATTAAAGATAGCTAAGAAAAAATCTCATTCTCATTCATTTAGCATATTGTTGCAACAGTTTGGAAAATTATTTCACCAAGAGCAGTTCTTCGTAAAGATGCTACTTCTTAGGCTGTCCTGTCTGTTTTTCTCTATTATTCAGCTGAACTGTATGACTATCGCCAGAGAATGAGAACAAGTGTGAACACATTCCTAGGTGTCAATTGAACAAGTGTGAACAAGTGTGAACATTCATTTTCTTAATCACAAAAATGTTTGCGATTCCTCCCTCTGCCATAAACAGACTTATATTTTTACAGGTTGTTATTGTTCGACGTTACCGCTAAAGCCGTGTACTTGTGTTTTCTTTGAAATTTAATTATGTGTTTCTTTATCTCTCATATTTGATCCGTAATATCATTAATTGTTCTTAATTCTGGTTAATTTCATTGATATTGAGGAAATTATTTTATTTTAATGAACGTGGAGGAGGATGACGATGGTTGGGAATGACGCACGAATATTTTTTTAAAATACTACAAATCATTGATCTGAAGAAATCTGTGTGGTATGAACGCCCAATTTCTTGCACAGGAGAGATTTTTACTTAAACGGGGGTTTAACTGAATGAGCAACGTGTATGTGTAGTTGGACAATATAACTGAATAATTCTCTGAGTATTGGTTACTGTTTGCTGCCCCAGATTAGATCACTTAGAATGTGCCGTTAGATATATTACTGCTTCTGTTTCCAAGCGGGCAATCCAACGAACGGGTATGGCGTCCTAAATAGGATAAGATAATGGTAAGATAAACAAACTAAAGAGTATACTTAATTAAACTAAAGCTATGGACAAAAATTATATATATTTTATAGAAAATGAAGGTGACAAACGTAAGTGCTAGAGAGGTATCTTGTAGAAAGAGCACTACGAATGTAACTATTTGGAGGAGACATTGTGTGCATAAGTACAATATGCTAGTTTCAGGCTAGGTACATTGCACTATCATTGAGTTGACATAAAAATAAAGTTCTCCACTTGATTCAACCATTATTGCCTACTTGTTTTTTAAGATAATTTCTAAAATTAAATAAATAAAGTTAAGCGAGCCAACCATCTTCAAATAATATTTTCCAAAGCAATGATCTATTCAAGTATATCTTTGACTTTGTTATGTACATATAAGAAAACACAACAATGTTCGTTTCATTTTAATCACCAAGTCACCATCTTGTACTAACGGATTAATTTAGACCAATGGCTCTTCTAAGCAGGGAAAATCAGTCCTACTGTTGTCAAGATTGAATGTACGACATTTAGACCAGTGAGATAAAGGCTAGCGACATTTAGAACAGGATATTTGGTCCAACGACGTTTAGGACAGCGATATTATAGCTATGTTGTCAGCTGCGACATTTATGCCAGATTTTATTGCAGTAATTTTTTGCGAGTGTAGTGAAAATTCACACAGCTATAACAAATAAGTTCTAGAAGTGACGTCTTGATTAATGACAGGAGCTAATCTGATAGTAGGAGCGTGATCTCCGCTGATTTTCTGAGAGCCAAGTAGTTATTAGATATTTAACCAAAAATTGCAATTACAAGTAAGTTTATTTCATTTTCTGGGTCTTTTCTCTTATCAAGTGATCTACAGCAGGTTTTAGATATTTTACTGGACAACTGCAATTGCAAAAATGGCAGTTAAGCTCATCATGGGCTGGAGTCACCGTCGGAAGTTACTCTTCAATTTAAATAATCTGTTCGGTGTAAAACCTGACCTCATCTGAACACCGTGACTCTTCAGTATATGCTTTTATTATTATTATTATTATTATTATTATTATTATTATTATTATTATTATTATTATTATTATTATTATTATTATTATTATTATTATTATTATTATTATTATTACTATTATTATTATTATTATTATTATTAGTTGTTGTAGTAGTAGTAGTTCTTGTTCTTATTATTACTATGCACATGTTTATCAAGAACTCGAGTGTATTAAAACTGAAATGTCGCTTAAATGTCGCAATGGGCAACGTGATGGCACCGTCTTAAATGTTGGTGGACCAAATCACTATCCTAACTGTCGCTGGCCTTTATGTCGCTGACCTGTTTGTCGGGGCACTGTCGAGATTGACCATGTTTTACTGTTCGTCAATGTAAGCACATTTCCA
Source organism: Protula sp. h YS-2021 (assembly GCA_949752745.1). Classification (NCBI taxonomy): domain Eukaryota; kingdom Metazoa; phylum Annelida; class Polychaeta; order Sabellida; family Serpulidae; genus Protula; species Protula sp. h YS-2021. The sequence continues at coordinate 13,782,524 of OX457027.1, read as the reverse complement.
CATGATTTCTAATTCATACAGCTACTGTAATTAATAAAACAAAAACTAACTGTAGTGATGGTTCTTAGCTATGCAGTCCACAAACCATCAGAACAGGATTTTAGTGCATCCGATTAGTCGTGCAGAACTGCAGCATACATGTGTGTGGTGTTTGGTGATTTCAACTCCCTACTCACCTAATACAACTTATTTCTCCAATTTCTATCTACAACGAAGGTAAATTTACGTTAGGAAATAAATTATTTTATAAATATCTTTTAAAATATGCCATGCACATGTTTGCGCTCTCTTTGAACGCGCCAGTGTCAGTAAAAGTAGGTTATTTGTATGATGCAAATGAATCATTTCTGATTCTTGAAAGTGATACCTTAATTTGCGCCATTTTATAGCAGACGATATAAGGTTGCAGAGAAAAGGCGCAATTCTTGTTTTAAAGAAGCTGTAACTTAAATGACGTAGGGTGTAAATATATGCACACATACAATCTACTTTCTGCATTTTTTGCAAACTTTGTCCTTGAACCTCTTGTTTTCATAACTGAGACTTTTCCAACTCAACGCCAAACCCCTGCATTTCCATTTAGTTAAATATTCTGCTTGTCATTTGGAGTTAAGTACACTTATGCATACACACCTGGGCTGTAAAATGAGGTGTATTTTTATATATTTTAGCTATGAAACTGAACACAACATTAAACCAATTTCTTTCAAATACTTGCAGATATCAGGACCGCTTTATGAATATGTATTTGTTAGTATGTTGATTGACAGTTTAGTGTTCTGTGCGGCAATTGAGAAAACGCACTTGGATTCACAACTGGTATGTCTTTGTATGCCTAGAACGTAGGCTGGAAAGTGTATTTATAACCAGCGATGAGATATGAATGCCAGATATTTCTATGGATATAGCAACAGCAGATGAACAACCAAATAAACTGTGCAAATTATTAAGCAAATATAGATGATTATAGCATTTGCCTGTCGGTATCATCTTTTGACAGAATTTGCTTGAGAGTATTTTTGATAACAAAAAGCTGATAAACGGCTGAACTTGGTCCTTCAGAATTATCATACGGATAAAGTGGAGTTGGGTATGTTTGGTTTGAACTTGAGCCTGCCAAATGGCCATTATTTATGATTAGTCTATACCATTACCCTGTGGGTATCTCTGAAATAATCAATCGGTATCTCTTTTCGTTGCCGTAACTTAACTTGACCCTGTATTTTTACCGCGCATTTCAAACTTACTTGTGTAAGTCAAAGCAAATTTAGTTATGTGATATTTACATTTTTACGTTGCAAAACACTTCAGACAATTCCACTAAATTGGAACTGAAAGCCTTGGTAAATTACTGCTAATGGATAATTTGTTTTCGATAACAAGAAAACAAGCATGTAGAGGGATCTATATACACACAAGATATGGATGCAGAAGCTATTGGGTAGGTATATTGTTGACAGTTGTGTGGTTTAGAGAAGGGGGTACTTAGCTAATGTCTGCCAGTCCTTGCTACAGTATCAAACGCCTTATCTCACAGATTCTGTCGAAGATCTAAAAAAAAAACTGCCTCTGCATGTAAGCCGTTTTATTTGCACTGCAAAAATTAGCATTGTATTATTGTTTTATTTTCGTGACAGACACAAAAAGGGCCATTTGTATTTCAAATTTAGGACGGTTGGCGCGCCAAAAAAGGCAATGCCCGGGAAATGCAAGTTTGTCTAACGTTCAAACAGATCTAATTATAGCTGTTCAAACCGTCAGAAAAACATCGGTGATCATATTTGTACAAGGTACTAAAGCGTTCTGCCACAAGGTCCCAATCATCTCTACCCCTTTGCAGATTGCACACCTTGCACTTGAACTTTATCCAAAATCATAGGCCAGATGATCATGGTTCTGCCCCCCAGTCGTCTTTGCTAAACCCCACTCTGTGAACTTCAAATCTGTGTCTAAAATTTATTGGCGTCTTCTCTGTTTTGAATGAGGGTGGTGTTTTGAAAGCGTTTGACACTGTCCATACAGCCGGCGAAGGCTTTGACAGGTTCTATTCACCTGTCGCTGACCAAGCTTGATGTTGTAATAAATGTAATGTAGGAAAATATAATTGAAGATTCGGGTTTCTATTTTATGGGGCTAACGTTAACCAACAAGGCTGTCAGTTTGATTTGCGACAGGGGCATTATTTTCGCATCCATTTATAGGTTTACTGGTTAAACTTGTATTACAACTATCGATTTGTTTTGTCCTTAATTTTGACTAATAACAAATACACAACGAAATTCAAAGTTGATTATATTTGATTGAAAGGTAGCATGAAATTCCCGTTTCTCTATTTGTTTAGAGAAAGAAACAATATGCCTTAACCTTGGTAAAAGAAAAGACAATTTTCTGGAGGCTTTTTGTGAAGTTTATTTATGACACAAGCAATCCCGTTAACCCCCTCGATATTTGTTGTTATCACACGAAACCGTTGAATCGACGCATGCCATAGCTTTCCTGTTCCTCTTCTGTTATTGTCGCTCCAAGGAAGATAAAAAGATGGTGTTTGTGTGCAGTGGAACAAGGGTTGTTCCGCACGAAAGCGCACTTATGTTTTCTTGAAATAAGCGCGATCTTTATGCTATTTCTGTAAGCTGCAAATCGACAATTTGCATGATTTTCATTGTTCGACTTTATAATAACTGTGTTTTGTTAATCGAGGGTTTGT